>CM038793.1:86467809-86991840 GCA_021764765.1 Vicia sativa | reverse complement strand
TCTAAGGCAAAGAGCACCTCAATTGTGAGGAAAAGGAAAGCACCTGCGCCTTCAGATCAGGATGATTCTGACTTTGATGTTACAGAGAATGTCTCTGACATTCATTCAAGAAATAGGTTGTCTCTTGGAAAAATGCCCATAGTCCCTGAAGTGGCAATTGACAACATTTCCTTCCACCACCCTGAAAAATGCTAACAGGTGGAAATATGTGAGTTTGAAGAGAATTGCACTTGAAAGGGAACTGAATAAAGATGCTCTTGAATGAAAGGATGTGATTGATCTGATCAAGGAAGCTGGGTTGATGAGAACTGTGGTCAAGTTCTCAAATTGTTATGAAGGTCTGGTGAAAGAGTTCATTGTGAACCTATCAAGTGGATGTGCTGATGGAAGATCAACAGATTTTAAGACTGTGTTTGTTAGGGGAAGAAAAGTGAAGTTTTCCCCAAGTGTAATCAACAAGTATTTGGGGAGATCAGATGATGCTCAACCTGAGCTTGAAGAAACTGATAATCAAGTGTGTCAAACGATTACTGCCAAGCAAGTAAAACATTGGCCTTTGAAGGGAAAGCTTACTGCTAGCAAATTGAGTGTCAAATTTGCTATGTTGCACAAGATAGGTGCAGCCAACTGGGTTCCCACAAACCACAAGTCAACCATCTCCATTGGTCTGGGAAGGTTCATTTTTGCTGTTGGAACAAAAGCAAAGTTTGATTATGGAAGCTACATTTTTGATCAGATCCTAAAACATGCTGATAGTTATGCTATAAAAGGACCAATAGCATTTCCTCCTCTCTGTGGTATTATAATCGATCAATACCCGACATTCGGGAAATAGAGATACAAGTGTAAAAGAGCTCCTGCCCTTGGCTTCCACTACAAACTATTTCAAGGGAAGCATGTTCCTGACATTGTCATGACATCGGCTGAGACATCAAATGTCAAGGCAAATACTGTAAGGTATGTCATTGCAAAAGAGACTTGTAGGAACTTGAAGCAAGGAAGCAGACCATTGAAGAACTGATCTCTACACTTGAAAAGGAGGAAGACACTGAGGTCGAGGAAGAAAGGCTTGATGGTGATAATTCTGCTGCTCATATGGATGAAGATGATGATGCCACCAAGCAACACGTGAAGAAGGCTCTGAAGATGTGTCCTTCCACAGTGCTTCTTCTGGAGAAGAAAGCACTTGAGTTGTTGATCCTGTGCCCATTGATTGTTCTATCAATTGTTCCCTGTTCTGTTTTGTTCTTGTTTTTGATTCTTGTATTTTCCCAATTTTGTTTGGATGATTGTAACTTACTGTTGACAAGCATTGTACTTCTACTAATTGTTGGTACCTCCTTTAATTATTTTCTTGAATGCTTGGGGTACTTGTATTGGTTACTTTGGCCCTTTATGGCTAAAAAGGGGGAGAAGAACTACTTGACAGTAGTATGGGCTTTTGGGAAACTGTATGAAAATTTAAATTTTGTATGTGGGCAATTGTGGGAATTGGGATTGTATGGGTAGAATTTATCTTATCTCTAGGTTCTAGTTTCTTTAAGCTTAGAACCGCTTTGTCTTCTCACGATAGGTACTGATGTGTTAAGTAGTTTTAGCCAAAAATGTGCCAAAGGGGAATTTGTTAGTGTTTTAGTTGGCATTAATTTCGTAAAACTAGGCTATAGCAATGTCTTGATAAATGTCATGACATTCGTAGATTGAAGATAAATCCTACTTGCTAAGGATGATTAAAGGACACCGAATCGAAGCTAAAGTCGGCTGAAATTTAGAATAGCCGATGTCATAATGTATGTTATGACATTCAAGTGACATTCCGCTCGCAGAACTGCTTTTCCCGAGACTTTTCGAAGTTTGTTGAGTCTAAATATTGTTTTTCCGTTATTAGAAAGCATGCTCACGTGGTTGCTAGGTTAATCTTAATTAGACCTAAATTGGTTGTTGAAAAGACCATGTTTTTAGGATTAAATTAAGTGAACCCTAGCTATCTTTATGGAAGCCCAAAACCAAGTTTCGTGATCGCTTCTATAAAAGGAATTCAACCTTACACTGTCAGCCTTTGAGATTTATTGAAGATATAGCAGTTGTTATTTGTGTACCGTTAGGAAAGTTAACAGCTTGGTATTTGTAATTCTAGTATCTCTGTGAGACAAGCAATTATCAATTGATAAGTGCCTTGACTAGGATTTGTTGTGGGTAGTTTATCACCAAAGCTTTAAAGCACGAGTGTTTGTCTCTTGATTGAAAGCTTTGAAGCGAGGTCAAGATAGTTTATTGAAGTGTGTCTTCACAATTCAATTATTCAATAGGTTGATATCACCTGTGATTGAGGGGAGTGAGTAGAACTCGATCTAAGTAGGACTTAGGTTGAAGTTGCATTGGTAGGTTTTAAGTGAAGGAGATAAACCGTTGGTTTATTCCCGAATTAATTCTACTAATAGTGAATTTCCTCCCGCTTGGTAGCCCCTGTATGTAGGTGTAGTTAGACACTCGAAGGTAAACAACTTATTGTGTTCTTTATCGCTTATTTATTGTGTGAATTGTTAACAGTGTCGATAGTGTGTCATAACATTCTCTCGTGACATCACGATTCGTGCCAGAATTTCACAAATTTTTATTGTCAAGTGCATATAATCATTCAAAGCAAACGTTGGACTTTATGCAAACGACAACAGCAAAAATTGTAAAGAGAAAGAACTCGTATTTATTTGAGATGTGGCGTATGGCCAAGTAGTTTGTACACAGGAAAAGTAAAAAGCAATGCGGAAACAATCTCGTTAAGTTCCAACTATGCTAGTACTCATATTTTCAACTATCTCATCTCCTCCGTCAGAGAAAGTGAGTAGACTGATCTTCGCCATTTGAATCTTGAATGCTGATAGTAGTCTGCAGATAGGTCATCTCGAAGAGACATAGTCGTAGGCTTAAATCCCTAACTTTTGCCTAGACCTCCCATTCGGTTTTCACTACCGATACCTTTTTTTTTCGTGTTTTCGACTTGGGTGTACATATTTTATACATATCCTTAACTTTTCCCGAACCCTTTTGGTTCGCCAGATGCCCTTACTTTTCCTAGGTCACGACCTAGCGGGTCTCTTTTATGCGTAGTATTTTTGACTATGTCTCGCTGTGGTGAAGTCTCACCATCCATGGTGCTAAGTATCATAGCTCCGCCGAAAATCGCCTTGACTACAAATGGTCCTCATAGGGAGTCCATTTTCCCGGGATCACCTTATGGAAGGATGATGCGCTTGACTACTAGATCACCGACTTGGTAGACTTGCTTGACCTTCTTGTTAAATGCTCGATCATTCATTTCTAATAGATCCGTCCATGGTAGATGGATGCGAGTCGCTTCTCATCAATCAAATTAATCTGGTCAAGGCGAGTTTGATCCAATCGCCTTCGCCTAACTCGGCCCCGAGAACTCGTTGAGGGTATCGAACTCAATTGGTAGGACTGCCCATACCGTATACTGTGGAGAAGGGGGTTCGCTGATGTTCGTTCAGGTGCGATAGCTATGAAGAGCAAATGGTAACATCTCATGCCAATCTTGTAAGTCACCGCATCTTCTGATCTTCTTAATGTTCTTGTTGGCGGCTTCCATCGCGCCATTCATCTTAGGTCGATACGAGAAGAGTTGTGATGTTGATCTTGAACTGCGCAAGTAGTTCGGTGATCATCTTGTTGTTGAGACTAGAACCGTTATCTCGTGATAATCCTTTCGTGGTGCCATACCGATGATAAGATTGTGCTTGATGAATCGAGCCACGACATTCTTGGTAATGATGCAAACGAGGTCGCTTCACCCATTTGGTGAAGTAGTCAATGCCACAAGGATGAAACGATGTCCGTTGGAAGTCGGGCTTGATTTCTCCGATCATGTCAATGCCCCACATTGCAAACGGCCAAGGAGTCATAAAACATTCGAGGTACCGAGGTACATGTACTTTGTCGGCATATATCCGCACTTGTGACAAGATCGAGCATAGCGGTGACAATCGCCATGGTGGACCAATAGTAACTGTTTCGTAATCTTCTTAGCCATCGATGTCCACCGGAGTGAGTACCAAATGCGCTTCGTAGCTCTTCCATGATTTGTTCTCTGTTTTCCGGTCTACATGAGTAAGCACAAGTCGTGATTGCGCTTGTATAAGATGTCGTTGAGGAAGAATTTGGATGCAAATCTTCAAGAACTTCTTATCATTGATGATGCCCTGGGATATTCCCGAGTCTCAAGATACCTTTTCACGTCAGTAGTACCAAGGTTTCTTCCGTGTTAAGCTCATAACAATATGCTGGTTTGTCAAACTTCTCAATGATGATCCGGGAGCCTCGGACCCACCGCACTTGAACATAGATGACATAGTAGCCAATGCGCCGCCAACCGATTCTCTTCTCGTGGAATGTGATGGAAAGTGATCTCTTCAAGTAGGGATCAAACTCGAACATGCTCTCGATAGGAATAAGATTCGGATGCTCAGATCCCACTCGCCTTAACTGATCGATCACCAAAGCCGAGTCTCCGTACACTTGCAAGAACTTGATTCTTAAGTCAATAGCCTTTGATACCCATGATGCACGCTCAGATTCGCCATGTTGTTAGTGCAATAAATAGAGTCCGCGGTGAAAGGCGATGCCGCAGGGATGTAATGATGGCGCCAATGCCATTGCCAAGCGCGTTGAGGCTCCATCAAAGACCATGGTCCATCGGGATCCTTGTTCGTTCCTTCGTCGGCTCGGTTCTTCACAATCGTGAATTAGTAAAACATCTTCGTTCGAAATTGAATCGCATAGATCGATAGTCATCTACGGCTTGATGAGCCAAATGATCGGCATTACACTTCCTTTGCTCGCTCGAGAAGTATACCGGATGTCATATTCGTCAAGATCATCGCCATCTTGCTATTCTTCCAGAGAGCGGTTTCTCAAATATGTATTTTATCGTCCATTTTGAAATCAACAAGGTAGTGAGTCAACATATATCGTCTTAGTCATGAAAGCAGCCAAGCCAAAGCGCTGCAAGTTTTCTCGAGTTGTGAGTATCTTGTTTCACAGCTTGGTAAATTTTTGCTAAGGTAGTATATTGCATGCTCTTTTCGACTGACTCATGTTGCCCCAACACACACCCCATTGAGTTCTCTAACATCGCAAGTACATGATAAGAGGTCTTCTTCTGGCGGCATCGTGATAGGAGGATTAGGTACTCCTTGATTTTGTCAAAAGCGATCCGCAATCATCGCTCCATTCCACTACTTGATCTTTCTTCAAGAATTTAAAGATTGGCTCACAAGTAGCGCTGTGCAATGAATCGCAATGTAGTTCAATCGCCCAAGAAACCTCTCGACTTTCTGGGGTGCCGCATCTTGAATGGCTTTAACCTTGGCGGGTCAACTTCAATACCTTTCCCATCGACAACAAACACTAGGAGTTTACCGGATCCGACTCCAAAGGTGCACTTGTTAGGATTAAGTCTGTTTCTTTAATCACAAATAGTTTCAAATGATCAAGATGTTCTTCTTCACCGTGATCTAGCTATCATGTCGCCGACGAGACCTCTATCTCGTGATGAATCATGTCATGAAATAACGTCACCATGGCACATCGATAAGTGGCACCACGCTTCATCCGAACGCATAACCTTGTAGCGTAAAGTGCCCCGGTAACGAAAGTAGTCTTCCATGTCTTCAAGAGCCATTTTGATCTCGATTGTAACCGGAGAAACCTCCATGAAGGAGAAAACCTGAGCGGTGTTGTCAACCGTAACATCAATATGAGGAAGTGGAAATCGTTTCTGACTCGCTTTGTTCGATCTCGTAATCCACACACATTCGTACCTTACCATCCTTCTTAGGTTCGTGCACCACATTAGCAATCCACGTGGATAAGAAGTAACAGCTAAGAAACCGACGTTGAATCGCTTCATAACTTCGACTTTGATTTTCTCCGACATTTCAGACGATGCGACGAACCTTCTGCTTTCACCGAGAAAACCTTCTTTGTTTAATCTGTACCACAATGTCAATGTCTAAACCCATGTCTTCGTATTTACCAAGCAAATACCTCAATATAGTCTTGTAGCATCCGAACCAATCTTTCTTTAACACTGCTCTCAAGACCCGCCCAATCTTGATCTTTTTCTGCCTTCGCAAGCACTCAAATTCACAACCTCAACTTGTTTTCGGCGCAGATAACTCGCTTCTTCTTGCCGTAGCCCGCAAGTTCTCCGGCACTTCACAATCTTCCTCACTTTCGCCTTCGGCTTGGTAGATCGGATTATCAAGTCATATTTAGCAATAGCATAGTCATTATCAACTAGATTCGAGTGATTCGCAGTTGTATCACGGGGTGTGTAAGAAACACATAGCTTTTGAAGGGTGATAAAGTAAAAGAAAGCAAAACAACAATTGAATGCAAAAGTCCAACGATTTTATTGAATGAAAATATGAAATGATGATAATAACCTCACAACGAGCCATGATGCCCCGCAAGGCACTAGGCTTTAGAGTTTATTGTTCAAAACATAAAGAAATACGAAAAGCAAAACAAAACAAGAGCAATTACTCCCGCCTAAAGGAGATTGGCATGACGCCTTCGCCTTCCAATTGTCGAGCCCATTGTCTGAGTCAAGATCCACTTGCCGATGTCAAGTCGTTGTCGCCGCCTTCTATAGCATGGATTCCACTGCCGATGCGGAAGGAAGTTGGGCACGTCGCGTATCATCTTTGTCTCGATGGTGAAGCCTAAACCAGTCTTGTTAGATTTGAATGGAAGATCAGGGAGCTGTCCCCAAATAGAACTACCTCCTTCTTCAACTGCCGCTTAAGCATCTTTCAGCGAGGCCATCCTAGGCGGGACTTGCATAACTTCAGAGGACAGGAGAGTCAACCGCATGACTCGGCATTGTTTCAAAAGCTTGACAGGAGTCTCAAAGAATTCACCTCCATCTCAAGGTATCGTAACGATCAGATGACCGACCATATACTCTTCTTCACCACATACCGTGACAACCTTCCTTTCACCGGTATTTCAGCGATGCAAGGTAGAGGTAACACCGCCCCATGTATCCAAGGGCCCCAAGTAGGTAAGAGTAAGTCGGACGGATGTCCATGACAAAGAAAGTGGAATCAAAAGTTTGGGAACCGACTTTAATCGGTAGAATGAGCTCTCCAAGCATCGTCGCTTAGAACCATCAAAAGCTCTCACGACTATATCATGGGTCTCGTAACCAACCCTTCGATGTCAAGTCGATCAAAAGCATTCTTCTAAGGATATTCAGAGCGTAACCTGATCCACCAAAACATGAGACAATGTAACGCCTTGCATTCAACAGAGATGTGCAAGGCTTTGTTGTGTTTCCTTCCTAAGGAGTCAAATCAAGATCGAGAAGCCTAGTCCGTTGTTGGCAGCGTGCTAGCAATACAAACTTCAAACCGGTCAAGTAGTGTCTTGGTACATGAGCATTCTTCGTAAACTTCACCAAGGCATTAGCATGAGCCTCGTGAGCACAAGAGCGAGCAAGCATGGAGATCTTGGACGGAGTTTGTCCCAACTGTTCCACAACATTGTAGTCACTTTTCTTGATGATCTTCAGAATTTCCTCCATTTCTTGTTTGGAGGTGTCTTCAGCAACTTCCTTTGGTACTTCTGTCTGAGAAGGATGAGTCACTGGTTCTTTCCCTCTAGCTTGGGGAATGGATTGAATAGCTGGAATGCGAGCCGGAGTCGCAGTGTCTTTTGGAGGAGAGATTTCTGGAGAGAAAACCCTTCCGGTTCTGGTCACCTTACTTGATCCGGTGATGTTGTCAATGTCGGGAATGGTAGCTTCAATAGTAAGATCTTCAATGGTCAGGGGGTCTTGCTTGACGCCATGATAGTAAACATTAGATCCATAATTCCAAGGGATAGCCTTGTCAGAGGAATACGGAACTGGTCTTGGAGAAGTAACGATGAGAGGTGCCACTCTAGGCACAAGATCAGTAGAGGAAATCCTTATGGTGTTAACATCAGCATAGTCTTCTGGGAAATTGTCACCCCATCCGGTTTCTTTAACATATTCAATAGGAATTTTGTAGCTCTCAGGAACAGTGTACTTCACCATGTAATCATACTTTCCACTTGGCTGCCCCAAGGTATCCCACATGATGGTGCGCTTCTCACATCTTCGATCTTCGCTTAGACATATCTTCATACGAGCAGTGGCTTCGTAAATAGTATCTCACGGTTATCCATCATGCACCGAACACGCCTTCTCAACTAAGCACAACCATCGTGTATGGGCACCAACGACAATTCTCTAGGCATCCCGAATTGATACCGCTTGCAACAAATTCTTCTTAATACCATCGAGGAATGGTCAAGTCATCTATGTTGAAAACATAAGTATCATCGCCAACAAAGATTGGAACTCTTGTCATGGTTAGGCATAGGTGCGTTGATCACATTCGAGTCTCAACACGAGGGTCAAACTCAATCGCTTAACTTCAATCATATCTTGAATCTTGTTCTTCAGAGCCCAACAATCATCAGGATTATGTCCGTGGCTATTGGAATGGTAAGCACACTTAGCATTAGGATTGTATCTCGAAGAGGAAGTGTTGATGTTTTGAGGAGGATCTCTCAAGGTTATCAACTCGCTTTCAACATGTGTTGCAAGGCTTGCGACAATGGCATGTTGATCTTAAACCGCCTCGTGGCGCTGCTCGCTACGCGTTGTCTCACCGAGGTTGTGCCGATGTAGGATCGAGATCACAACCGCCTACAGATTGAGCGCGGTCGGTCTTGGCTCGACTTTTCTGACCATACACAACATTAGCTTCTTTCTTACCACCAAAAGATCTCTTCGCAGCATTTGATGACGACTCTACCTGAATCTTCCCACCCTTGATACCATTCAATGCGCTCTCCGTCAAGATTCGTGAATTGGTCAAGAGTTTCCAATCGATGATTGAAGAACGGGCCGTTGTTCCATAAACATATCAACCAACTCCCTATTGGATAAGGGTGGTTGAACTCACCTAGGTCTCTCCACTTCGAGCATACTCCTTGAACTTCTCATCACGACCCATAGACATGCTTTGTAGTTGCATGCGAGTGGGCCAATTCAAAGATTGTACTCATATCGTCTCAGAGAAAGCATCCGCTAAGTCACCCAAGTACGGATACGATCATTCTCTAGCCGATAATACCACTCCAACCGAGTTCCGACAAACTCTCTTGAAAATAGTGCATCCACAACTTTCTATCATCAGGGGTTGATCTTCCGAACATAGGACTTCAAATGCCTTAGGGCAAGACATGTCATCATACTTAGAAAAGTTGGAACTTTGAACTTGGGAGGAATCACAACACCGTGGACAGACTCGATCATCAAAATTCAGCCTGGCATCTTCGTGTTTTCCACAAGATTCGACGGTCTTCAAGTTGTTTGTACTTATCATCTTCATCGAGTATCGGTCATGGTCATACCGATCCTCTCTCTTTCGTGCTAGCCATCTTCATTTCCCTTGTCACTCCCTCATTCTTGACACTTCCTTCGAGAGCTCTATCCGATCGACCTTTTAGGACCACCTTGTAGCCTCCCATGTTGAGAAGACCAACAACCTTCTTCTTCTGACGAGCTTCTTCGATCTTCTTGGCCTTGGACCAAGCCGGTGAACATCTCAATAAACTAAGCATTATGAGCTTGAAGATCTTTGACTGACTGTTCAAGAGCCATTTCTGCTAAAATAAATAGCGAGAGAATGAGAAAACCAATCTTCAGTGTACCTGTGATGCAATGTTATGCTATGCTATGCAATATTTATGCGAATACAATGCAATGTTTTCAAGGACCTTAGAGATTTAAATTTGTTTAAACAAGCAATGAACAAACATGTATTAGTACTCCTTTTATTCTTTTTCTTTTTAAGTACAAAAAATAGTTCAAACAAATAAAAGAAAGCATATAAATCCTAAAGCTCTAAGTATCCCATGGGTGCTTCCTCTTGGTGCCGAGGTAGGCGTTGATGCTTCGCTCCTCGTGAAGTAGCTTTGTCAACTCTAGTACTTTCTTCTCACTTGCATAACACGAGCTTCAAAGGTATCCTCTTCTTTAGTTGAATCCAGGATCTCTTCAAGTCTTCAAAATCAGAGGCATGTCGATGGAGAACGATAGGTATGTCACCTATAGCAACAGTTCCATAATTACCGTAAACAGCGTGAATGGCATCATGAGGTTTTGAGCTCGAGCTCGCACCCATTTGAAGTAAGGTTCCCAAGGAATGGAGTTTGGTGCCCCAAAGTCTTGGTATCGCCTTCTTTACCATGCCCCAAGCGTATGAACCTTAGTCGACTCGAGATCGTGATTGTAGTCGAACACAATATCTTGGAGAAGCATATCATGAGGACCATCTCTTCGAGCAAAACCAAACTGACGTAGAGCTAGAGAAGGATTGTAAGTAATACCTCCCCTTATACCAAGTAGTGGTACATTAGGGAATTCTCCACAACGCTCAATGAAAGTGAAGTCCTTTTGAGAGAAAAGATTCCAACGGATATCTGAATGACATAGTGACATTAGCCTTTGAGACCATCTCAACCTTTGTTCGTTCTTCAATACTGATGGAGGAAGGTGCGAAATAAACCACCTGGAAAGTAACGGTATGCAACACATGAGAGTTCCTTGTCTTTTGATAGTACGAGTGTGGAGAGAATGTAGGATATCTCCAAGTAAAGTAGGCACAAGATTACGGGTAAGAAACAACTTGATGGCGTTGACATCTATGAATTGATACGAGTTAGGAAATAGAACCAAACCATAGATTAGCAAGGCTACAATGTCTTCGAATGCATGGAAACTCATAACCTTGAGGAATTCTCGGGCTTTCTTAATTAGGAACTTGGCAAGTAATCCCTTTAACTCCGCTTCTTGTTTCCCAATTGGCTTCAATGTTTGAGCGCTTAAGATGTAAGGCGGATGCGATGTCTTCGTACCTAGGAACCTTTTCTAAACCGGTGAATGGCATTTGATCAAGAATAGGTATCCCAAGTAGCTTAGAGAACTCTTCCAAAGTAGGAACCAACTGATAATCTGGGAATGTAAAGCAATGGTGTTTCGGATCGAAGAACTGGAATAGGACATGCATCATATCTTCTTCAAAACCGAAGATAACCAAATCAAGTAGATAACCATATCTTATGATGAACTGGGCATGGTCGGGAATTTCTGAAACCAATTCTTTGAGCTGAGACGGTATACCCATGAAGTTGATTCGGATAGTCTTTCTAGAAGCCATAATCCCTACAAAACAGAGCAAAGATAAATCCCTAGGTCCTTGAAATAGTTAGAAATGATATGCAATGCGAATGATGTCATGATGTCATGTTTAGCACACACAAACAATTCACAGAATGAGCCTAGGTTTAAGGCTTGCATGAGGTATAGGTGATTACCCCACCAAAAGTTTGTGTTGGTTAATCCTGTCCTATAATAGTAACCGGGTTCTAGGAATCTCATATCATTGATCTTTCTCGTAGGCATTTATTTCAATACGACTGCCAAGTGGTCGACCGAAAATATCCCAAAAGTCCGATCTTAATGAGCGTAACATCGAGTATCAGCCAACCTTAGTCTGCACCAAAGCCGGCCATCTCACTACCTTCTAATGGCCAAGATGGGTCAATTAAGGTTCTAAAGTTTAGTTAGTGCTTGATGACACCACGCAGAAGCCAAATACTATCCTCAACTTGGAAATGAAGAATATCAGGACATCCAAAGTGTCACACTAACGTAGCCATCATGTTGCTACTTACCTAAAAGGAAACCCGGATCCGGGTGTAGGATCCCCCACAAATATAATACCCAAGCAACCCTTACAGATAAAGCATACAAGTCAAACAAAAAGCAGTAAAAGTGATCTAAAAAATCCCTAAGGCATTCTCTTTAGGTCTTATCCTCAGAGTCGCCAGCTGAATACGTGAACTCGACTTTGTAGGTTTTATATCGCAAATGTGCGGATAGCAAGAGTCGCCACCGACTTTTCTTTTATCCAATTAAGGGAAGGTAAAAGTAAAAGACCTTCGTTAGATTCTCGAGTAAGGAGAAAGTTATGAAAAGGGATGGTATTAGCACCCTTTCCATCCGTAGTTATCTACGGCTCTTAGTTGCTCTTAGATCACTTAAAAATGCTTTCTGTGTTTGAAAATGTTTTGAAAAGGCATTTTGCTTTGACTTTGTAATGATTCATGTAGGAATGTATACAAAGTGTTCGAAATGTTTCGCTTTTTGAAAAGAGTTTGAACTTTGACAAAAGTGTGAGGTGTGAAAAGTATTTTGATAGAGCAGCAACTAAAAGTCTTATTACCTACTCGTAATGGTCGTTTCGTGTTGTTTTACGCCTTTAGAATAGCGCTATCCATACCATTAGTTGGTAGGTAACCCATTCGTTGGATGTAAGCGGACATTTGAAGGACATCGGATGGTCATAGAAAGCAACTTGTAGGAAGTATCCTAGCACATTCAAGGACTATCATCATTTTCGTAGGCGACAATCGAGGGTCAAGATCATGTATTCATAGGCTACATCGTGGGTCTATGATCTTTGTATCAAGGGACTATGATGATTTGTTTTGAAGGCAACGGTGCTAGAATACCTCTACGCTCGAGGACTTGACCATTTGAATTCGAAGGCAACGAAGAGAATTACCCTAAGGGTATGTGTGAAAAGAGTGTCTTGAATTCAAGTATTTTATCTTGAAATTGAGTGAGCTATGTTCAATTTTATCTTGCCATACACGCCTAGTTACTAGCAGTTCATAGGGTGCGGAAAGATAAATGCGAAAGTATAAAGTGCGGAAAGATAAATCCTACGCTATTACATGGCTTTGGGGCAGATACATAACTTAAAATGCGGAAAATAAAAAGTCCTAATTAAACTATTACATCCCATGAGCAATTACATTATTGGAAAAAGAAAACGGTAAAAAGAAGTCGTCCGAAACGGGATAACCTGTGAAAAGATGAGAAATCGGAAAATACGAGGAAATCGAATAAGAGGAAAATGTTAGCAAAAATAATAGTTTTTAAGTGAGAAAAATATTTCATGCTGGAAATAACATTAATATGCTAAAATAATTTTTTGGGATTTTTTGGAGTTGATTTAATAATTAAAAACTAATTAAGAGTGATTTAAATGATAAAATAGAAATAAAATTAAATATGCATGCAAAATAATATTTTTTAATTTTATAAATTAAATAAACATTTTCTGAAAATAATGCAAAAAGGAAAATATTTTTTGGTATTTTTTTAATGCATGATAAAAGTTATTGAAATAAATTAAAATAACATGAAAATATTGAAAATATGAAAAAATAAGAAAATAGTTTGAAGTTTGTAAAAGAGAAGCAAAACCGGTCCCAGGCTGATTTGAACTCGTGACCAGGAGAAGCATCTTTGCACAGTCCATGCCTTAACCACTAGGCCAAGTGTCATCTGGTGTTGAAAAAAACAAAATCAATTGAATATGAGTGATGACGCGTCAGGGATGAGTTTGAAAAACAAGTCAGCACGCGTGGACCCTAGTCAGCACGAACGAGCGAATCAGAGAACCCAGAAACACCACGCAACCCTCTCGCCGGTCTTCGCCTGAGTCAGCGCCGGAGCTAGGGCTCCGGTCATCTTCTCCGACAACTGTGATTTTCAAACCTGCAAAATACGAAGATTCAAAGCAAAAGAGAGACCTAGTCCACCTATTTCGACCCTTCTGAATTCAATGGTGGTGTCGGTTTTGGTTGAATCGGCCTATACAGGCCGGTTCGAAGACAACAACTTAAGAAACCCTAAACATGGCAACTGGTGATTTGGACGTTCAAGCTTGCTAACGATTGCCCAGATCATGTATATGGAGTCTCATGAACACAATAAAAGCATTAGAATCAATCGAAACTGGCAGATAATAAAAGTGCAAAATCAAAAACGAATTGAATATGTATGCATGTATATGGCACGATTTTGCTTGCTTTGATCAACAACAATGATGCATTCTTACTCAATCTTACCCCCTGAGCACGTTTGGATGGTTGAAAGAGGCTGAAGGAGGCTGCAAAACAAAATTTGACTTTTCCAACTTCTTGAAAATTTTTGACAAAATAAGGGTTGTGTTTTTGGCTAGGGTTTCGTGTCTCTTGCTTGGCATATTGCTGGCTATTTATAGAGTGAATTGAGAGAGAAAAAACAAGGCAAAAAGATTTCGTTTTGAATGCATTGAATGATTTTCAAATAAAATCAAATTTTTGAAAGAAATTTGATTTTCTCTTAAAAGAATGATCATGCACGAAATTGGTAGGTATTTTGGGCTTCCTTGGACCTCAAGCATGATATAAAATCAATCCTCTTAAAAAAATATCTTATTTTCATATTTTATATAATTTAATTTTGAATTAAATGATTTTAAATCCAAAAATTAATAAAATAGAAAATTGCCATGGCCAGGCATTAATGGGTCGCAAATAACATCATGAACAAGTTTGGATCATAAGATTATAGGCCCATTTGGAAAATTTTGCATTTTAACCAATATCTCCTTTTGTGCAATTGTCCAAAAATGCCCAACTTCTGAATAGTGTATTTTGCTCAATTTTCCACATTTTTGAGTGTTCTTAGACTTTTTGGAAAGCTCTAAGATTCCTCTAACCAACCTCTTTGGTTTCATATCAATTGGAGTTTCCATGCTCAATATATCTTCAAAACAAAAAGTTGACTTTTTGTTGACTTTGAAAAGGACCTGTAATGTTTTGATCCATACCTCTCAAATGAAGCATTTTTTGAACATTCTTGTGAGATATGAAGTTGTAGAGAATTGAATTTCCTTCAAAACAAGAGGTGGTGGAAAAATTTCTGAGAAAGTATGAAGAAGTTATGCTTAGTCAAAGTTTGGTTGACTTTTTTACTGAGAAACCCTAATTTAGAAAGTTTGACTTTTGGGCAAATCTTGAGTTTTCTTGATGAATCATGATCAACCCTTGATCAAATGATGAATGTAACTTCAAAATGAGGGTGTTGACCAAAAAATTATGAAGTTTGACTGTATGTTGACTTTTTGTCCAATACAACTAATTTTCAACCATCTGAGCAATTGTCTGAGGAAACTTGACTTGTGAGGCTTGAAACTTGACATGGAGAATCTTTGAAGCATATGAGCAGGCGTGAAGACCATTGGAGATGTTGGAAGTCCATCTTGATCTGAGAATTGTCAAACCCTAGTTTGGGGTTGATTGTCTGGGAGAGGGTTTGTCTGATCAACCCTTGAGGAATCCTTGAGCATGGATGTATGGAATATCTTGAGAAGATGGAGGGAAAATTTTGGGGTATGAAATATGGCAAGATGAAATTGGACATAGATCACTCATAATTTCAAGATAACATATATCCAATTCAACACACTTTTCACATGCACCCCTTAGTAATTCTCGCTGCTTACGAATACAATGGTCAAGTCCTCGAACGCTGAGGTATCCTAGCATCGTTGCCTACAAACATATCATCACAGTCCCTTCGATACAAAGATCATAGACCCACGATGTCGCCATGATTCGCCCTCGATTGTTGTTTCAAAGTGATGATCGCCCTTCAATGTGCTAGATACTCTGTTGCCTTCTATGACCATCGATGTCCTTCATTTTCTACATCCAACGAATAGTTTTACCAATGGTATGGATAGTGCTCTAAAGGAACGTAAAACACAAAACGATTCATTCGGTAGGTAATAAGACTTTTAGTTGTTGCTCTATCAAAATACTTTTTACACCACACACTTTTGTCAAAGTTCAAACTCTTTCAAACGAAACATTTCCGAACACTTTGTATACATTTCTACATGAATTATTACAAAGTCAGCGAAATGCCTTTTCAAAATATTTTTGACAAACACACGTAAAGCACTTTTGAAAATGATCTAAGAGCAACTAAGCAAAGAAAGTGATCTAGAAACCCTAAGGTAGCCTCTCTTTAGGGTGTCTCCGGAAGAGTAGCCAGTTCTATAATATGGTGGGAGAACTAACTTGTTTGTTTTATGCTTTATCGCAAATGTCATGGATAGCAAGAGTCGCCACCGACTTTTCTTTTATCCAATTAAGGCAAAAAGAACAGGAAAAGACCTTCGTTAGATTTTGAGTACGGGAGGCAGTTATGAAAAGGAAAGGTATTAGCACCCTTTCCATCAGTAGTTATCTACGGGATCTTAATTGCTTAGTTCATTTTATAAATTGCTTTTTGTGTGTGTGTTTGAAAAGATGTTTTGAAAAGGCATTTCGCTTTGACTTCGTAATGATTCTCGCTGGAATGTATATGAAGTGTTTGGAAATGTTTTATTTTGGAAAGACTTTGTAATGATTCACGTTGGAATGTATACAAAGTGTTTTGAAAATATTTTGAAAGAGTGTGAGGGTGTTAAAAAGTATTTTGATTGAGCAAACAAAAGAGACTTATTACCTACTCGTAATGGTCGCTTCCATGTTATTTTGTTTTCCTTTAGAATAAGACTATCCATACCATTAGTTGGTAGGTAATCTTATTCGTTAGATGTAAAGGGACATTCGAAGGGACATTAGATGGTCATAGAAGGCAACTTGTATGGATACCTTAGCGTATTCGTAAGGACGATCATCACTTTTCATAGGCAACAATCGAGGGACGAGATCATATATTTGTAGGAAACATCGAGGGTCACCGAGGGACTATTATCTTTGTATCGAAAGGACTATGATGATATGTTTGTAAGCGTCTTAGCTAAGATACCCCCACGTTTAAGGGACATGACCATTGTTCGTAAGACAACAAGAGAGGATACCCTAAGGTGAGTGCATGTATGATAAAGTGTATTGTATTCAGATATTTTATCTTGTGATTAGGTTTATCTATGTCGATTGAATTATTCTTTCCATACACGCCTAGTTACTAGCAGTTAATATGTGCGGAAAATAAATTATGGAAATGTAAAGTGCGGAAAGTAAAGGTCATACGCTATTACATGGCTTTGGCGTATACATAATAAGGAGTGCAAAAATAAAATCCTAATTAAGCTATTACATCCCATGAGCAGCTACATAATATTGGAAAATGTAGAAAATAAACCTAACTATTACAACCGAAGCAATTACAATAATCGGAAAATATTAGAAGGATCGAATTGTAAATAAGAGAAAATAATGTTAGTAAAAAGAAATTTTGAGTTAGAAAAAGGTTTTAGTGTTAGTAAACCTAACTAAATTATAAAAATACTTTTGGGAATTTCGGATTAATTTGATATGGAAAAGTAATTTAAAAGTTAATTTTCGATTAATTAACAATAAAATAAAATAAAGATGAAAAATAATATTTTTTTATGTCAAAAATTAAATTAAAGTTTTTCTAACCTAATTATGAAAAGAAATATTTTTTTGGTGATTTTTTAATGTATTAAAAAATGTTTGAAAAGAAAATAAATGAAATGGAAAATAATAAGAAAATAAGGAAAAAATGTTAGTTTTGGCAAAGTGTTAAAACCAGTTGGGGGCGATGGGGTTCGAACCCCTGACCCTGAGATCAATGGAAAAACACGCGCAGGGCTCATCATTTTCGCTGAGGTGGAAGGACTTTTACCTATGGACATAATTCGTTGCTAAAGTCTTTAGTGACGGCTTTGTCCGTCACTACAACACCTACAACTTTCAAAAATTCAGAAAACGCAACATAAATTCATGGTGAATACATGGATCGATTGCAATTAAGCCCCTGATCATAAATATGTCCTTGGATTGGTCCAATTTTTCCTGGATCAAAGGATCCCAAATCTAAGGTTGTAAACCCTAGCCATGGTGTATCTCGGTTCCAATACCTAAACTTAAATCAAACCATCTCAGCAGCTTCGAAACATTGTTCTAATCACAAATAAACAATCAAATCATGTTAAATATGCATGTATGATCAAAATCAAAATTGAAATATATAAGTGAAAACCGTGTTCTTGATTTTACGATTCTGGATGTCTGGAGGCTTGGTAATGATCTAGAATCAATCAGAGGAACACCAGGAATGTGTTGGGATGCTTGGAATGGCTTGAACCGGTTGGAACCTTGCTGGTTCCTTTTATCACACGGTTTTCTTGGAGTTTACCTAAGGTTCTTGGCTGCAAAAAATCCTCCTCTAAGGTTTAGAAACCTTCTGAATATATAGAGGATGGATCTAAGTTAAGAATTGATGAGAAAATATATGTCATTCAATGAGAAAATATTTGATTTGTCAATCTTTTCAATTTGCATCAAATGTTTTCAATCTTGTACCAATCACATAATTTCAAAATTTTGGCTATTTAATGAGTACCTTGGACCTCAAGAATGTCAAATATACAACCTTGCAATGATTGATTTAATTTTGCTATTTTATTTTAATTAAATTGACTTTAAATGAATAAAAAATCAAAATAAATAAAATAAAAATATCAAGGGAGTGTCATTGGGCTTGAGGTTGTAATTGAGATTAGAAACAAGTTTGAACCAATAAAAGTTAGGCCTATTTAGAAAAAATTGATTTTCTCAAGTATTTCTTCATGCACCTCCTCAAAATGCCTAACTTGCACAACTTGTATCTTGCTCAATTTTCAACATTTTTGGGTGTTCTTGGACTTTTTAGAAATATCAAGATGTCCTATAAACAACCCTTTTGGTTTCATCTTCATTGAAGTTTCCATGTTCATGAACACTTCTTTGCAAAAAGATGACTTTTTGTTGACTTATAAAAGGACCTGTAATGTTTTGATCCATAACTTCCAAATGATGCATTTCTAGCCAAAGCTTGTGAGACATGAAGTTGTAGAGAATTGAATTCCCTTTAAAATGATCTTTGGTGGAAAAATTTCTGATAAAGTATGTGAAAGTTATGCCTGGTCAAAGTTCTGTTGACTTTTGTCTGAAAAACCCTAATTTAGAAACTTTGACTTTTGATCAAATCTTGACTTTCCTTGAGGAATCATGATCAACCCTTGATCAAATGATGAATATTACTCCAAAATATTGTTGTTGACCAAAAATTATGAAGTTTGACTGTATGTTGACCATAGTTGACTTTTTGTCCAATAAAGCTGATTTTCAGTCATCTGAGCAATTGGATGAGCAAATTTGACTTGTAAGGCTTGAAACTTGACATGAAGATCCCTTAAAGCATATAATGAGGTATGATGACCACTTGAAGCATTGGAAATCCATTTTTACTTGAGAGGAGCAAAACCCTAGTTTGGATTGATTGCTTAGAAGAGGGTTTGTCTGGTCAACCCTTGTGAAATCCTTGAGTATGGAGATTTGAATTGTCTTGAGAAGTAGGAGGAAAATTTTTGGGGTATAACAATTACAAATAGAAACATTGAGTAAGCTTCAAACCCTAAAAAACGAAACATAACAAAACACAAAAGGGAGAAGGGAAGGTTGGAGCAACATTGTGTTCTTGCGACATTCAACGAGGATTCAAGTCAAGATTCACATTGTGTTCGTGTTTGCTTTCGTGTATGTCATTCTTCGTCCTACTTTTTCTGAGTTGCACAGTTAAGGTTTACATGAAATTAGGGTTTTGCTATGATTTGGGGATTTTCAGTATGTTTTTTATTTAGGGTTTTTATAGTACGATTCTTATTCAGTTTAGGGTTTCTTATGATTTAGGTGTAATGGAGGAGGAGTATCTGAATCTAACAATTTATCATAATGGTCAATTCGTTGATGATGATCATAGTGTGTATGAAGAAGGAGATATTTCTGACTTGAGAATAGATGCAAACACTTGGGATATTTTGAGTTTGTTGGTGTTCTTAAGGAATTAGGGTATAGGGAGCACTAGAAATAGTTGATATTTATAGGGTGCATAAAAACCGTGACATTTATATTCAACACAAGATATCTGAGCCAAATTATTGTGAGTTCCTTATAGAAGAGGTTACTAATGTTGTAGGTGTTAATGCTAGAGAAGAGGTTAATGTGGAGAGTGGTGATAATGTTATGGGTGAAAATGTTGAGGAAGAGAATAATGTGAAGGGTGCTGATACTGATGTTGCGGGTGAAAATGTTGAGGATGAGGTTAATGTGGAGGGTGTTGATACTGTTATGGGGGAAAATGTTGAGGAAGAGGTTAATGTGGAGGGTGGTGATACTGTTTTGGGAGAAAATGTTGAAGAAGAGGTTAATGTGGAGGGTGGTGAGGTGCATGATGAAAGCAATAGTGAAGATGACAGTGAGGATGAAAATTATGACACTGCAATGGAAGTAGCATTTGATGATTCCTCTGATGGTTTGGATGATTTAGAGGAAGAAGACTTGGCAGATCTAACTGAAAATATACATATTGCCGAGGAGGGTCAAGGCAGTGGTATGATGGATAAGTGTGAACAAGACAATGATGATAATGATAGTGAGGAACTACAAATGTGTATAAGGAGATAATTTGAAGGTCAAAATCAACATATGCCCGTGCATTTGAAAGAGAAATGAAGACAATGAAGCTATTGGATAATGATGCTTTTGTCAATATGATGAAGACACCTCCCAGATGCTAGAGTCAGACATTTTTTAAGGCAACTAACAAATGTGACTGTGTCCTCAACAATATTCAGAGTCTTTCAATAGTGTCATCCTTGATTCAAGGTCAAAGCCCTTAGTCACAATGCTGGAAGATATCATAATTTAATATATTGAGAGGTGGGCAACAAATAGGAGAAGGTTCCAGGAGTTGAATGGTGATGCAAGATTGCCAAACATCAGAAAGAAAATTGAGAAAACTAGTTCTTACACCAATTCATGGATTATTAGGTAAACACACCATCTTATATGTAATAATTTTAACTTATTTGAGCATGTTTGGTGTTGATGTCTGATATGTATATAAATTGAATGTAGGATTTCAGATGAGCACTTCTTTGAAGTTAAACATGTTGAAAACCCAGTTGAAATGTTAACTTTCAACTTGAAAGACCACATGTGCTCTTGTAGAAAGTGGGAGCTTACTGGATTGCCATTTGTTCATGCTTTGGCATGTATAAAGAGTAGAAACTTTAAGTTTGAAGATTACATCCCTGAATGCTATAGAAAGAGTAGGTACATGGCAGTATACAAACCTGTGCTTTATCCTGTAAATGGTTCAAATTTATGGGTAAAAACACCATATCCAGATGTCAAACCTCCAAAGTATAGACGGATGCCTAGTAGACCTAAAAAGAAGAGAAATCGTGAACAAGGTGAGATTGATGGAATGATCGAAAAATAAGGCGAACAAGGTTAATTTTTAGATGCAATAGGTGCAACAAGCCAGGGCATAACAAAAAAACATGTAAAGTTATAGGGTCTACTCAAGAAAATGCTACTCTTGCTCGAACTCTCATACTCCCGGGGATCTCAAATGACTACACCAACTAATACTCCTGCTCAGGGATCTCAAATGACTACACCAACTAATACTTCTGCTCATGGATCTCAAGGCAATGCACCAAGGGCTTCTCAAACCACTGTTGCAACTCGAATTCTCAAGTGATGGCACCAAGGCAATCTCAAGCTTCCAAAGGAAAGGTCGCCAAAGAACCAACTACTCGTAGTTCTCAAGATTCCAAAGGAAAGGTTGCTCAACAACCAACTACTCAGAGTTCTCAAACTTCCAAAGGAATGGCTTCTCAACAACCAATTGCTGCAAAGTCAAAGAAGCTGGGTGTCAGAAGGGAACCAACTCCATGGGTACCACCTGGACCTGCCACTAGATTAAGTGCAGCAAAAAATGTCATTGGCCCAACAAATAGGAGGACTACCCCTACAAAAAGATCCAAGAAAAATGCTTAGATTGTGACATTTAGTTGTATTTTAAGTTTAGTTTGCCTTGCTAGTATTATGTATTTTGTTTAATGGACCACTAATGGTATGCTTAATATAACACTTGTGGCATGTATTTTGTGTTTAGTATGTCTTGTTGGTTTATGAACCACTAATGTAATTTGGGAACCATCTTAGATTTGGAACCGCTTTTAGATGTAAAACTCAATACATGAAAACCACATAACTAAGAACATTACAAAAGCATCATAATCCAACATTTTTCAAGTTTGATCATCTTGTTCAACCGCATCCTTATTTCTTCACTTGACACTTTTACTTTGTTAACATCCATCTGCAATTCTTTAATTTTCTTATCAAGCTTTTCCAAAGGTTGCACTGATCCCTGCCGTGATACGGTGAACTGACTTTGTAGGATTTTTGTATCCAAATGTGCGGATAGCAAGAGTCGCCACCGACTTTTATTTTTATCCAATTAAGGGAAGGTAAAAGTAATGTAAAAGACCTTCGTTAGATTCTCGAGTTCGGGAGAATGGTTATGAAAAGGGAAGGTATTAGCACCCTTTCCATCCGTAGTTATCTACGGCTCTTAGTTGCTCTAGATCACTTTTAAAATTGCTTTATGTGTGTTTGACAAAATGTTTTGAAAAGGCATTTCGCTTTGACTTTGTAATGACTCATGTAGGAGTGTATACAAAGTGTTCGAAATGTTTGTTTGAAAAGAAATTGAACTTTGAAAAAGAGTGTGGTGTGAAAAGCATTTGTTTAGAGCAAGCAACTAAGAGACTTATTTACCCACTTAATTGGTCGCTTTGTTGTACTTCTACATTCCTTTAGAATAGCGCTAGCCATACCATTAGTTAGTAGGTAGCTCCATTCGCTGGATGTAATCGGACATTCAAGGGACATCGGATGATCATAGAAGGCAACTTGTAGGAAGTATCCTAGCATATTCGAAGGGACTATCATCATTTTCGAGGCGACAATCGAGGGTCAAGATCATGTATTCGGAGGCGACGCCGTGGGTCTATGATCTTGTATCGAAGGACTATGATGATTTGTTTGGAAAGCAACGGTGCTAGGATACCTCACGCTCGAGGGACATGACCATTTTGAATCGAAAGGCATCGAGAGAATTACCCTAAGGGTGCGTGTGAGAGAAGTGTGTTGATTTCGATATTTTGTCTTGAAATTAGTGTGAGCTATGTCCAATTATTATCTTGCCATACACGCCTAATTACTAGCAATTGATAAGGGTGCGGAAAGTAAAATGCGGAATGTAAAGATGCGAAAATAAACCTACGCTATTACATGGCTTTGGGGCGATACATAATTAGAGTGCGGAAAGTAAAAGTCCTAAATTAAACTATTACAACCCATGAGCAATTACATTATTGAAAAGTAAAATAAAAACGGAAGAATCGTCTGAATCGGATCAACCTGTGAAAGAATAAGAAAATCGGGAAATATGATGAAATTGAAATAAGAGAAAATGTTAGAAAAATGCAATTTTTAACATGAGAAAATTTATGCATGCTGGAAATAAGGTAAATAAGCTATAATAATTTTTTGGGATTTTTTGGAAAAGATTTAATAATAAAAATGCAATTAATAATGGTTTAAATGCTAAAATAAAAATAAAATAAATATGCATGCAAAAATTATATTTTTTAATTTATTAAATTAAATAAAGGTTTTTATGAAAATAATATAAAAAGAAAAATGTTTTTGGTATTTTTTTAATGCAGGAATAAAATGTGAAAATAATTAAAATTGAATGAAAAATATTGGAAATAAAAGAAAATATGAAAATATTGAAAAATATGCAAAGTTGCAAAAGAAAACAAAACCGCAAGCAGGATTCGAACTGGGGTCTTGGAGAAGCATCTTAGAACAGGAAGTGACTTAACCACTGCGCCATCTGTCGTTTGGTGTTATGGAACGAGAACGTGGGATGAAGAGTGCACACGCGTCGCTGTCTGGGTAAGTCAAAGCACAATCAGCATAGTGGGGTCCCCGTGGAAAGAGAGAACCAATCGGATTGTCCAGAAAGGCCACGCACGCCTCGCCGTCCAGTGGAGTCAACGACGCCGAGTTCTAGCTCGGCCGTCTTCTCCACACCGAAAACAAAACACGAAAAATACGACGGATAAATGGAAAAGGGGGACCCTACCCCCCTAAATCGACCCTCCTGAATCCAATGGTGCTATTGGTTTGCCCTGAAAATGCCTGTATCAACCGGTTCGATTCAAACAGTCCTTCGAACCCTAACAATGGCAAATCATGTTTCTAACGTGCAAGCATTAAAACGATGGCCCGATCACCCATTGGAACCTCATGAACACATAGCAAACGTTAGAATCAATTAAAACATGCCGATAATAAAATACGAATTCAAGAAAAATCGCTTATGTATGCATGTATATGGTGCGATTCATTGCTTTGATCCATGACAAGAGTGTATTCTTACTCATACTTACCTCCCAAGACAATGGAGTGGTGTTTGAGGTCGAAACTCACTGAAATTGAAATTAATTTCAAAGATTCTTGGAAAAATTTCGACAAGATAAGGGTTTGGCTTGAGCTAGGTTTCGCCCTTTGTGTGTACAATGCTTTGTATTTATAGAGGGTTTTGAAAGCAATAAGAGTGAAAAAGATTGCCTCTTGAATGTGCAAATATTTTCTTTGAAAATAAAATCAAATATTGAAGAATATATGATTTTCTCATCAATGCCATGGCTATCACGAATTTGGTAAGGGTCATGGGCCTTCTTGGACATTTAGGAAGATATAAAATCATTCCTTTTGAGAAAAATATTTAATTTTCATATTTTATATAATTTATTTTTGAATTAAATGTTATAAAATTCAAATATAAATCATAAAAATAGAAAATAACCAAGGCCAAGCATTTATGGGTCAAGAATAGCATCATGAACAAGTTTGGATCAAAAGATTATAGGCCCATTTGGAAAATTTTGCAATTTGACCAATATGTCCTTTTGTGCAATTGTCCAAAATTCCCAACTTCGAATAGTGTATCTTGCTCAATTTTCCACATTTTTGAGAGTTCTTGGACTTTTTGGAAAGCTCTAAGAGTCCTCTAACCAATGTCTTTGGTCTCATCTCAATTGGAGTTACCATGCTCAAAATATCTTCAAAACAAAAAGTTGACTTTTGTTGACTTTGAAAATGACCGTAATGTTTTGAGCTATACCTCTCAAATGAAGCATTTTTGGACATTCTTGTGAGACATGAAGTTGTAGAGAATTGAATTTCCTTCAAAACAAGAGGTGGTGGAAAAATTTCTGAGAAAGTATGAGAAAGTTATGATCAGACAAAGTTCAGTTGACTTTTCATCTAGAAACCCTAATTTAGAAAGTTTGACTTTTGGGCAAATCTTGAGTTTTCTTGATGAATCATGATCAACCCTTGATCAAATGATGAATGTAACTTCAAAATGAGGATGTTGACCAAAATCGAAGTTTTGACTGTATGTTGACCACAGTTGACTTTTGTCCAATACACTCGATTTTCATCCATTCGAGCAATTGTCGAGGAAACTTGACTTGAGGCTTGAAAATTGTCATGGAGAATATTTGAAGCATATGAGGAGGCATGAAGACCATTGGAGATGTTGGAAATCCATCTTGGCTTGAGAGATACCAAACCCTAGTTTGGGTTGATTGTCTAGAGAGAGTTTGTCCGATCAACTCTCGAGGAATCCTTGAGTATGGATGTATGAAATCTCTTGAGTAGATGGAGGGCAAATTTTGGGTATGACACCTGCATTCAAAGTTCCCTTCTTTATCAACTTGAGAGACGAATATATTCAAGGTTCTGTGATAAAGAACATACCTTATAATGCGGACATCCCCAGAAATGTTTCCCAAAACTCTTAGCTGTCGTCGCCCTTCGTAGAATTGCCTTATCACCACAGTGGCAAACCGGTTTCCATTACATATTCGACATCGTATAAGGCTGAGAATTCATACTTTCATGGCAGATTTGTATCTTAGAGGACGACCAATTGGAAGATTTCATGGAGGCGGATCAATTTCTGGAGAGGGAGAAGAAATTTCGTTAAAAAGTTCAAAATAGACGAAAGGACTCACGTGCATCGTTTTAAAAAGTTAAGGAAGCTATTTGCACTTTTTTAAAATTAAGGGACGAAACTGGACCCCGAGATAAACATAAGGGACGAAAAAGGATATATATATATAAGGCTTCATAGGCCTTTTTAATAGCCTAAGTCTGACCTATTTAATTTAATGAGCTTTTAAAAAAGCCTAAGTCTGGTCATTTTAAAAAATAAATCGGACCTGACCTAACCTCATATAGGTTAGGCCATAGACTCCTATAGGCCTACCTGACCTATTCCCACACCTAATTCTAAGGTTAAAAATTGAGATAACTCAATCTTTAACCAATATTTTTTTTTCCAATTTTTATATTTAAAATTATAGTCATATTTCATACTTCATGATTGTTAAAAAGAATCAAGAACTATAATTAACCCATGGAACCATTCATTTTTTTGGATTATTAAACTTCAATAATCAAAAGTATAATTTAAATTTAAATGTGTATACTCCTAAATGTTTTTTATTATTTCATTTTAGAATCTCAAAAATGAATTTTCTATTTTGTAATTATAATGATAATATGTAATGTATTGATAATGTAACTTTTTTTGCATTGATAGTGCAAGTCAATTAAACTCATTTTATACAAATATATAATACAAACACTTATTTTTTATCTCTTATCCAAATTTGAATATTTTATACTCTATGATTGTTTTAGTAGCTAGGAGAGATAAGAGAGACCGTGGAGGATTTATTAGCAGATAATCAAATAGCATCTCGATAGAACCCTTGAATCAGAGATGACTATGATGACCAGAAGCGTGAGACCGGGCACATTGGAAGGTGAAGCGGCATCAGTCGGGTTTATGATCGACTGACATCCTCGGCTCCAGACGTTACTC
Organism: Vicia sativa; assembly: GCA_021764765.1. Classification (NCBI taxonomy): domain Eukaryota; kingdom Viridiplantae; phylum Streptophyta; class Magnoliopsida; order Fabales; family Fabaceae; genus Vicia; species Vicia sativa. The sequence continues at coordinate 86,965,034 of CM038793.1, read as the reverse complement.
CAAGACCGACCATGATCGGGCTGTTATGGAGTGACCGACCCATCAAGGGCGTAATCGTTTATTTATGTATGACGAAACACATTATGTTATCATCCATCATTGACAGCGGCAGAGGTTACTTGTCTTTATGGCAACTCAGTTACACATGATGAAGGATCACAACATTTACATGCAGTGATCGATGAGGTTCATGCACCTCTATAAATATGGCTCTCGATTGAGGGGTAAGAAAGACACATCGCTTGAGTTTAAGCATACTGCTTCCTCAATCCCTAAACATCACCCTCTGATCAATTTACTTACCAGAGACTTACTCTGAGATTCCTCAATTCTTCTGAGAAATCACATTTAGTGTTTAGCAAGAACGTATTAAAAGCTTTATTTTACATAAATACATATTATCAAGTTTTTTTTATTTTTTTTCTTAATGAACACAATTAATATATTTTAAATTATTTTTTAAATATATTAATTTATTAATAATGTAATAAAATAGATCCGTGCATCGCACAACAACCGTCTAATTAGTTTTTAAAGGATGTTCAATAAATTTATAATTTTTTGACATTTTATCACTGAAATAGTATGATTTGAGGGTCAGTGTTTACATCGAATGAGTCCAATTCACTTCCAATCGCAGTTGCAGAAATCAAACTGTGGGACTCTCTACCAAATTCAACTTTAATCACTACTAGATCAACTAACTATTGATTCATCCAACATTTTTCAAAATACTAAATTTGTTTGAATTAATATCTACATTATGTAATTGAAACCTAACTAATTAATGGATTTCAGCAAAACCAATATGTCTCAAAAAACCACCCTTCTTTCCTTCATCCAATCTCTCATATAAACCAAACTCAAAAATAAATAAATAAATGTTCCATTTTTAGCTTTCTAATACAACTCAACCATGTTAGTTATCCCATAGACAGATAGAACTATATATTTTCATCTCTCCTCTAGGGTGGTGGGCGAGCATCCGCCACCAACACCACCGTTATACCTCCTCCTCCGCCATCATTTCAATTTCCTTACAATGTCAATGCTAGCACCCCCATTTCAACTCTTGGAAATCAACTTCATATCAACACAAGACCTATCCCACGTTTCTAAGTCAATCAAAGCCTACGCAGTTGCATGGCTCAATCCAGAACGCAAGTTAACCACCCAAACCGACCCTCACGGCCACAAAAACCCTACCTGGAACGAAAAATTTGTCTTCCGCGTCGACGACGATTTCCTCCAAGCTGATGACTCTTCCGTCATGATTGAAATCTACGCCTCCACTTGGCTCCGTGATATTCTCATCGGAACTGACAGCGTTCATCTCAACAGCCTCATACCTCATTCCGGTAACCTTAAATCCAAGATCTGTTTCGTTGCATTACAAGTCCGTCGTCCTTCCGGCCGTCCTCAAGGGATTCTCAACATCAGCGTTAATCTCGTCGACGCTATGTTGAGAAGCATGCCGATGTATTCAGAGCTGAGTGGCTCCGCCGTTGAATATTACGATATAACAAACCCTAAAAAACTGAATCAAAACGAAAACAATAACTACGATGCTAAGCTTATGATAACGCTTCAACGATCGCAGAGCGAGAAAAACAATTCTACTATTGATGATTATGCTTATAACACTAACGAAAAAAATTACGGAGATGAATCTGAATCCGAAATCATTGTTCTGATTCCGACAGGGAGAAAAGGTGTGATCGTGAACACGAACGGATCATTATGTTCCGACGTCGGACCTTCTCCGACGATTATGGCAGCAACTATAGCAAAAGGACTATATCCATTAGCGATGCAGATGCCGAGAAAGTGGCCGCCGGGGAAAGAGAATGTCCGGGAGCGGCTGAATATGAAGATGGACATGTGGAGGTCGATAGAGTTGCCGCAGCCGGTGTATGATCATTTGGGGAAGAATAATATTGGTCCTATACAGAAAAAGGTGGGGAAACCAGGGAAAGGCAAGAATAAAAAATCACGGTAAAATGGCCCGTTTTCGTGCTTTGGAACAGTTTTAGGGTGTGAGATTTCGATAACTTGCGGCGGGAGTAACCGTAAGAAGAGGTTTGGTGGTGGAAATAATAAGCCTAGACCTGTTACTGAATCTGGACTTACTTTTGATGAATCTTTATATATGGGATGAACTAGTGCATTGTTGTAAAATTAAATTTTATTGTTATGGTTGTGATTCATATATAGTTTGGGTCAGATGTAGAGATGTGATTTGCCCTTTATTTCTCAACTTGTTTATGATATGTTGAGGATGAGATAATGTATGTTATTGAAATTGAATATTGATTTAACCAAAATTTGTATCATGTGTGGGACTGATATGTAGGCTTGGTTTTGCTATTTATTTTACAAGTCATGGTAAAGCATAGAAAATTATATGTTGTTATCTCTTTTTGAACCACAACTATTATTGTTACCTCTCATTTTCCTATCAAACTTAATTGAAGGTCATAATAGACTACTCAGATTAAAACAATATGTAAAAAAAATAACTCATAAGTAAGGTAAAAAAAAAGAAAAAGAATAAATAAAGAGAATTTGACACAAAGATGTCATGCAATGTTTAAATGGTTGGAAGGTTTGTGCATCGATTATTTGAACTTCTGTTGCTCGTCACAATGATGACATACTCATGGAGCAGCATGAATTTTGTACCATACAGACAAATGTTAGGCATTTATTAAATCAATTTGTAAGTGATAATGATATTTATATATTAATTTAGAGGCTTAGAAAAATGTATTAACAACATTGTAAATCTCCTATATAGTTGTTTGTTTAATTATGAACAGTGTATAAATACTACTTATTTCTATTTTTAATTTAAATTATTTATAGAACTGGTATATGAATTTTGAATAATCTTTTTATTTCTTAATTTAAACAAGATACGAAGTGTTCTGATTATTGCAAGCTTTTTCTTTCCTTTTTTTAGAAACATTAGTCACATTCATTTTATCTTTTCAGATGCTTGTATTACTTACAAATTTTTAATATTTTATTTTATGTCTAAATTAATTATTTGAAATTCAAATATATTTAGTTATTTAAATAAATAGATTGAGAGATATTAACATTCTTATGAAAATAAAAATCAAATTATTAATTTAAACAATAATATTTAACTATAAAAATAAATTTAAATGTGTATACTCCTAAATTTTTTATTATTTCATTTTAGAATCTCCAAAATGAATTTTCTATTTTGTAATTATAATGATAATATGTAATGTATTGATAATGTAACTTTTTTTGCATTGATAGTGCAAGTCAATTAAACTCATTTTATACCAATATATAATACAAACACTTATTTTTTTCTCTTATGCAAATATGAATATTTTATACTCTATGATTGTTTTAGTAGCTAGGAGAGATAAGAGAGATCAAGGAGGATTTATTAACAGATAGTCAAATAGCATCTCGATAGAACCCTTGAATCAGAGATGACTTTGATGACCAGAAGCGTGAGACCGGGCATATTGGAAGGTGAAGCGGCATCAGTCGGATTTATGATCGAATGACATCCTCGGCTTCAGACGTTACTCCAAGACCGGCCATGATCGGGCTGTTATGGAGTGACTGACCCATCAAGGGCGTAATCGTTTATTTATGTATGACGAAACACATTATGTTATCAACCATCATTGAGAGCGGCGGAGGTTACTTGTCTTTATGGCAACTCAGTTACACATGATGAAGGATCACAACATTTACATGCAGTGATCGATGAGGTTCATGCACCTCTATTAATATGGCTCTCGATTGAGGGGTAAGCAAGACACATCACTTGGAGTTTAAGCATACTCGTTTAAGCCTCTGAATCCCTAAACATCATCCTCTGATCAATTTACTTACTAGAGACTTCCTCTGAGATTCCTCAATTCTTCTGAGAAATCACATTCAGTGTTTAGCAAGAACGTATTAAAAGAATTATTTTACATAAATACATATTATCCAGTTTTTGTTAATTTTTTTTCTTAATGAACACATTTAATATATTTTAAATTATTTTTTAAATATATTAATTTATTAATAATGTAATAAAATAGATCCGTGCATCGCACAACAACCGTCTAATTAGTTTTTAAAGGATGTTCAATAAATTTATAATTTTTTGACATTTTATCAATGAAATAGTCTAATTTGAGGGTCAGTGCATACATCAAGTGAGTCCAATTCACTCCCAATCGCAGTTGCAGAAATCAAACCGTGGGACTCTCTACCAAATTCAACTTTAATCACTACTTGATCAACTAACTATTGGTTCATCCAGCATTTTTCAAAACACTAAATTTGTTTGAATTAATATCTACATTATGTAATTGAAACCTAACTAATTAATGGATTCCAGCAAAACCAATCTGTCTAAAACAACCACCCTTCTCTCCTTCATCCAATCTCTCGTATAAACCAAACCCAAAAATAGATAAATAAATGTTCCATTTTTAGTTTTCCAATACAACTCAACCATGTTCGTTATCCCATAAACACATAAAACTATATATTTTCATCTCTCCTCTAGGGTGGTGGTGGGCGAGCATCCGCCACCAACACCACCGATATACCTCCTCCGCCGCCATCATTTCAATTTCCTTACAATGTCAATGCTAGCACCCCCATTTCAACTCTTGGAAATCAACCTCATATCAGCACAAGACCTATCCCACGTTTCTAAATCAATCAAAGCCTACGCAGTTGCATGGCCCTATCAAGAACGCAAGTTAACCACCCAAACCGACCCTCACGGCCACAACAACCCTACCTGGAACGAAAAATTTGTCTTCCGGGTCGACGATGATTTCCTCCAATCCGATGACTCCTCCGTCATGATTGAAATCTACGCCTCCGCATGGCTCCGCGATATTCTTATCGGAACCATCAGCGTTCATCTCAACAGCCTCATACCTCGTTCCGGTAACCGTAAATCCAAGATCCGTTTCGTTGCATTACAAGTCCGTCGTCCTTCCGGCCGTCCTCAAGGGATTCTCAACATCGGCGTTAATCTCGTCGACGCTACGTTGAGAAGCATGCCGATGTATTCCGAGCTGAGTGGCTCCGCCGTTGAATATTACGATATAACAAACCCTAAAAAACTGAATCAAAACGAAAATAATAACTACGATGCTAAGGTTATGATAACGCTTCAACGATCGCAGAGCGAGAAAAACGATTCTACTATTAATGATTATGCTTATAACACTAACGGAAAAAATTACGGAGATGAATCTGAATCCGAAATCAGTGTTCCGATTCCGACCGAGAGAAAAGGTGTGATAATGAATACGAACGGATCATTATGTTCCGATGTCGGACCTTCTCCGTCAGTTGTGGCAGCAGCTATAGCAAAAGGACTATATCCATTACCGATGCAGATGCCGAGAAAGTGGCCGCCAGGGAAAGAGAATGTCCGGGAGCGGCTGAATATGAAGATGGACAGGTGGAGGTCGATAGAGTTGCCGCAGCCGGTGTATGATCATTTGGAGAAGAATAATATTGGTCCTGAACAAAAAAAGGTGGGGAAACCAGGGAAAGGTAAGAATAAAAAATCACGGCAAAATGGGCCGTTTTCGTGCTTTGGAACAGTTTTAGGGTGTGAGATTTCGATAACTTGTGGCGGGGGTAACCGTAAGAAGAGGTTTGGTGGTGGAAATAATAAGCCTAGACTTGTTACTGAATCTGAACTTACTTTTGATGAATCTTCATATATGGGATGAACTAGTGCATTGTTGTAAAATTAAATTTTATTGTTAAGGTTGTGATTCATATATAGTTTGGGTAAGATGTAGAGATGTGATTTGCCCTTTCTTTCTCAACTTATTTATGATATGTTGAGGATGAGATAATGTATATTATTGAAATTGAATATTGATTTAACCAAAATTTGTATCATGTGTGGGACTGCTATGTAGGCTTGGTTTTACTATTTATTTTACAAGTCATGGTAAAGCATAGAAAATTATATATTGTTACCTCTTTTTGAACCACAACTATTGTTGTATTGTTGTTACCTCTCATTTTCCTATAAGATTTAATTGAAGGTCATGATAGACTACTCAAATTAAAACAATATGTAAATAAAATAACTCATAAGTAAAGTAAAAAAATATAAAAAAAAATAAAGAGAATCTGACACAAAGATGTTATGCAATGTTTAAATGGTTGGAAGGTTTGTGCATCGATTATTTGAACTTCTGTTGCTCGTCACAATTATGACATACTCATGGAGCAGCATGAATTTTATACCATAAAGACAAATGTTAGGCATTTATTTAATCAATTTGTAAGTGATAATGATATTTATATATTAAGTAAGAGGCTTAGACAAATGTATTAACAACATTGTAAATCTCCTATATAGTTGTTTGTTTAATTATGAACCGTGTATAAATACTATTTAATTCTATTTTTAATTTAAATTATTTATAGAACTGGTATATGAATTTTGGATAATCTTTTTATTTCTTAATTTAAACAAGAAACGAAGTCTTCTTATTATTGCAAGCTTTTTCTTTCCTTTTTTTAGAAAAAATAGTCACATTCTCTTTATCTTTTAAGATGTTTGTATTAGTTTAAAAATTTTAATATTTTATTTTATGTCTAAATTAATTATTTGAAATTCAAATATATTTAGTTATTTAAATAAATAGATTGAGAGATATTAACATTCTTATGAAAATAGAAATCAAATTATTAATTTAAACAATAATATTTAACTATAAAAATAAATTTAAATGTATATACTCCTAAATTTTTTTATTATTTCATTTTAGAATCTCCAAAATGAATTTTCTATTTTTTAATTATAATGATAATATGTAATGTATTGATAATGTAACTTTTTTTGCATTGATAGTGCAAGTCAATTAAACTCATTTTATACCAATATATAATACAAACACTTATTTTTTTCTCTTATGCAAATATGAATATTTTATACTCTATGATTGTTTTAGTAGCTAGGAGAGATAAGAGAGATCAAGGAGGATTTATTAACAGATAGTCAAATAGCATCTCGATAGAACCCTTGAATCAGAGATGACTTTGATGACCAGAAGCGTGAGACCGGGCATATTGGAAGGTGAAGCGGCATCAGTCGGATTTATGATCGAATGACATCCTCGGCTTCAGACGTTACTCCAAGACCGGCCATGATCGGGCTGTTATGGAGTGACTGACCCATCAAGGGCGTAATCGTTTATTTATGTATGACGAAACACATTATGTTATCAACCATCATTGAGAGCGGCGGAGGTTACTTGTCTTTATGGCAACTCAGTTACACATGATGAAGGATCACAACATTTACATGCAGTGATCGATGAGGTTCATGCACCTCTATTAATATGGCTCTCGATCGAGGGTAAGCAAGACACATCACTTGAGTTTAAGCATACTGCTTAAGCCTCGAATCCCTAAACATCATCCTCTGATCAATTTACTTACTAGAGACTTCCTCTGAGATTCCTCAATTCTTCTGAGAAATCACATTCAGTGTTTAGCAAGAACGTATTAAAAGAATTATTTTACATAAATACATATTATCAAGTTTTTGTTAATTTTTTTTCTTAATGAACACAATTAATATATTTTAAATTTTTTTTAAATATATTAATTTATTAATAATGTAATAAAATAGATCCGTGCATCGCACAACAACCGTCTAATTAGTTTTTAAAGGATGTTCAATAAATTTATAATTTTTTGACATTTTATTACTGAAATAGTCTGATTTGAGGGTCAGTGCTTACATCAAATGAGTCCAATTCACTTCCAATCGCAGTTGCAGAAATCAAACCGTGGGACTCTCTACCAAATTCAACTTTAATCACTACTAGATAAACTAACTATTGGTTCATCCAACATTTTTCAAAACACTAAATTTGTTTGAATTAATATCTACATTATGTAATTGAAACCCAACTAATTAATGGATTCCAGCAAAACCAATCTGTCTCAAACAACCACCCTTCTCTCCTTCATCCAATCTCTCATATAAACCAAACCCAAATATAAATAAATAAATGTTCCATTTTTAGCTTTCCAATACAACTCAACCATGTTAGTTATCCCATAGACAGATAGAACTATATATTTTCATCTCTCCTCTAGGGTGGTGGGTGAGCATCCGCCACCAACACCACCGCTATACCTCCTCCGCCGCCATCATTACAATTTCCTTACAATGTCAATGCTAGCACCCCTATTTCAACTCTTGGAAATCAACCTCATATCAGCACAAGACCTATCCCACGTTTCTAAATCAATCAAAGCCTACGCAGTTGCATGGCCCTATCAAGAACGCAAGTTAACCACCCAAACCGACCCTCACGGCCACAACAACCCTACCTGGAACGAAAAATTTGTCTTCCGGGTCGACGATGATTTCCTCCAATCCGATGACTCCTCCGTCATGATTGAAATCTACGCCTCCGCTTGGCTCCGTGATATTCTCATCGGAACTGTCAGCGTTCATCTCAACAGCCTCATACCTCATTTCGGTAACTGTAAATCCAAGATCTGTTTCATTTCATTACAAGTTCGTCGTCCTTCCGGCCGTCCTCAAGGGATTCTCAACATCGGCGTTAGTCTCGTCGACGCTACATTGCGAAGCATGTCGATGTATGCAGAGCTGAGTGGCTCCGCCGTTGAATATTACTGTTGCACCCCAAAATTTGCCCTCCTATATCGATCTTATCTGGTTTAGGCTTTGCATTTATCATGACACTCACATGCATTCATATCACCGGTTCGTGTTACGGATTGAGTTGATTCCCAAAGATTTCTCTGAGCGTAAAAGGCGTGGTGTTTTCGACCAATTTGAGGATATTTGAAAACGATGAGGTTTAATGTTAAATCTTATCCGCTCATATCTATCGGGTTTCGTGGCTTGGTGCTCGGTTGTTGAAATGAATGGTCTGTTTTGATGAAGCTAAGTCCGATATCTTGAATGTCATTGCCTCCTGATTCAAGAGATCAGTTCATCGCGAGTTTGGGTTTTGCTGTTGTTTCGAGTTCTTGGTTCAGGATGTAAGAGGGTGGCTTATGTTTATCCGATTATTGATCAACAATTCAAGTTCTAGTGCATTTGGTTCGCTCGTCAACTTCATTCGTTCTTGGCGATAGTTGATGTGAAAATATTCGTCCAGAGGGTCTGTTTGCAAGATTTAAGGATGTCCAAACCGCATGTTGAGATCTTTTCCTCCACGCTCATCGCTCACAAGATTCGTGGCATTCTATGAAAAACTAGAAGCTTCCTTTTGGAATTCGCTTGGTTCCGAATTTTACTCCACCGAATATGGGTCGATTTGGAAATGCGTTGATGATTCCATTATTTTCGAGTGGAACCTATCGATTAATTCAAAAAGGTGAAATCGCAAGTTGATCGAGGTTTTTGATCAAGAGTTCCATTTGAAACTTAGAGTTTCAATTTTTGTCTCAAGAAGCAAAAGGTCTCAATTTCTACGAGAATGGATAAGAATGGAAACTTTTGTGGCGGGAAGTTCAAATGGGATTAATTTAATTACCGATAACTTGATTTCGAGTTTCTTTTATCACAAATTCAAAGCTTTTATAATGTGCATTATTGAGCTCGAAGGAGGATTTAGGAAATTGAATACATATTCAAATTTCACTCATAGTTCTCTTAAGACCTCATTCTTTTTTAGAACATGAATCAAGATCATACATGGCAATTTTTCTCAAGGATCTAAAGTGCAACAATCACGTTACTACGCTTTGATTCATGAATACGGATGGGAATGGCGGATTGATTTGGATTTAGGCGCATATTTTAAGTTAACATTTCGACTTAGTATCGTTCTAACCAAAGTAATTTTGGTTCATGACAAATTTGTTGGAATGTTTGGTTCGGCATGAATTTTCAACTTCCATGTACAATTGCTACAACGATTGAAAATCACATTGGTAGTATTTAAAGATCTAAAGCTAAAGACTCTTGTTGATACATAGTTCTCAAATTTTGCATTCATGAAGAATTCAAGAGTTTCACATTTCTCCAAAGCTTTTTATTGTACAAGGATACAAGAACAAACCAAGTCTAGATACATATGTTACAATTCATCCTATCTTAAAATACAAGTTACAAAGTCCCTACAATGCTAGTATTTTCTAAACTATATGTGGATTTTTCAAGCTGCCAATGTCTTCATAAGCGTGTCTTGACTTCGTGCTCGAGCGTTCCATTCCTCCAAGCCTCCCTTTATCGTTCTTCCAAACTCGTAGTATTTCTCATGTTCATGAAACAACAAAAAACTCGGTTAGCAATCAATGGACAGCAGTAATAATACAAGACAATGCACTGTTTTATCTCATCATTAGGATCTTTTTTTTCGGAATCAGGTTGCAAAGGTTTGATCATTCAAAACCAAGGCCTCATATACAAATCATTGGCCATAAACTCACTATTGCAAATCCTCAAGGGTGTACCCTTGGTTCACAATAGGAGGTGTGGAAAGAAGATGAGGAAAAGCCAAATTTTGGCATGACAAAGGTCAGAACTTTACACAGGCAGCAAGGGTAGACACTTTTAAGGAAAATTTTACCATACATAGCATCCAACAGCCAGATATCAAAACAAATGATGAACAATGATACCAACACCAAGATTTCAAAAGATATCGAAAATATAACATTATCAAATAACAAGATTTTGAAAGCCCAACAAGTATCTGAAGCCTTGTTTCTCAAAGAATCGAACAACCAAAACCCTAAAGAATCATTAAGATAAAACATTAAGTTTAAAGCACAAGAAACCCTAGCCGCATACAAACACCATACCAAATACTGAATCATCATAAAAAAAAAAGATATAACGAGGCAATGTAGGCAAGGTAAACGGATCGATCTCACCGGTTGCGGTTGTAACCCGCCATCCACCGTTAGACCTCGAGTCTCGCATATACTTTTCCATCTGCTTTTCCATCGATCGCCACCGAATAGGGTCTAGGGTTCCATTATTTTCCTTTCGCTTCCCAAACTCAAACACAAAATAATCAACGTTTGTTTCTGAATCGAAAACGATAGCGAATAGGTTTCGAGTTAGAGAGATGAGAAGGCCACGAAACCGCGAGAAGAGAGGATAACAGATCGAGAGATCACGGCGAGCGCGCGAGAGAGAGGTTTCAACAGTGAGAAACGTGGTCGAGTGAACGGTGAGGAGCGACGAGAGCGAAACGGCGATGGAGATCGCGGAGGGCCGACGGTGAGAGAGAGGCTCATATCGCGAACCATCACGGCCGACGATCGGAGATGAGAGACCGCGTGAGAGTGAGAGCAACGACGATGAGAAATCGCCGAAGAACAGAGAGCACGAGAGCGGCGGCGCTAGGGTTCATGAGGGACGATGAGAGGTTAGAGAGTCTGTGAGAGATGAGAGTGAGTCAGATCCTTTCCCCTTTTGTTTTTGTGTTTTATATAATTTGATTTTGGTTTATCATAATTAAGTTCTAAGTTTTTTTTGTAAATTAAGTGTTAGTTTATAGGATTTAGTTTAGTTTTTTTTTTTTTATAATATCAAGTTTAATTAAAATATAACTTAACTCACTAAACTAATTTTAGTTTTAGTTTTAACAGCTGATTTTCATTTTATTTTATAAAATATAATTTAAGTTTAGTATTAGTTTAGATTAATTAGATTTAGTTCTATTTCTTTTAAGTTAAAAAAAATGGGTTTAGAATAAGTTTTATTTTTAAAATATATTTAAGATTTGTTGTGGTTTAGCCAGGCGGTGACACTTGTCACCGTCTGTTTGGTCTGTTCGAATCTGGTGTGTGTATGTCCATAGCATCGAATCTGCACCCTCCTGCATCAAACCATCAGATCTGATGAGGTCCAGATCCGACGATCCAAAATGGTGGACCACACTCTGCATCCATGGAGCATCTCATACAAGATCCAAAGAGATTTTTGGGCTTGGGCTCGATTGCTACTCACACCTCCATTAAAGCTCCAATCAGCCCATTTCTCAACTTTTTCTTTAAAATTTATATTATGCAAGTTTTTTTATTAGTATACAATGATGTATTAAATAATATTTTGGCATATGGTAGTTTTTATTTGTTGAATTACCAATTAAATTGTTAATTGATTTTTCATCAAGTAAAAGAATATCTATACTAATAATTATTTAAATTCGATATTGTATTGTGTGTTAATTTATTTTCTTTATTTTATCCGCTATTACATTATCCGCAGATGTTTATTTCACGATCGTACACTCACTCTCAAATTAATATAAAATCAACAACGCCCGCCTCTTATTTTTGGTTACCCACACCAAATTCTCTAAGGGTCTCATGGTTGGGGATGGGCATGGCCATCCTCACGAGGTTAATTAAGGCCCTCGTTGCCTTGATTAATCATAACCCGAAAAATAATTGGTCCATATACCAATCACCATGCACCAAGGTCTCATGGTTAATCAAGTCCATATACTTGGTTAACCATAACCCGAAATATCATTTCTCTACGTCCAACGCCGCGATTTTCAAAATAGTGTTATGGTACTTAATTAAATTGTTAGAGGTTCGCCCAACGATTTAATTAAAATGTAAAGTATTTGGGCCATTAGAGGGAAACCCAATGACTCGAATACTTTATTCCATACACTTGAACATTTAAAACACTTTCAAATTAAATTAATTAATTGAATTTGTTTTCAAAAATCAATTTTTTCTACAAAACAAAATATAGTGATATGGAATTTAATTAAATTGTTAGAGGTTCGCCCGACGATTTAATTAAAATATAAAGTATTTGGGCCATTAGAGGGTAACCCAATGACTTAAATACTTTATCCCATAACACTTAATAAAAGTGAACTTTATTTCACCTCACTCTTTTCATAATAAAGATTTTGGATGAGAGAAGATTGGTTGACCTCAATCACCAATCTCGAGTATCGAATCGTTAGAGGACCTCCCAACGTTTTGGTACTTGTCATCTACCGTTAAAATCAATTCAACCCATTCAAATCCTTTTTCGCTCATACGCGATTATCAAAAATCAAAAACATTTCAATTAAAATCAATACAACCAATCCAAGACATTTTCAACCAGAACTACGGAGTTTTGACTTTCCCATTGCACGAGGGAATACGTAGGCACGCGGTTTCAAAACCGTGTCAAACTCAAAATAATAACGAACAAATCCCGTTTTCTTCTTCCTTAAATTCATAATTTAGAAATTAGCGATTACACACACACAAACACATTTCGAACTAAATGGGTCCCATCGAGTACGATGGACGTAAGAGGTGCTAATACCTTCCTCTTGCGTAACCGACTCCCGAATCTATGCTTTTGGTCCTGTAGACCGCCTTATCCAATTTTTGTGGGTTTTATCTATATTTCCCCGTTCTTTCTAGAACAAATAAAATTAGGTGGCGATTTCATTGTTTTTTAAAAAATTCATTTTAAATGATTTTGTTGAAAATCGAGTTGCTTCAGTTGGCGACTTCACTGGGGAATTATTTTAAAAACTTTTTTTGACTAAGCGAGTCAACCCTAGTTTAGTTCTTCGCATGTTTGTGTGTTTGTTTATCGCTTTCTTCTTTATGCTTATCTATTGATTATTTGCTTATTTTTCTCTATGCTTTATATATTAATCTGTTAATATATTATTGTGATGAGAATTCATGGGCATTGATACATAGATAAGCCCACTACCCAGGCTTCTAGGTCACCTTTTAGGAATAGAGGGTTGTAGCCTAGGTCCACTTGACTCCATTGTCTTGTTGGCCCGGCGAAGACTCCGGCTTAGAGTTGGTTGTTTTAAGGAGGTTGTTGGCCCGCGTTAGCGCAGGACATCAATCTTTGGACAAATGACCTATAACTCTAAGTTTGTTCATGTTGTCCTAACCGAGACCAAACGCTCAAATATTGGATTTAGAGCATCCCGTTAAGAGCTCTTGGGGTATACTTTTACAAATACTATCGCCACGTAGGCCTCTCGCGATGATAGTGTTTGTAAAGGGATCCGAGACCCGAAACATTTAGCCAAAAACGTAAGATTAGCCTTACCCGGGAATTGTTGGGTAGACGAAACCATGACCGCCGATCCTATGAACCGCTTCTATTTAATTTGCAACATGCATTGCATACATTTGCACAAAACCATTTAGCATATAACTTTTATTTTCGTGGAACCTTATAGATTTTGTTGGTGCAAGAAGGTAAAGGAAGAATGAATCCAACTGTGAAGATCGCTCCATGTCTCAAATTCAAAGAACAAGTTGGGAAGTCGATAACTCAAAGTGAAAGAATTCACCGTCAGAGAGCTTATTTTGGGAAAAGATTTGGGAACATCCTAGATCTTTTGACTACCAATGTGGACATGGAAGCTTTGATTGCTCTAGCAAAGTACTATGATCCTCCTCTCCGATGCTTCACATTCCAAGACTTTCACTTGTTCCTACAATTGAAGAGTTCGAGAGAATCCTTAATTGGCCTTTGAAGGACGACACCCTTTTCTCAACATAGGGGAGACCTCGATAAGGCTAAGGTAGTCGCTTTGTTTCTTCCTGTAAGGGAGGTGGCACCTGGATTACGTATAAAGGTATTCGAGGCGTAATTTGGAAGATAAGTTGTTAAGTTTGAGTGTTCAAGACGATTGGCCGACTTTCACTCCATTCTTGCTTTGCTCATCTTTGGGGTGGTTTTGTTCCCAACTAATGAAATTGGTTACTTGAGCCCGTGCTATTGGCATATTCATGTCGAAGAACCCCTGCACTGCTGGTCGATGTTCTTTACCATCTCCATGAGAGACATCCAAGAAGAGAGGGTGGTTCGTGTTGTTCTCCATTGCTGTACTTATGGTTGACATCTCATATCCCTCGAGTGGACCGTGGGAGAAGATCCCAGAAACTTATCTTGGTCTCAAAATTGGCTTCACTAATACCGATGGTGTGATGTGGCATTCTCCGTGTGGGATTCGTTGATGTTATCACCACCGTGGGGATATTCTAATGTTCCTTTGATTGGGTCTATGGGTTGCATCAATTATAACCCAAGACTTGCAACAAGACAATTGGGGTATCCAATGGAGAATGAACCAAGGCCTGAGCACTTGGAAAGTTTCATTGTACACGAGCTTGGTAAAAAGGACCGCAACGAAGTGTTGAAGATCCGAAGAGCTTGGGGTCAAATCCATAGGGAAAGTCGAGAGTTAATCAAGAGGGGCGGAATTGATGGAAGGTCTTATCGCCAGTGGGTGATAGAGAGAGTCCAAGAAATCAAGCTTTACTTTGTGGAGGTACCTTTGATCATCCCGAACCGAATCACTCATGTGCCAATAGAGGAGAATATGAGGCTTCAGAAATTATCAGAAAGATGGAGGAGGAAAGATTGGAGCTGCAAAGCTCTAATTCTCGCATTTTCCTCAGAGCTGAAAATTTGGAGGCTAACCTCAAAGAGGTGAAAGAAGAGTTAGAGGGGAGAAGGATACAAAATGAAAAGGATGAAGAGCTCCTGATGAGATGTTCTGAAAACTTGAGGAGTGCTGCAAGTGGGGCAAGGGACCTCCGTCGACAAGTGAAGACTGCTCAGCATCAAAGGGGCCAGGCTTATCTAGATGAAGAAAAGGCCATTGAAGAAAAGAGAGCATTGAAAGCACGTCTCGAAGCAAAGATTTCAAAGTTAGAAGCTTCTCTAGCACGAACCAATAAAATGCTAGAGAATGAGATAACTGCAAAAGAAGAAGTCTGCATCGCCCGAGAATTGGAAGCAATCGAATTAGCTGAAAAGGTTCGAGAGCTGAACATTACGAGGGAAGAAAGAAATAGTAAAAGGGATGCTTACGAAAGCCTTAGAGAGCAATGCCAAGGTTGGATTGATGAGATCCAAAAGCTGAATCGTCTGTTAGATGAAAAGGATGAACTAGTGTCCTTTCTAGAAGAACAGAATGGGCATTTCTATTGGAAGTACAGTGAAATGGTTGACATGTGTAACCGTCGATTGTTGACGTACCTTGAGACTCAGTCGGCCTAGAAGACCTCAAGGCAACCCGATACCTCCTGTGAGTGATTTCCTCTTCCTCAAGAGGCGGTGAATGTGTTCAAGGCGGAAACTAGAGATTTGAAGCCTCGTCGTGGAAGATTTCTAGTTTTTAGCCACTTATCTCATTTGAATATTTGAATCTAATTATTATTGTAATGATTTAAATTCCAGATGAATTTATTGCTCGTTTGAGCTTGAATCCTTGTAGTCACAACTAACAATTTGAGTTTCTATGAGATTTCGTTGAATTGCAGCTTAATCGCTTTTTCTCTAATGTTTATTGTTAACTAACGAGTCTTCAAAGAGTCCCCGAAAATAAAATGTACAAAAATATCATGGGCATGCATGCATACTCCCATAGCATATCATACATAACAGTATTCAGATCACCATCTTACTCTGATTTTCTTCTCCAGACGAGAGACTACAGTTTCATGCTCATCGTTACCCGACAAGAAGTAACTTGAAGAAACCGATGGAGAAGATGGAAGTCGACATGGCTGCCCTGGGACAAGAATGGATACTCGTATGGGGCAATTGATGGAGATAATTCGTAACATGGCTTTGCAAAGAGGAGTTGAGAGCTCGTTGTGAGGCCTGCTGTGGTCACCATCAAGAAGTTGCTCATGGGAATGCTTTGTCCGAAATTAGCTTGAAGTCAACGCCGGTCTTGCTGATGGTGCCGAGAACCAGTCGCTCAAACGGATCATGGGTGGTTCCTCCTCCGCTTACCCCTACGCCGCCAATACCGTAACTCGTTGGTGCCTCAACCAGAAGAAGGACTGCTCGATTCGATTCCTCCGCATGATGAAGATAACTTTGAAGATTGGTTTTCCAATGTTGAGGAGCCAACCAAGTCGATAGGAAGTTGAAGATGCTCGAGGAGCGCATGCAAGCCTTTGAGAATCGTGGATGTTTTGGGTTTCGACATGTCCAACTTGGGATTGGTTCAAGGAGTGAGGATTCCTCCAAAATTTAAAATCCCAGAGCTTTCGAAGTACAAGGGCAACTCTTGTCCTAAAACTCACTGAGGTACTACTTTAGGAGGATGTCCGCCATACGAAGGACAGAAGCTCTTGATGCATTTTTCCAAGATAGTTTGACCGATGGACCATTGGATTGGTATATGGGCCTTGATTGCTCCGCGAACTTGAGAGAGTTGGTTGTAGCTTTTGTTCAACAC
The DNA here is from genome assembly GCA_021764765.1 of Vicia sativa. Lineage (NCBI taxonomy): Eukaryota > Viridiplantae > Streptophyta > Magnoliopsida > Fabales > Fabaceae > Vicia > Vicia sativa. The sequence continues at coordinate 86,947,806 of CM038793.1, read as the reverse complement.
TATGGCTTTAACACCGATATGGCGCCTACGAGGACCCAGTTGCACAACTTAGCTCAGAAGAAAACTGAATCTTTCAAGGAGTACGCGCAAAGGTGGCGCGAGGTAGCTGCTAAAGTTCAACCCCAATGGTGGAACGGAGATGGTGGAAATGTTTACCAGACACTAGATGGGCGTACTATGCCTCTTGCCTAACCAAGATTTCACGACATGGTGATGTTCGGTGAAAGAGTTGAGATGGGGATTAAGCTAGGAAAAATCCAAGATGTTGGTATTGACAAGAATCAAGTTGGTGGCGCCAAGAAGGCTTTTGGTGGTTACCAGAAGAAGAAAGAAGGCGAGTCGAGCGCACTGTATGAGCGAAGAGGAAAGGAGAAGCGCCGAGAATTCACGCCAAGTTGTCAGTAACTATTCCCGCTTAGTGTTCAAACAAGATGTTGTTCCAAGACAACCACCACCTAGACCCGTGAAGAAGTTTGATCCCTTGCCAATGTCTTATGCGATGTTTTTGCTCATTTGCAAAGTTTGAACATGATTGAGCGCACTTTGAAGATTGACCCGATAATTTGCCAAAATACTTTAATGCGAATGCTCGTTTCTACCACTCCAATGCCCAGGGCATTCTATTGAGAATTGTATCGCTTTCAAGTACAAAGTTGAGTTTGCTAGACACCGAGGCAATCAACTTCGACCTCCTCCCACTCCTAATGTCATTCAAAGACCCTTTACCTCCTCATGGTGGAAATGTCATTAATGCAATTTGCGAGGATGGAAGTTTGAACCCGATAATGGATGTTAATGATCCGACCACCCGCTGTGGTGGATAAAGAAGCAATTGTTGAAGGAGATTTCCGGTTGTGATGACGGTTGTAAACAATGTTTAATCCAAATTGAAGGTCGTGATAATTTGAGAGACGAGATTCATCGACATCAAGGGACTCTTCATTAAAGAACTTGATATGAAGAATGATGAAGATGAGGTTGACGTGGTCACTATCCCCGCCACTTCTAGAAGGATTCCGCTACAATCCCGTGCCGACTAAGAAACCTCCGTGATTATCACTTTGCCGGTCCAAGACCCTACACTAGCGAAAAGGCCATCCCATGGAATTATGGGTCCGAGTACTACCGTGACGGCAAGAAATTGAATGTGGAGACCTCAAGGAGGAAAGTCCGATGAAAAGAAGATTGAGGATTTGAGCGCAGCATGACATTGCGGAAGAAAGTCGGATTACCCGAAGTGGACGAATCTTCTCTCCACCCAATCTAGTTGAGAAAAATCCTGAAGCTTTGGCCAAGGCTAAAGCAAAAGGGAAGGGAATCATGATTGGGGGTGAGTCAGCACCAAAGATTCCAGAACCCGTTTTGAGCCCTGAGATGACCAAAGATGTTGAAGAATTGATGAGGTATATAAGGAAGAGCGATTACAAGATAATCGACCAGCTCAGCCAGACGCCCGCCAAGATTTCTATCTTAGCTTTGTTGAGGGATTCCGAGCCTCACCGCAATGCTCTTATGCAGCTGTTAGGGACGTCCTTCATTCCCCAAGAGATCTCGGTTAACCAATTTGGAGGCATTGTGAACAGCATTTCGGCAAGTAACGGTCTCGGTTTTACTGACTTCGATTTACCTCCCGAGGGAAGGAAGCATAACAAAGCGCTACACGTTTCCGTGGAGATAGCGAGAACTACTTTATCCGTGTCGGTAGACACGGATCATCCTCAACGTTCTTCCAAGTCTACTCTCTTGAAGTTGGATTATGAAGGTGTTGTGCTGAGACCCAGTGATCTGATAGTTAAGGCGTTTGATGGGTCGAAGAGGTCAGTGTTTGGCGAGGTGGACCTGCCTATTAAGATAGGCCCACGTGTTTTGATGCAACTTTTTCGTCATGGATATTAATCCCTCCTCGTTGTTTGCTTGGACCGGATTCATGGGGCTGGTGCCGTGACATCCACCTTGCACCAAAAGTTGAAGTTCTTAATTAATGGAAAGGTGGTCACCATTTATGGTGAAGAAGATTATGTCGTCACCATCCGAGCAACTTTCGATGTTGAAGTTGAAGGAGAGATCCACGAAACTCCATGCCAAGCTTTCGAGGCCGACGTTGATAAGATCCCTTTGCAAAAGGTGAAGTCTCCATGGCATCCTACAAGTGCTCAGCTATTGTCAAGTCGACACCCGGGTGGGGAAGAGTGCTAGAACTTCCTACCCGACGGATAAGAGGGTTGGGTTTTGCTCCCGAATGAAGATCTCCGCTCCACCCCTGGGCAAAGGGTGTCTCCTCCGCCAAGTTTGTCAAAGGTGGAATCCAGATTGAAGATGTTGATGCCATTGATGGTGAAGCAGACGGTGACTATAATGTGGACAAGTGGATCTACCCAACCGTTCCAGGACGTGAGCTTTCAAATTGGCTCGTTGAAGATGTTGCTGCGGTTACCCGTTTTGAAGAGTAATTTTCTGTTTTTATGTCATTCCATAATTCCTACGTTATGCCCAAGACGTAGTGATCATGCTGTAGGGCCACCATGTTTTTAACTTTCAAGTTTATCATTAATGAAGGACGTCTTTTTTTTGCATTCAAATTTTTCTCTTTTTGTTTTCTTTTTCTTTACTTTCTTCACTCATTTCTTTTAAAGGTGACAATATCAAATTTTACTTTCTTTTTATACAAACCTTTGGTCTTTTCTCTTTATTAAAGAAAAACTTAATTAAAAAAGATAATAATAAAAATAAAATTATCAACAACGCAGATGTGGTCCTTCGACGGACCTGGATTTTGTCGACGATGATTCCGCTGTGGCTCATTATGATTTCGATGAACCGATTTATCAAGCTGAAGAGGAAGCCGAAGAGGACTGTGAATTACCTGAAGAATTAGCCAGGATGTTGAGGCAAGAAGAAAAGGTCATCCAGCCGCACCAAGAGGATCTAGAAGTGATTAATCTGGGAACCGAGGACGCTCGAAAGGAGGTCAAGATTGGGGCAGCATTGGAAGATGGAGTTAAGCAAAAGCTTGTCGAAATGCTACATGAGTACGTAGACATCTTTGCTTGGTCTTATGAAGATATGCCCGGGTTAGATACTGATATCGTTATGCACGAATTGCCCCTCAAAGAAGGATGCCCACCGGTAAAGCAGAAGCTTCGCAGAACACATCCAGAAATGTCAAGAAAGATCAAAGAAGAGGTTCGTATGATGGAAGCAGTTTCCTAAAGGTTGTTTCTTATCCCCATGGGTTGCAAACATTGTACCAAAGGTCAAGAAAGACGGCAAGGTAAGGATGTGTGTTGATTATAGGGATTTGAATAGAGCTAGCCCTAAGGATGACTTCCTCTCCGCACATCGACATTTTGGTCGATAACACGCCGAGCTAAAGTATTCTCCTTCATGGATGGTTTCTCTGGCTACAACCAGATTAAGATGGCGCCCAATGATATGGAGAAAACTACTTTCATTACACCGTGGGGAACTTTCTGCTACAAGGTGATGCCTTTCGGTTTGAAGAACGCAGGGGCAACATATCAGCGCGCTATGGTCACTCTCTTTCACGATATGATGCATAAAGAGATTGAAGTCTACGTGGATGATATGATTGCCAAGTCCCGCATGTAAGAAGAACACCTGGTTCACTTGTTGAAATTGTTCGAAAGGTTGAGAAAGTTCAGGCTGAGGTTGAACCCAAGTAAGTGCACCTTTGGGGTGAGATCAGGGAAACTCTTAGGCTTTATTGTGAGCGAGAAAGGGATCGAGGTGGACCCTGCAAAGATAAAAGCGATACAAGAAATGCCAGAGCCAAGGACAGAAAAGGAAGTGCGAGGTTTCTTGGGAAGACTGAATTACATCGCTAGGTTCATTTCTCATCTCACACCACCGTGAGCCCATTTTCAAGTCATAAGAAAGAATCCCACAACCAGTGGAACGATGATTGCCGACGGCATTCGACAAGATAAAGAGGTACCTACAAGAGCCTCCAATTCTCTCACCCTGGAAGGTAGACCGCTGATTATGTACCGACCGTGTTGGAGAATTCCATGGGTTGTGTGCTCGGTCAACATGATGAGACAGAGTAAAAGAGCACGCCATATACTATTTGAGCAAGAAGTTCACGAATGCGAATCGAGGTATTCATTATTGAAAAGACTTGTTGTGCACTCGCATGGGCAGCAAAACGGCTCGATAAGATATGTTAACTCACACTACTTTCTTGATCTCCAAAATGGACCCGATAAAGTATATCTTTGAGAAGCCAGCTCTCACAGGAAGGATAGCCCGATGGCAAATGATCCTGACTGAATATGATATCCAATACACTACTCAGAAGGCTATCAAAGGTAGTGTGGTGGCGGACTATCTCGCCAACAACCATTAGATGACGACTATCAGCCGATGAAGTTTGAGTTCCCTGATGAGGACATTATGTATATCAGAGATTGTAACATTCCAGGCCCCGAGGAGGGACCCGAGCCAGCTCGCGGACGATGGCATTCGATGGAGCCTCAAATGCATTGGGAAATGGTGTTGGCGCCGTTATCACTTCTCCAACCGGTTTTCATATTCCATTCACTGCCAGAATCTGTTTCGATTGCACCAATAATGTGGCCGAGTACGAAGCTTGTATTTTCGGGATTGAAGCGGCCATCGACCTAAGAATCAAAATCTTGGCGATATGGAGATTCCGCTTGGTAATTAGTCAAATCAATGGAGATTGGGAGACCCGCCACCGAATTTGATTCCATACCGAGATCATGTCCTCAAGTGATCCCTTATTTCGACGAGATCACTTTTGATCACATCCCAAGGAGGAGAACAATTTGGCGATGCTTTGGCTACTCGTCATCCATGTTTAAGGTCGATGGGCGAATGATGCCCCATCTATCACTATAATGAGGTTGGATGAGCTCGCTCGCTATGAAGTAGAAGGTGAAGCGATGAAAACCTTGGTTCTATGACATCAAAAGGTATCTCGAGACGAAGGAATACCGATGATGCCTCCATCGTTGATAAGAAGGCTCTGCAAGTACTCACCAAATTTTTCCTCAATGGGGTGTGTTGTACAAAAGGAACTATGACTGCTTTTGCTCGATGCGTGGATAGACACGAAGCAAATAAGATTATAGAAGAAATTCATGAAGGCTCCTTCGGACGCATTCTAGTGGACACACCATGGCCAAGAAGATCTTGAGAGCAGCTATTATTGGTCCACCATGGAGAACGATCGCTACAACCATGCTAAAACATGTTACAAATGTCAAATCTACCGATAAGATGCATGTGCCACCTTCTTCATTAAATGTTTTGACTTCCCATGGCCTTCGCAATGTGGGGCATTGATATGATTGGAGAAATTAAGCCCACCGCTTCGAATGGACATCGATTCATCCTTGTTGCCATTGACTACTTTACCAAATGGGTCGAGGCAGCATCTTATGCTCGTGTCACTAGACAAGTGGTCACACGTTTCATCAAGCATAATATCATTTGTCGCTATGGGGTTCCCGAGAAGATCATTACTGATAACGGCTCGAATCTCAACAACAAAATGATGAAAGAGTTGTGCGACGATTTCAAGATAAAACATCATAACTCTTCTCCATACCGTCCAAAAATGAATGGTGCTGTGGAGGCGGCAAACAAAAATATCAAGAAGATTGTACAGAAGATGGTTGTCACTTACAAGGATTGGCACGAGATGTTACCATTTGCCTTGCACGGCTATCGCACTTCAATACGCACGTCAACAGGTGCAACTCCATTCTCCTTGGTATACGGTATGGAAGGCCCCACTGTAGTTGAAATCCCTTCCTTAAGGATTTTAACAGATGTGCAACTCGATGAAGCTGAATGGATTCAAAACAGACTTGGCCAATTGAATCTCATCGACGAGAAGAGATTGACAGCTATTTGTCATGGACAGCTATACCAGAAGCGTATGAAAAGGGCTTTCGACAAGAAAGTGTGTCCTCGGAATTTCCAAGTCGGTGACCTTGTCAAGAGAATCTTGCCTCCCAATAGTACCGACGCTCGGGGCAAGTGGGCTCCAAATTATGAAGGACCGTATGTTGTGAAGAAAGTTTTCTCTGGAGGAGCTATGTTGCTCGCGACTATGGATGGAGAGGATTTCCCTCACCCGATCAACGCAGATGTAGTCAAAAAATACTTCGCATAAAAAGAGACCCGTTAGGTTGACTGGCCTAAGCAAAATAAGGGCATCCCGACGAACCAAGAAGTCCGGGCAAAAGTTAGGGATAAATATAAAAGATTGTACACCCGGCAAGTCGAAAACCTGAAAGGGCGGCTTGGGCAAAAAAGGGTATCCCGGTGGATTGAAAACCCGAAAGGGCGGTCCAGGCAAAAATTAGGGATTCAAGGCGAACAACTACAATCTGCACGACACCTGTTTGGGTCAGCTTTTTACAATAACTTGATAATCCAGAGAGATGGAGGGTCAGTCTAATCGGAGCATTTTCTGTTGACGGCTCGATATGAAGGGATGTTGAAGTTGTGAAGAGCATGGCGGATTCAGGATTCGACAAAATCCATGATTTTTATTGTCACCTTTTCTTTTAACTTTGATGTATAAGCAATTGCCTCTTTTCAGGATTTGCTTCTTGATGTAAATGCTCATTTACGGGCTAATCAATCAATAAAATTACTTTCGTCCAAACTGTGTTTTTCTATCATTTATTTCTGTCTTATTTTCATGTATTTTTAACGCTTTTGTTTGCAAAACGACGTCCGATATTTTTAATAAACTTCGATATAAAACATCAACGGCGCGGCATAGTTTCGGTTACTCGAATTTCGCACACCACATTAACGAACGAAACAGTTGATCTCTGTAGTAGAATTATTGTTATGCTCCTGTTTTACATTTTCAATTGTGCAAAGGGCACCATGCGCATGGGCATCGGTCACCGAAGATCGCAAAGAACGGTCTACACCAGCAAGATCACTTTCCAAAGCTCACTTGTGCCAGACGATGTTGTCGATTCCTCTTATGCAAGAGCTCGTAATCCAGAGTTATCGAAATCATGAACTCTACGCGACAAGATCATCATCCCAGATGAACGATAATCTCCAGGAGTTACTTCCCCAGTGATGCTAATCATTGAAAGATGATACTTCTATTCCACAAATCCCCTTATCAGGGTCCAGACTATCATCTCTTTGATGAAGACCAGATGATTATATTCAATTCATGGATGGTTGATGTCCCTCGGCAGCTCACAATTGCCTTTAGGCCTGGATGAATCATTAAAACATGCATCATTGCATTGCATAGCATCCAAAAATGCGTAGCATTTCCATTGATATGGAGCATTACGCTAAAAAATAATAATCTCAAACATGCATCTAAGCATAAGCCAGATTAATGTGTTTCTAGTACCTTTGCGTCCAAGAGAAGTTTATCAATAAAAAATCCCCAAGTGGTATTCCCAGTCAGAGTTCCCTCAAGAAATTCTTCTTGTTGTTATCTGCATTTTTGGCCCCGTGTCGGTCTCCTACATCGTTCAAATTCAATTTATTTACCAAGCGTCTTGCTTTTTGCAAATTCTTATTTTGGTTATCTTACCCGTGTTTGTCTCTGTCGTTAGAGTGCGTAAGAGTCGGTGTCTAACCTTTCTTGCTTCTCAATTATTTGAGTATCCATACTTGGTGTGTGGTAATTCATATAATTGCCACTCTTGAAGAATTACACCTCGCCTTTGGCCTGAGGGATATTGTAGTTTCTTGCACGTTTGCAACCTTTTAAAGTCCAACGTAGCTCAGCAATCCTTGCTAGAGTCCCTTTTGTTTGGCCTTTTTCCCCGTAAATTCGTCTTCGATCGAAGATTTTACCATTCCATATATCTTCTCCCGAGTCCGCGGTCTCATTCTTGCGTATGTCTAATATGCATTTTCGATCTTTATATGTCCAATATCCTTACCGGGCATGTATACTTTCGAAACTTTTTGTTAGAGTCGTCTTCGGTCGGTCTCTTTCCGGTGTATGTCTAATATCCTTACCTGACATATGCTATCTATATGTGTTCAATATCCTTACCGAACATGTATATTCGATCCTTATATGTCCAATATCCTTACCGGGCATGTATATTTCGAAACTGTTTGTTAGAGTCGTCTTCGGTCGGTCTCGCTCCGTATGTCTAATATCCTTACGACATATGCTCTATATGTGTTCAATATTCTTACCGAGCACGATATTCGATCCTTATATGTCCAATATCCTTACCGGCATGTATATTTCGAAACTCTTTGTTAGAGTCGTCTTCGGTCGGTCTCTTTCCGGTGTATGTCTAATATCCTTACCTGACATATGCTCTCTATATGTGTTCAATATCCTTACCGAACATGTATATTCGGTCCTTATATGTCCAATATCCTTACCGGGCATGTATATTTCGAAACTTTTTGTTAGAGTCGTCTTCGGTCGGTCTCTTTCCGGTGTATGTCTAATATCCTTACCTGACATATGCTATCTATATGTGTTCAATATCCTTACCGAGCACGTATATTCGATCTTTATGTGTCCAATATCCTTACCGGGCATGTATATTTCGAAATCTTTGTTAGAGTCGTCTTCGGTCGGTCTCTTTCCAGTGTATGTCTAATATCCTTACCTGACATACCAGAATCTTTGTTCCAAATCCCACTGTTCAAAAAAAAATCATCACAAAAAAATAGAAAAAATAAAAATTATCAAAAAAATTTTGAAAAAAAAAACATAAACATTTATACTTGTTCTTCGGAGCGCAAATTTTTGGGTTCTTGTAGTATTTAATCTTCTTCTACCTTGAAAGCTCGAAAGGCTAGCACCAATCTCACTTTCAGGTTTAAGATGATTAAATAGGGGCAACTGTTGCACCCCAAAATTTGCCCTCCTATATCGATCTTATCTGGTTTAGGCTTTGCATTTATCATGACACTCACATGCATTCATATCACTGGTTCTGTGGTTACGGATTGGAGTTGATTCCCAAAGATTTCTCTGTTGAGCAGAAAAGGCGTGGTGTTTTCGACCAATTTGAGGATATTTGAAAACGATGAGGTTTAATGTTAAATCTTATCCGTTCATATCTATCGGGTTTCAGGGCTTGGTGCTCGGTTGTTGAAATGAATGGTCTGTTCTTGATGAAGCTACAGAAGTCTGGATATCTTGAATGTCATTGCCTCCTGATTCAAGAGATCAGTTCATCGCGAGTTTGGGTTTTGCTGTTGTTTCGAGTTCTTGGTTCAGGATGTAAGAGGGTGGCTTATGTTTATCCGATTATTGATCAACAATTCAAGTTCTAGTGCATTTGGTTCGCTCGTCAACTTCATTCGTTCTTGGCGATAGTTGATGTGAAAATATTCGTCCAGAGGGTCTGTTTGCAAGATTTAAGGATGTCCAAACTGCCGCATGTTGAGATCTTTTCCTCACGCTCATCGCTCACAAGATTCGTGGCATTCTATGAAAAACTAGAAGCTTCCTTTGGAATTCGTTTGGTTCCGAATTTTACTCCATCCGAATATGGGTCGATTTGGAAATGCGTTGATGATTCCATTATTTTCGAGTGGAACCTATCGATTAATTCAAAAAGGTGAAATCGCAAGTTGATCGAGGTTTTGATCAAGAGTTCCATTTGAAACTTAGAGTTTCAATTTTTGTCTCAAGAAGCAAAAGGTCTCGAATTTCTACGAGAATGGATAAGAATGGAAACTTTTGTGGCGGAAGTTCAAATGGGATTAATTTAATTACCGATAACTTGATTTCGAGTTTCTTTTATCACAAATTCAAAGCTTTTATAATGTGCATTATTGAGCTCGAAGGAGGATTTAGGAAATTGAATACATATTCAAATTTCACTCATAGTTCTCTTAAGACCTCATTCTTTTTTAGAACATGAATCAAGATCATACATGGCAATTTTTCTCAAGGATCTAAAGTGCAACAATCACGTTACTACGCTTGATTCATGAATACGGATGGGAATGGCGGATTGATTTGGATTTAGGCGCATATTTTAAGTTAACATTTCGACTTAGTATCGTTCTAACCAAAGTAATTTTGGTTCATGACAAATTTGTTGGAATGTTTGGTTCGGCATGAATTTTCAACTTCCATGTACAATTGCTACAACGATTGAAAATCACATTGGTAGTATTTAAAGATCTAAAGCTAAAGACTCTTGTTGATACATAGTTCTCAAATTTTGCATTCATGAAGAATTCAAGAGTTTCACATTTCTCCAAAGCTTTTATTGTACAAGGATACAAGAACAAACCAAGTCTAGATACATATGTTACAATTCATCCTATCTTAAAATACAAGTTACAAAGTCCCTACAATGCTAGTATTTTCTAAACTATATGTGGATTTTTCAAGTCGCCAATGTCTTCATAAGCGTGTCTTGACTTCGTGCTCGAGTTGCCCATTCCTCCAAGCCTCCCTTTATCGTTCTTCCAAACTCGTAGTATTTCTCATGTTCATGAAACAACAAAAACTCGGTTAGCAATCAATGGACAGCAAAATAATACAAGACAATGCAATGCTTTATCTCATCATTAGGATCTTTTTTGAATCAGTTGCAAAGGTTTGATCATTCAAAACCAAGGCCTCATATACAAATCATTATAAACTCACTATTGCAAATCCTCAAGGGTGTACCCTTGGTTCACAATAGGAGGTGTGGAAAGAAGATGAGGAAAAGCAAAAAATGACAATTGTAACTTTACAAAAGGGTAGACACTTTTAAGGAAAATTTTACCATACATAGCATCCAACAGCCATATCAAAACAAATGACGAACAATGATACCAACAAGATTTCAAAAGATATCGAAAATATAACATTATCACCTAATAACAAGATTTTGAAAGCCCAACAAGTATCCGTGAAGCCTTGTTTCTCAAAGAATCGAACAACCAAAACCCTAAAGAATCGACGATATAAACATTAAGTTTATAACAAAGAAAAAACACTGTTCAAACCCTAGCCGAAAGTTCACAAGCAAGAAACCCTAGCCGCATACTAAACACCATCAGCCAAAAACCCAGAACAACAGTTATCAAAGCCAAACCGACAAGATCCGAAAACCGACATCATCATTTTCCAAAAAGATCCTCGAAAAGATATAACGAGGCAAAAGTAGCAAGGTAAACGGATCGATCTCACCGGGGTTGCGGTTGTAACCCGCCATCCACCGCTGTTAGACCTCGGAGTCTCTGCATATACTTTTCCGGCATCTGTTTTTCCATCGTATCGCCCACCGAATAGGGTCTAGGGTTCCATTATTTTCCCTTTCAGTTTCCCAAACCTGTAAACACAAAATAATCAACGTTTGTTTCAGGAATCAGAAAACGATAGCAGGAATAGGTTTCGAGTTAGAGAGAGATGAGAAGCAGTTCCGCCGAAACCGCGAGAAGAGAGGATAACAGATCGAGAGATCACGGCGAGCGCGCGAGAGAGAGGTTTCAACAGGGAGAAACGTGGTCGAGTGAACGGTGAGGAGCGACGAGAGCGAAAGCGATGGAGATCGCGAGGGCCGACGGAGAGAGAGGCTCATATCGCGAACCATCACGGCCGACGATCGGAGATGAGAGACCGCGTGAGAGTGAGAGCAACGACGATGAGAAATCGCCGAAGAACAGAGAGCACGAGAGCGGCGGCGCTAGGGTTCATGAGGGACGATGAGAGGTTAGAGAGTCTGTGAGAGATGAGTGAGTCGATCCTTTCCCTTTTGTTTTGTGTTTTATATAATTTGATTTTGGTTTATCATAATTAAGTTCTAAGTTTTTTTTGTAAATTAAGTGTTAGTTTATAGGATTTAGTTTTGTTTTTTTTTTATAATATCAAGTTTAATTAAAATATAACTTAACTCACTAAACTAATTTTAGTTTTAGTTTTAACAGCTGATTTTCATTTTATTTTATAAAATATAATTTAAGTTTAGTATTAGTTTAGATTAATTAGATTTAGTTCTATTTCTTTTAAGTTAAAAAAAAATGGGTTTAGAATAAGTTTTATTTTTAAAATATATTTAAGATTTGTTGTGGTTTAGCCAGGCGGTGACACTTGTCACCGTCTGTTTGGTCTGTTCGAATCTGGTGTGTGTATGTCCATAGCATCGAATCTGCACCCTCCTGCATCAAACCATCAGATCTGATGAGGTCCAGATCCGACGATCCAGAATGGTGGACCACACTGCATCCATGGAGCATCTCATACAAGATCCAGAAGATTTGGGCTTGGGCTCGATTGCTACCACACCCTCCATTAAAGCTCCAATCGTGCCCATTTCTCAACTTTTCTCTTTAAAATTTATATTATGCAAGTTTTTTATTAGTATACAATGATGTATTAAATAATATTTTGGCATATGGTAGTTTTTATTTGTTGAATTACCAATTAAATTGTTAATTGATTTTTCATCAAGTAAAAGAATATCTATACTAATAATTATTTAAATTCCGATATTGTATTGTGTGTTAATTTATTTTCTTTATTTTATCCGCTATTACATTATCCGCCTGCATGTTTATTTCACGATCGTACACTCACTCTCAAATTAATATAAAATCAACAACGCCTCCGCTCTCTTATTTTTGGTTACCCACGCCAAATTCTCTAAGGGTCTCATGGTTGGGGATGGGCATGACCATCCTCACGAGGTTAATTAAGGCCCTCGTTGCCTTGATTAATCATAACCCGAAAAATAATTGGTCCATATACCAATCACCATGCACCAGGGTCTCATGGTTAATCAAGTCCATATACTTGGTTAACCATAACCCGAAATATCATTTCTCTACGTCCAACGCCGCGATTTTCAAAATAGTGTTATGGTACTTAATTAAATTGTTAGAGGTTCGCCCAACGATTTAATTAAAATGTAAAGTATTTGGGCCATTAGAGGGAAACCCAATGACTCGAATACTTTATTCCATACACTTGAACATTTAAAACACTTTCAAATTAAATTAATTAATTGAATTTGTTTTCAAAAATCAATTTTTTCTACAAAAAAACAAAAATATAGTGATATGGAATTTAATTAAATTGTTAGAGGTTCGCCCGACGATTTAATTAAAATATAAAGTATTTGGGCCATTAGAGGGTAACCCAATGACTTAAATACTTTATCCCATAACACTTAATAAAAGTGAACTTTATTTCACCTCACTCTTTTCATAATAAAGATTTTGGATGAGAGAGGATTGGTTGACCTCAATCACCAATCTCGAGTATCGAATCGTTAGAGGACCTCCCAACGTTTTGGTACTTGTCATCTACCGTTAAAATCAATTCAACCCATTCAAATCCTTTTTCGCTCATACGCGATTATCAAAAATCAAAAACATTTCAATTAAAATCAATACAACCAATCCAAGACATTTTCAACCAGAACTACGGAGTTTTGACTTTCCCATTGCACGAGGGAATACGTAGGCACGCGGTTTCAAAACCGTGTCAAACTCAAAATAATAACGAACAAATCCCGTTTTCTTCTTCCTTAAATTCATAATTTAGAAATTAGCGATTACACACACACAAACACATTTCGAACTAAATGGGTCCCATCGAGTACGATGGACGTAAGAGGTGCTAATACCTTCCTCTTGCGTAACCGACTCCCGAATCTATGCTTTTGGTCCTGTAGACCGCCTTATCCAATTTTTGTGGGTTTTATCTATATTTCCCCGTTCTTTCTAGAACAAATAAAATTAGGTGGCGATTTCATTGTTTTTTAAAAAATTCATTTTAAATGATTTTGTTGAAAATCGAGTTGCTTCAATTACGATATAACAAACCCTAAAAAACTGAATCAAAACGAAAACAATAACTACGACGCTAAGCTTATGATAACGCTTCAACGATCGCAGAGCGAGAAAAATGATTCTACTATTAATGATTATGCTTATAACACAAATGGAAAAAATCACGGAGATGAATCTGAATCCGAAATCAGTGTTCCGATGGGCCGTTTTCATGCTTTGGAACAGTTTTAGGGTGTGAGATTTCGATAACTTGTGGCGGGGGTAGCCGTAAGAAGAGGTTGGTGGTGCAAATAATAAGCCTAGACCTGTTACTGAATTTGAACTTACTTATGATGAATCTTCATATATGGGATGAACTAGTGCATTGTTGTAAAATTAAATTTTATTGTTATGGTTGTGATTCATATATAGTTTGGGTCAGATGTAGAGATGTGATTTGCCCTTTCTTTCTCAACTTGTTTATGATATGTTAAGGATGAGATAATGTATATTATTGTAATTGAATATTGATTTAACCAAAATTTGTATCATGTGTGGGACTGTTATGTAGGCTTGGTTTTGCTATTTATTTTACAAGTCATGGTAAAGTATAGAAAATTATATGTTGTTACCTCTTTTTGAACCACAACTATTGTTGTTACCTCTCATTTTCCTATAAGACTTAATTGAAGGTCATGATAGACTACTCAGATTAAAACAATATGTAAATAAAATAACTCATAAGTAAAGTAAAAAAAAAAAAGAAAAAGAATAAATAAAGAGGATCTGACACAAAGATGTCATGCAATGTTTAAATGGTTGGAAGGTTTGTACATCGATTATTTGAACTTCTGTTGCTCGTCACAATGATGACATACTCATGGAGCAGCATGAATGTTGTACCATAAAGACTTTTTTTTTTGTACTTGGTTGACACAACTACTTTTGTGGATAAAATTACACTAATGTTATATTCTGAAATAGATATATTATTCACAGGAACAATTGGGAGCTGCATGTCTAGTTCACTTGTGCGCCTAGTTGGCAAAGCAAAGAAGCTTAAGACGAGACAATTTGTAGGAAAACATTTGTATCAAATTAGGTAATATTCGAATAATCTAATATTTTTCGTATAATTCCCAATGTTTTCTTTTAACTTATTAGGTCTGGATATTGTAACTTTTTCAAGCTATTGCTGAGTGGAAAATTGGTAATGGATATTGTTTTGTTCTGAAACTATAAATAGAGATAGATGCGGAAGTTGCGATAGAGTTGAGTTCTCGATGCAGCTGAGTTGGATGTACCTGCAAGGTTATTACTCTAACGCTCAAGTCAGTATGTGAAAGAGTAGAGAGTATTTAAATTGTTTTTTAAACTTGTTACTTGAAATGACACCATTCCATATATATAGAGGAGAGGAATAACTATTTTTCTATCTTTTAGGCGTGAAATATGAAGGACCATGGGACGTGCCCGAATTGTAGGTCTTCTAAAGTGATGTACATGATAGTCTCGTGGTCAAGAGAAGATTTTATAAATGCAAATAGGTAATCGGTTGATAGATTTCAACCTATCGGTAGCCTATCTCAGGGTGGTCGGTTCAAGAGGGATATGATCGGCCCATAACATTTTCCCCTAAGACTTACTGGGAGCCCCGAATATTAGGGAGTCTTCAGTGACTGTGGTTGACTTTCCGAAGCTTTATCTCTATCGTTCTAAAGTCAAAGTGCTTGGAGTCTGTCACAAAAGGAACAAGGACAACCGTTTTTAATGAGTTCTTGTCACTGATCTGCTATTTTTCACCTTTATAACATGTCACCCTAGGCATGCAAGTTAGGAATCGATTACCCTACATAAAATACTAAAGTGTCTTCTGCTCTCGTGTGGAATGATGGGACAAGATGTTGATTACCCTTGAATTTTTCTTCACTTTTTGATTTGAAATATTGATCTTCGTATCACCCCTTCGTACAAAATCTAGATGGTATTCTTCCATTTTATCTTTTTCGTTGTTACCACATACTCATCCTTTCTCATCATATCACAGTGCTTCATTTTGTAACCTTAGATATTTGCTTGACTAAGTAGTTTGTTGTAGGAGATTACGGCGAAAGATTACTCTTAGGTCGAACTGGAGTTTTTAGCCTACAAACCCGCTTTCGTTCAACGGGAAGAAATGTCATCGAATCCATTGGAAGGTTTCCTCTAATTAGGGCATTATACTGATTACGATTGAGAAAATGATACTTCACAAGTTTGAAGGGTGTTCTATCCTTTTTTACTCTTGTATTTTTCAGAATTAGGTATTCGTCTTCTGCTAACTTCTTTTGAGAAACATGTTCTAAGCTACCTCTGTGTTCCCTTTGTAACTCTATCCTTATTGTTGGAGTTTTGTTCGAGTATTCTAGTATTGGTATGAATACTGGGGGAAAATGGGTTCAGCTTCTCGAGCCCTCTTTTTGCATATTTTTTAAGTATGTCTAGCCTCAACGAATGTTGTCTGTCATGGGCTTGTTTCTCTTCATCATGCCAAAAATTAAGTCTTCAAAGTCTACATCATAGTTGTAATTATTTAAAAATTGATTACTTCTTTGCTAAGCATATTTCTCCCATTTCTCATGAGGCATTTTGTGTCGTTTTCCCACTTTTGTCGGGCAAATCGAGTGCATGGACTAGAGGTGGTGAATCTGGTCTAAAATATCATTTCTCCAAAGGTGCCTAATGTTATCTGGTCTCCTATGAAGCTCTTAACGAGGTAGATAGGGAAATGAAATCAATTTTTGTCTTATTTTCTAATGATCTAATACCATGCATCAATGTTGAAAAAACTTGTTCTATAGAGGGATGAAAAAAGGTGTTTGGTAAGTTAGTTTACTTATTTATCTTCGTGGATATATGGGTTTGTTCAGTCTTCATCAATTTATATTTCTTATCTTTTCATATCCATACAAGAAAAGTCTCATTGTTTCTATCGACCCTATACTAGAGCATGGGGTCCCTTCATTTGTTCTGACTTCTTCAAAAGTTCGGTCCAAGAAGAAACATGATAGGACGTCAAGACTGGTTTGGCTGCTCCTAATCAAGGTCGCATAACGAAGTCGAGAATGGTTAAAGATGACTTAGTGGTTGATGTAGATTTAGGGGTGTAATACGGCGTAATCCAATTAAGGGAAGGTAAAAAGTACAGAAAAAGACCTTCGTTAGATTCTGAGTAAGGGAGAAGGTTATGAAAAGGGAAGGTATTAGAACCCCATTCCATCCGTAGTTATCTACGGGCTCTTAGTTGCTCTTAGATCACTTTAAAATTGTGCTTTCTGTGTGTTTGACAAAAATATTTTGAAAAGGCATTTCGCTTTGACTTTGTAATGATTCATGTAGGAATGTATACAAAGTGTTCGGAAATGTTTCGTTTTGAAAAGAGTTTGAACTTTGAAAAAAAAGTGTGAGGTGTGAAAAGTATTTTGATAGAGCAAGCAACTAAAAGACTTATTACCTACTCAGAATGGTCGTTTTCGTGTTGTTTTACGTTCCTTTAGAATAGCGCTATCCATACCATTAGTTGGTAGGTAACCTTATTCGTTTGATGTAAGCGGGACATTCGGAGGGACATCAGATAGTCATAGAAGGCAACTTGTAGGAAGTATCCTAGCACATTCGAAGGGACTATCATCATTTTTCGTAGGCGAAAATCGAGGGTCAAGATCATGTATTCGGAGGAGACATCGTGGGTCTTATGATCTTTGTATCGAAGGGACTATGATGATTTGTTTGAAGGCCACAGTGCTAGAATACCTCTACGTTCGAGGGACATGACCATTTTGAATTCGTAAGGCAACGAGAGAGAATTACCCTAAGGGGTGCATGTGTGAAAAAGTGTGTTGATTCAGATATGTTATCTTGAAATTATGAGTGAGCTATGTTGATTTTAATCTTGCCATACACGCCTAATTACTAGCAGTTTATAGGGTGCGGAAATTAAATTGCGGAAAGTAAAATGCGGAAAGTAAATGTCCTACGCTATTACATGGCTTTGGGGCAGATACATAATTGAAAGTGCGGAAAATAAAAGTCCTAATTAAACTATTACATCCCATAGGCAATTACATAATATGAAAAGAAAGCGATAAAAATTGTCCGAAACGAGATAACCTGTGAACAGATGAAAAATCGGGAAATACGAGAAAATCGAATAAGAGGAAAATATTAGTAAAAATAATAATTTTTGAATGAGAAAAAGTTTTCATGCTGGAAATAACATTAATATGCTAAAATAATTTTTTGGGATTTTTTGGAGTTAATTTAATAATTAAAAATCAACTAAAAGTGATTTAAATGATAAAATTGAAATTAAATTAAATATGCATGCAAAAATAATATTTTTAATTTTATAAATTAAATAAACATTTTTCTGATGTGTATGCAAAAAATAAATATTTTTGATATTTTTTAAATGCATGATAAAAATATTAAAAGATAAATTAAAATGAATGAAAATATTAAGGAAAATAGAAAAATATGAAAAAAAGTTAAAATATGAAGTTTGTAAAAGAGAAAAAGAGAACCGGTCCTGGCAGGGGTTGAACTCATGACCTCTTGGAGAATCTTCCACATGCCACGTCTTAACCACTAGACCATCTTGCATTTGGTGTTTGTGAAGTGGAAATCAAATGAATATAAGTGATACGCGTGTCATGAATATTTGAAAATCAAACAAAGTCAGCGCGCGGGCCCCAGTTGATACGAATGGACGAATCAAAACATTCCTTCGCACCACACAAGCCACGCCAGAGTCCAAGTCAGTCAACGACGCCGGAGCCCTAGCTCCGGTCGTCTTCTCCGATGACTATGATTCTTAAACCTTCAAAATACGAAGATTAAAAGCAAAAGAAAGACCTAGTCCACCTATTTCGACCCTTCTGATTTAATGGTGGTGTTGGTTTTGGCTGAATCGACCTGTACAAGCCGGTTCAAAGAAGACAGCTTGAAAAACCCTAAACATGGCAACCTGTGACTCTTACGTGCAAGCTTGCTAACGATTGCCCAAATCAACCATATGGAGTCTCATGAACACAATAAAATCATTAGAATCAATTAAAACAAGCAGATAATATAAATGCAAATTCAAGAAATATTTGTATATGTATGGACATGTATGCATGGATTCAGGCTACTTTGATCATTGGCAATGATGTATACCCACTCTAAATTACCTCAGGAACACGTTTGGATGGTTGAGAGAGGCTGAAAGTGGCTGCAAATCAAAATTCAAATTTTGACAATTTGAGATTTTTTTTGACAAAATAAGGGTTATGCTTTGAGCGAGGGTTTCGTGTGGTTTGTGATGCCGCTTGCTTGGTATTTATAGAGTGATTTGGGATGGCAAAGAGAGTGGAAAAAGATTGGATCTTGAATGTGCATTTATTTCTTTTCAAATAAAATCAAATTTTGGAAAAAATTTGATTTTCTCTTCAATGTGAGAGCTAGCACGAATTTGGTATGTTCCATGGGCTATCTTGGACTTCAAGTTTGATAGAAATTCACTCCTTTTGAAAAAATATCTTATTTTCATATTTTATATAATTTAATTTTGAATTAAATGGTTTTAAATTCAAAAATAAATCAATAAAATAGAAAACTGTCATGGCCAAGCATCAATAGTTCATAAATAATATTATGATCAAGTTTGGATCATAAAATTATAGGCCCATTTGGAAAAAATTGCATTTTGACAAATATCTCCTTTTGTGCAATTGTTCAAAAATGCCCAACTTGTGAATGGTGTATCTTGCTCAATTTTCCACATTTTTGAATGTTGTTGGACTTTTTGGAAAGCTCTAAGAGTCCTTTAACCAACCTATTTGGTTTCATCTCAATTGGCGTTTCCATGCTCAATATATCTTCAAAACAAAAAGTTGACTTTTGTTGACTTTGTAAAGGACCTGTAATGTTTTGATCCATACCTTCCAAATGAAGCATTTTTTGAACATTCTTGTGAGACATGAAGTTGTAGAGAATTGAATTTCCTTCAAAGCAAGAGTTGGTGGAAAAATTTCTGAGAAAGTATGAAGAAGTTATGCTCAGTCAAAGTTTGGTTGACTTTTCACTAAGAAACCCTAATTTAGAGAGCTTGACTTTTGAGTAAATCTTGAGTTTTCTTGATGAATCATGATCAACCCTTGATCAAATGATGAATGTAACTTCAAAATGAGTATGTTGACCAAAAATCATGAAGTTTGACTGTATGTTGACCACAGTTGACTTTTTGTCCAATACAACTGATTTTCAACCATCTGAGCAATTGTCTGAGGAAAATTGACTTGTGACGCTTGAAACTTGTCATGGAGAATCTTTGAAGCATATGAGGAGGCATGATGATCATTGGAGATGTTGGAAGTCTACCTTGATCTGAGAATTGCCAAACCCTAGTTTGGGTTGATTGTCTAGGAGAGGGTTTGTCTAATCAAACCTTGAAGAATCCTTGAGTATGGATGTATGAAGTGTCTTGAGGAATAGGAGGGCAAATTTTGGGGTATGACAGCTGCCCCTGTTCAATCTTCTTGTACTGGAAGAGTTAGATTGGCATGCTTGCCTTTCGTGACCTGGAGGTAGAAGATGATTGAACACTCGAGTATACCTGAAAATTTGCACTCGTTGTTGACTGGTAATGCGGGAATGGGCTTACAGATGCCATTTGGAGAAGTTGGAGAATTCGCTGGGGAATGAGTCGTATGTTAGACCCAAGATTGTTGTATGGATAGGAGAACCGACGGAGATGGGCTTAAGATGCCATCTGGAAAGGTCGATGCTGGGGAGTGAGCCGTACGCTAGGCTCTGTAGACGTTCTTGAAAGTGAAGGGAGATGGGCTTAGGATGCCATCTGGAGGGAGTCGTACGTTAGACTTCGTGCTCATCTTTGAATGAAGTTATTGGTTTGTATTGATTTTTAATCAAATATGCAGCATTCTGAAAGTGGAGAAACGCCGATAAGCAGTCGGAGATGGGCTTAAGATGCCATCCAGGGCAACTGAGTCGTACGCCAGACTCTGTAGTTGCTGTTGATAATAAGAGAGGGTCAGAATATATCTTCGTGCTGATTACTCTGGGGGGATATTAGTTGGAAAAATGTGGATATCTTCCCTGTTGTGCTTCGGGTATTGATCTAGTGCCTGTTATCGGAGGATAACTTGTGATCGTTCAGATAGTTTTCCTGTCTGGATTCAGGTATTAATCCTGGATCTGTTGTCGGAGGACAACGGGGCGGTCGTTCAGATAGTTTTCCCGTCTGGATTCGGGTATTAATCCTGGACCAGTTGTCGGAGGACAACTAGGGCGGTCTTTCAGATGGTTCTCCCGTCTGGATTCAGGTATTAATCCTAGACCTGTTTGCGTCAGAAGTGATTTTAACCTGTTTTGGAGAAAACAAGAGAAACTTTGATAGAATACTGTTAGTCTTATGCAAATTATGATTCATGACAATGTGTATGAATGACATATGTATTTATTATGACTTTATGAGAAATGTATGAATGATAGATGTTGTGGTATTTCAAAACATATCCATCTTGAAGAATATGCAGATGTTCTGCTTGAGGATTTCTGTCTTCTGTTTGGGGACGGAACGGATGGAGACCCTGAGAAGAAAGAAACTTTGATTCCTCCGATGCACTATCTGACCAAGTCTTGGGCCTAGATATTGTTGAGGATGGTAGAGATCGAGAAACACGTTGTTGAGGATCTCATACATAGACCCTGCTGGGGAGAGTCTGGGAGGTACTTTGTTGGGGATCTTGCGTGTAAATCCTGCTGGAGAGTATTTGATAGTTGCTTGGAGACTGGGTTAGAAGTATCTGGAGCCCGTTGACATCTCTGGCTGAGGAATAAAAGATGCAGGTTTCCTCCGATGCACTATCTGACCAAGTTTCAGGTTTGGATACTGTTGCTGGAGGAAAGGGGAATTGTTGAGAGATATCTGCTGGGGATAAATACCTCGGCTGGGGATGAAATGTTACTGCTTGGAGACTGACGTAACATTGCTCAGTTGAGTGGAATCACTGCTCGGGGACTAACATATATTCCGCTGGGGAAGGTTTGCAGTGAGTGACATCTCTGTGGGGATCATGCTCTGCGGGGGAATGCATTGGTGACTTTCGTCGTCATCTCAATTCCTAGAGCCTGTAGCAATTACTTTGTTATGTTTACTTTTCGCATGTTTGTGACTAGATTTCTATTGTCAAATGCATATAATCATTCAAAGCAAACGTTGGACTTTATGCAAACAACAATAGTGAAAATTTTGTAAAGAGAAAGAAACTTGTATTTATTTGAAATGTGGCGTATGGCCAAGTAGTTTGTACACAAGCAAGGTAAAAAGCTATGCGGAAACAATCTCGTTAAGTTCCAACTATGCTAGTACTCATATATTTCAACTATCTCATCTCCTTGCTGTCGGTAGAAAGTGAGTGAATTGATCTTCGCCATTTGAATCTTGAATGCTGATAGTAGCCTGGAAGAAAGTAATCTGGACGAGAGATAGTCGTACGCTTAAATCCCTAACTTTTTCCTAGACCGCCCTTTCGGGTTTTCAACTTGCCGGGTGTACATGTTTTGTATATATCCTTAACTTTTGCCCGAACCCTTTTGGTTCGCCAGGATGCCCTTATTTTTGCCTAGGTCAGTCGACCTAACGGGTCTCATTTATGCGTAGTATTTTTTGACTATGTCTGCGTTCACAGGGTGTGGGAAGTCTTCACCATCCATGGTGCTAAGTATCATAGCTCCGTCGGAAAATACTGTCTTGACTACAAACAGTCCCTCGTAGGTGGGAGTCCATTTGCCCCTGGGATCACCTTGTGGAAGAATGATGCGCTTGACTACTAGATCACCGACTTGGTAGACTCGGTGCTTGACCTTCTTGCTAATGCTCTGATCATTCGCTTATGATAGATCTGTCCATGGCAGATGGATATGAGTCGTTTCTCATCAATCAAATTAATCTGGTCAAGGCGAGTCTGGATCCAATCGTCTTCGCCTAACTCTGCGTCCTGGAGAACTCTGGTTGAGGGTATCTGAACCTCAATTGGTAGGACTGCTTCCATACCGTATACTAGGGAGAAAGGGGTTGCCCCTGTTGATGTTCGTACTGTAGTGCGATAACCATGAAGAGCGAATGGTAACATCTCATGCCAATCTTTGTAAGTCACAGTCATCTTCTGTTATAATCTTCTTAATGTTCTTGTTGGCGGCTTCCACTGCGCCATTCATTTTAGGCCGATAAGGAGAAGAATTGTGATGCTTAATCTTGAAATGCGTGTAGAGTTCGGTGATCATCTTGTTGTTGAGATTAGAGCCATTATCTGTGATAATCCTCTCGGGAGTGCCATACCAACATATAAGATTATGTTTAATGAAACGAGCCACAACATTCTTGGTAACAGATGCGAACGAGGCTGCTTCTACCCACTTGGTAAAGTAATCAATTGCCACAAGGATGAAACGGTGTCCGTTGGAAGCTGTGGGCTTGATTTCTCCAATCATGTCAATACCCCACATCGCAAAGGGCCAAGGAGCGGTTAAAACATTCAACGGTACCGGAGGTACGTGCACTTTGTCTGCATAAATCTGGCATTTGTGACAAGATCGAGCATAGCGGTGACAATCAGCTTCCATGGTGGACCAATAGTAACCTGTTCTCAGAATCTTCTTAGCCATTGTATGTCCACTGGAATGGGTACCAAATGCGCCTTCGTGTAACTCTTCCATAATTCGTTCCGCTGTTTTCGGTCTACACAGCGGAGTAAGCACAAGTCGTGGTTGCGCTTGTATAAGATGCCGTTGCTGAGGAAGAATTTGGATGCAAACCTTCTCAAGAACTTCTTATCGTTAACAGATGCCCCTGCGGGATATTCCTGAGTCTCAAGATACCTTTTCACGTCGTAGTACCAAGGTTTCTCTTCTGTGTCAAGCTCATAACAATATGCTGGTTCGTCAAACTTCTCAATGATGATCTGGGGAGCCTCGTTGTCCCATCTGACCTTGAACATAGATGACATGGTGGCCAATGCGTCTGACAACTGATTCTCTACTCGTGGAATGTGACCAAAAGTAATCACTTCAAAGTAGGGGATCAAGCTCAAAATATGCTCTCGATATGGAATGAGATTTGGATGCTTCGTATCCCACTCGCCTTTAATATGACTGATCACTAAAGCTGAGTCTCCATACACTTGTAAGAACTTGATTCTTAAGTCAATAGAGGCTTTGATACCCATGATGCACACTTCGTATTCAGCCATGTTGTTGGTGCAACTGAAACATAATCTGGCGGTGAAAGGCGTGTGCCCGCCTGTAGGGGATGTAATGATGGCGCCAATGCCATTGCCAAGTGCGTTTGAAGCTCCATCAAAGACCATAGTCCATCGGGATCCTTGTTCAGGTCCTTCGTCTGGGCCTGGTTCTTCGCAATCTGTAACTAGTAAAACATCTTCGTCTGGAAAGTCGAACTGCACAGACTGATAGTCATCTATGGCTTGATGAGCCAAATGATCGGCTACTGCACTTCCTTTGATCGCTTTCTGAGAAGTTTACTGGATATCGTATTCGGTCAAGATCATTTGCCATCTTGCTATTCTTCCAGAGAGAGCTGGTTTCTCAAATATGTATTTTATCGGATCCATCTTGGAAATCAACAAGGTAGTGTGAGTCAACATATACTGTCTTAGTCGGCGAGCAGCCCAAGCCAAAGCGTTGCAAGTTTTCTCGAGCTGTGAGTATCTTGTTTCACAGTCGGTAAACTTTTTGCTAAGGTAGTATATTGCATGCTCTTTTCGACCAGACTCGTCATGTTGCCCCAACACACACCTCATTGAGTTCTCTAACACTGTCAGGTACATGATAAGAGGTCTTCCTTCGGCGGGCGGCATTAGGATAGGAGTATTCTGTAGGTACTCCTTGATTTTGTCAAAAACGATCTAGCAATCGTCATTCCATTCTACCACTTGATCTTTCTTCAGTAACTTGAAGATTGGCTCACAAGTAGCAGTTAAATGTGCAATGAATCTGGAAATGTAGTTCAATCGGCCCAAGAAACCTCTGACTTCCTTCTCGGTGCGAGGTGCTGGCATCTCTTGAATGACTTTAACCTTGGCGGGGTCAACTTCAATACCTTTTCCACTGACGACAAATCCTAGGAGTTTTCCGGATCTGACTCCAAAGGTGCACTTGTTAGGATTAAGTCTCAGTCTGTACTTCTTCAACCTGTCAAATAGTTTCTGCAAATGATCAAGATGTTCTTCTTCAGTTTGTGATCGAGCTATCATGTCGTCGACGCAGACTTCTATCTCGTGATGAATCATGTCATGAAATAAAGTCACCATGGCACGTTGATAAGTGGCGCCCGCATTCTTCAGTCCAAACGGCATAACCTTGTCGCAGAAAGTGCCCCACTGTGTAACGAAAGTAGTCTTCTCCATGTCTTCAGGAGCCATTTTGATCTGATTGTAACCGGAGAAACCATCCATGAAGGAGAAGACCTTGTGTTGAGCGGTGTTGTCAACCAGAACATCAATATGAGGAAGTGGAAAATCGTCTTTCGGACTCGCTTTGTTCAGATCTCTGTAATCCACACACATTCGTACTTTACCATCCTTCTTAGGTACAGGCACCACATTAGCCACCCACTGTGGATAGGAAGTAACGGCTAAGAAACCGGCGTTGAACTGCTTCATAATTTCGACTTTGATTTTCTCTGACATCTCAAGACGCATGCGACGAACCTTCTATTTCACTGGAAGAAAACCTTCTTTTGTCGGCAATCGGTGTACCACAATATCAATGTCTAAACCCGACATGTCTTCGTATGACCAAGCAAAAACCTCGATATAGTCTCGTAGCATCTGAACCAACATTTCTTTAACACTGTTCTCAAGACCCGCTCCTATCTTGATCTCTTTTCTGTCTTCATTAGTACCCAAATTCACAACCTCAACTTGCTCTTCGTGTGGCTGTATAACTCGTTCTTCTTGCTGTAGCAGTCTGACAAGTTCTCCTTGGCACTTCACAATCTTCCTCACTTTCGTCTTCGACTTGGTAGATCGGATTATCGAAGTCATATTTAGCAATAGCATAGCTGTTATCAACGAGATTCGGAGTGATTCTGCAGTGTATCACGTGGGTGTGTGTAAGAAACACATAACTTTTTGAAGGGGTGATAAAGTAAAACAACAATCAAATGCAAAAGTCCAATGATTTTATTGAATGAAAATATGCAAATGACATATAATAACCCTCACAAACGAGCCATGATGCCCTGGGAAAGGCACTAGGCTTTAGAGTTTATTGTTCAAAACATAGAAAAATACGAAAAGCAATACAAAACAAGAGCAATTACTCCTGTCTAAAGGAGATTGGTATGACGTCTTCAGCCCTCCAATTACTCAGTCCGTTGTCGGGAGTTGGGAAGATCCAATTGTTGATGTCGAAATCGGTGTCGTCGTCTTCTATAGCATGGATTCCACCCTGGCTGATGCGGAAAGGACGTAGGCCGACACGTTCGCGGCGTATCATCTTCTGACCCTTGATGGTGAAGCCTAAACCAGTCTTGTCAGATTTGAAAGGAAGATCGGGGAGCTGTCCCCAAATAGTACTACCTCCTTCAACTGCAGCTTGAGCATCTTTCAGCGAGGCCATCCTAGGCGGAATTTGCGTAACTTCAGGAGTGACAGGAGAGTCGGCAGGCATGACTCTGGGGATTGTTTCAAAAGCTTGACAGGGAGTCTCAAACAATTCACCTTCCACCTCGAGGTATCTGAATGACTGTAGATGACTAACCATATATTCTTCTTCACCACATACTGTAACAACCTTCCCCTTCACCGGGTACTTCAATTTCTGATGTAAGGGTAGGTAATGCCCATGTATCCAAGGGCGTCCAAGTAGGCAAGAGTAAGCTGGACGGATGTCCATGACAAAGAAGGTAGAGTCAAAAGTCTGGGAACCGACTTTGACGGGCAGAATGAGCTCTCCAAGTACTGTTCGCTTAGAACCATCAAAAGCTCTCACAATAATGTCACTAGGTTTCAGAACCAACCCTTCAACATCAAGTCGATCAAAAGCGCTTCTAAGGATGTTCGAGAGTAACCGTATCCACTAAAACATGAGACAATGTAATGCCCTTGCATTCAACAGAGATGTGCAAGGCTTTGTTGTGTTTCTTCCTAGAGTCAAATCAAGATCGAGAAGCCTAGGCGTTGTTGGCAGCCAGCTAGCAATACAAATTTCAAACGGTCTGGTAGTGTCTTGCGCACGTGAGCATTCTTCGAAATTTCACCAAGGCGTTAGCATGAGCCTCGAGCACAAGAGCAGAGCAAGCATGGATATCTTGGACAGTCTCGTCCCAACTGCCACAACATTGTAGTCACTCTTCTTGATAATCTTGAATTTCCTCCATTTCTTGTTTGGAGGTGCCTTCAGAACTTCCTTTGGTACTTGGCCGAGGGATGAGTTATGGTTCTTTCCCTCTAGCTTGGGAATGGGTTGAATAGCCGGATGCGAATGGAGTCGCAGTGTCTTTGGAGGAGAGATTTAGAGAATACTCTTCCGGCTCGTCACCTTACTTGATCCGGTGATGTTGTCAATGTCAGGAATGGTAGCTTCAACTGTAAGATCTTCAATGATCAGAGGGTCTTGCTTGACGCCATGATAGTAAACATCAGCTCCATAGTTCCAAGGGATAGCCTTGTCAGAGGAATATGGAACTGGTCTTGGAGAAGTAATGATGAGAGGTGCCACTCTAGGCACAGGATCAGCAGAGGAAATCCTTATAGTGTTAACATCAACATAGTCTTCTGGGAAATCGTCACCCCATCCGGTCGCTTTAACATCTTCGATATGAATCTTGTAGCTTTCAGGAACAATGTACTTCACCATGTAATCATACTTTCCACTTGGTTGCCCTAAGGTATCCCACACAGATGGTACAACTTCATTCACATCTTCGATCTTCAGTTTAGACATGTCTTCACACATACTTTCCACAGGTGGTTTCAGGAATAGTATTTCACGATTATCCATCATGCACTGAACACGTCTTCTCAACCAAGCACAACCATCAGGTGCAGATGGGCACCAACGACAATTCTCTGGGCATCCTGGATTGACACCAGCTTGCAGCAAATTCTTCTTAACAGTCATCAGAGGAACGGTCAAGTCATCTATGTTGAAGATATAAGTATCCTCACCAACTTCATTGGAACTTTTGTCATGGTTAGGCATAGGCGCGTTGATCACATTCAGAGTCTCAACAGGAGGATCAAACTCAATCTGCTCAGCTTCAATCATATCTTGAATCTTGTTCTTCAGAGCCCAACAATCATCAGTGTTGTGCCCTGGGCTGTTGGAGTGGTAAGCACACTTAGCATTAGGATTGTATCTCGGAGAGGAGGTATTGACACTCTGAGGAGGATCCCTCAAGGTAATCAGCTCTACTTTCAACATGTGTTGCAAGGCTTGCGACAAAGGCATGTTGATCTTTGTAAACTGTCTTCGTGGCGCGTTCTGGCTACGCGCGTTGTCTCGCTGAGGTCGTGCTGATGCAGGATTGAAGATCACAACTGCCCCCACAGATTGAGCGCGGTTGGTCTTGGCTTGGCTTTTTTGACCATACACAACATTGGCTTCTTTCTTACCACCAAAAGATCTCTTCGCAGCATTTGAAGATGTCTCCACCTGAATCTTTCCACTCTTAGCACCAACTTCAATACGCTCTCCTGTAAGTATCAACTCGGTGAATCCGGCTGAAGAGTTTCCAATCAGATGATTGAAGAATGGGCCTATCAGTGTTCCCATAAACATGTCAACCAACTCCCTATTGGACAAGGGGGGTTGAACTTTGCCTGCTAGATCTCTCCATTTCTGAGCATACTCTTTGAACTTCTCGTCATGACCCATGGACATGCTTTGTAGTTGCATGCGAGTGGGCGTCAATTCAGCATTGTACTCATACTGTCTGTAGAAAGCATCTGCTAAGTCACTCCAAGTACGGATACGGTCATTCTCTAGCTGATAATACCATTCCAACTGAGTTCCGGACAAACTCTCTTGAAAATAGTGCATCCACAACTTTCTGTCATCAGTGTGGGGGTTGATCTTCTTAACATAGGACTTCAAATGCAGCTTAGGGCAAGAAATGCCATCATACTTGGCAAAAGTAGGAACTTTGAACTTGGGAGGAATCACCACACCAGGGACAAGACTCAGATCATCAAAATTCAGCCCAGACATCTTCAGGTTTTCCACAACATTCAAACTGTCTTCAAGTTGCTTGTACTTGTCATCTTCATTAGAGTACTGATCATGATCATATTGATCCTCTCTCTCTTTCTCAGACTCACGCTGGCTGCCTTCTTCATCACCCTTGATACTCCCCTCAGTTTTGACACTTCCCTCTGAGAGCTCTATCCGACTGACCACTTTAGGACCACCTTTGTAAAGTCTACCCATGTTGAGGACACCAACAACCTTCTTCTTCCTGTTGATGAGCTTCTTCAGATCTTCTTGGCCTTGGACCAAGCTAGTGAACATCTGCTGAAACTGAGCATTCTGAGCCTGGAGATCTTTGACAGTCTGTTCAAGAGCCATTTCTGCTAAAATAAATATCGAGAGGATGAGAAAACCAATCTTCAATGTACCTGTGATGAGATGTTATGCTATGATATGCAATGTTTATGCAAATGCAATGCAATGTTTTCAAGGACCTTAGAGATTTAAATTTGTTAAACAAGCACGAACAAACATTTATTAGTTCTCTTCTTATTCTTTTTCTTTATAAGTACAAAAGATAGTTCAAAACAATAAAAGAAAAGCATAAAGATCCTAAAGCTCTAAGTCTCCCATGGGCGCTTCCTCTTGGTGCCGAGGTAGGCGTTGATATTTCGCTCCTCGTGAAGTAGCTTGGTCAACTCTAGCACTTTCTTCTCACTTGCATAGCACTGAGCTTCAAATGTATCCCTTTCTTCTTTTAGTTGAATCCAGGACCTCTTCAAGTCTTCAAAATCAGTAGGCATGTCGGGATGGAGAATGATATAGGGTATGTCACCTATAGCAACAGGTTCCATAATTACTTGTAGAACAGGCGTGAACGGCATCATGAGGTTTTGAGCTTGAGCTCGCACCCATTTGAGGTAAGGTTCCCAAGGAATGAAGTTTTGGTGCCCCAAAGTCTTGGCATCAGTCTTCTTTACCATGCCCCAAGCGTGTATGAACCTTCGTCGGTAATTCTGGAGATCGTGGTTGTAGTCGAACACAATATCTTGGAGAAGCATATCATGAGGGCCATAAACCAAACTGACGTAGAGCTAGAGAAGGATTGTAAGTGATACCTCCCCTTATACCAAGGAGTGCTACATTAGGGAATTCTCCACAACGCTCAATGAACGTGAAGTCCTTTTGAGAGAAAAGACTCCAACGGATATCTGAATGAGAGAGTGACATTAGCCTTTGAGACCACTTCATCCTTTGCTCGTTCTTCAAAACTGATGGAGGAAGGTGCGAAATAAACTACCTAGAAAGTAACGGTATGCAACACATGAGAGTTCTTTGTCTCTTAGTAGTACGAGTGTGGAGAGAGTGTAGGATATCTCCAAGTAAAGTAGGCATTGGATTACGAGTAAGAAACAACTTGATGGTGTTGACATCTATGAATTGATCCGAGTTAGGAAATAGAACCAAACCATAGATTAGCAAGGCCACAATGTCTTCAAATGCATGGAAACTCATAACTTTGAGGAATTCTCGGGCTTTCTTAATTAGGAACTTAGCAAGTAAACCCTTAACCCCACTTCTGGTTTCCCAATTGGCTTCAATGTCTGAGCGCTTAAGATGTAAGGCGGATGCGATGTCTTCGTACTTAGGAACCTTTTCTAAACCGATGAATGGCATTTGGTCAAGAATAGGTACCCCAAGTAGCTTAGAGAACTCTTCCAAGGTAGGAACTAACTGATAATCTGGGAATGTAAAGCAATGGTGTTTCGGATCAAAGAACTGGAATAGGACATGCATCATATCTTCTTCGAAACCGGAGATAACCAAATCAAGCAGATAACCATGTCTTTTGATGAACTGAGCATGATCGGGAATCTCTGAAACCAATTCTTTGAGCTGAGAAGGCATACCCATGAAGTTGATTCGGATAGTCTTTCTAGAAGCCATAACACCTACAAAACAGCAAAGATAAATCCCTAGGTCCTTGAAATAGTTAGAAATGATATGCAATGCGAATGATGTCATGATGTCATGTTTAGCACACACAAACAATTCACACAATGAGCCTAGGTTTAAGGCTTGCATGAGGTACAGGTGATTACCCCACCAAAAGTTTGAGTTGGTTCATCCTGTCCTATAATAGTAATTGGGTTCTAGGAATCTCATATCATTGATCTTTCTCGTAGGCGTTTATTTCAGTATGACTACCAAGTGGTCGACCGAAAATATCCCAAAAGTCTGATCTTAATGAGCGTAGCATCGAGTATCAGCCAACCTTAGTCTGCACCAAAGCCGGCCATCTCACTACCTTCTAATGGCCAAGATGGGTCAATTAAGGTTCTAAAAGTTTAGTTAGTGCTTGATGACACCACGCAGAAGCCAAATACTATCCTCAACTTGGGAATGAAGAGTATCAGGACATCCAAAGTGTCACACTAACGTAGCCATCATGTTGACCGTTTCGATATACGTCTAACGGTCGCGACGATTTATTGCTAGTTACCTAAAAGGAAACCCGGATCCGGGTGTAGGATCCCCCACAAGTATAATACCCAAGCAACCCTTAAAGATAAAGCAAGCAAATCAAACATAAAGCAGTAAAGATGATCTAAAAATCCCTAAGGCATTCTCTCTTTTAGGGTGTCTCCCCGATAGAGTCGCCAGTTCTGTAATACGGTGAACTGACTTTGTAGGTTTTTGTATCGCAAATATGCGGATAGCAAGAGTCGCCACCGACTTTTCTTTTATCCAATTAAGGGAAGGTAAAAACTACAGAAAAAGACCTTCATTAGATTATGAGTAAGGGAGAAGGTTATGAAAAGGAAAGGTATTAGCACCCCTTTCCATCCGTAGTTATCTACGGGCTCTTAGTTGCTCTTAGATCACTTTAAAATTGTGCTTTCTATGTGTTTGACAAAAATGTTTTGAAAAGACATTTCGCTTTGACTTTGTAATGATTCATGTAGGAATGTATACAAAGTGTTCGGAAATGTTTCGTTTTGAAAAGAGTTTGAACTTTGAAAAAAAAGTGTGAGGTGTGAAAAGTATTTTGATAGAGCAAGCAACTAAAAGACTTATTACCTACTCAGAATGGTCGTTTTCGTGTTGTTTTACGTTCCTTTAGAATAGCGCTATCCATACCATTAGTTGGTAGGTAACCTTATTCGTTTGATGTAAGCGGGACATTCGGAGGGACATCAGATAGTCATAGAAGGCAACTTGTAGGAAGTATCCTAGCACATTCGAAGGGACTATCATCATTTTTCGTAGGCGAAAATCGAGGGTCAAGATCATGTATTCGGAGGAGACATCGTGGGTCTTATGATCTTTGTATCGAAGGGACTATGATGATTTGTTTGAAGGCCACAGTGCTAGAATACCTCTACGTTCGAGGGACATGACCATTTTGAATTCGTAAGGCAACGAGAGAGAATTACCCTAAGGGGTGCATGTGTGAAAAAGTGTGTTGATTCAGATATGTTATCTTGAAATTATGAGTGAGCTATGTTGATTTTAATCTTGCCATACACGCCTAATTACTAGCAGTTTATAGGGTGCGGAAATTAAATTGCGGAAAGTAAAATGCGGAAAGTAAATGTCCTACGCTATTACATGGCTTTGGGGCAGATACATAATTGAAAGTGCGGAAAATAAAAGTCCTAATTAAACTATTACATCCCATAGGCAATTACATAATATGAAAAGAAAGCGATAAAAATTGTCCGAAACGAGATAACCTGTGAACAGATGAAAAATCGGGAAATACGAGAAAATCGAATAAGAGGAAAATATTAGTAAAAATAATAATTTTTGAATGAGAAAAAGTTTTCATGCTGGAAATAACATTAATATGCTAAAATAATTTTTTGGGATTTTTTGGAGTTAATTTAATAATTAAAAATCAATTAAAAGTGATTTAAATGATAAAATTGAAATTAAATTAAATATGCATGCAAAAATAATATTTTTAATTTGATAAATTAAATAAACATTTTTCTGACGTGTATGCAAAAAATAAATATTTTTGGTATTTTTTAAATGCATGATAAAAATATTAAAAGATAAATTAAAATGAATGAAAAATTAAGGAAAATAGAAAAATATGAAAAAAAGTTAAAATATGAAGTTTGTAAAAGAGAAAAAGAGAACCGGTCCTGGCAGGGGTTGAACTCATGACCTCTTGGAGAATCTTCCACATGCCACGCCTTAACCACTAGATCATCTTGCATTTGGTGTTTGTGAAGTGGAAATCAAATGAATATAAGTGATACGCGTGTCATGAATATTTGAAAATCAAACACAGTCAGCGCGCGGGCCCCAGTTGATACGAATGGACGAATCAGAACATTCCTTCGCGCCACGCAAGCCACACCGGAGTCCAAGTCAGTCAACGACGCCGGAGCCCTAGCTCCGGTCGTCTTCTCCGATGGCTATGATTCTTAAACCTGCAAAATACGAAGATTAAAAGCAAAAGAAAGACCTAGTCCACCTATTTCGACCCTTCTGAATTCAATGGTGGTGTTGGTTTTGGCTGAATCGACCTGTACAAGCCGGTTCGAAGAAGACAGCTTGAAAAACCCTAAACATGGCAACTTGTGATTCTTACGTGCAAGCTTGCTAACGATTGCCCAGATCAACCATATGGAGTCTCA
Source organism: Vicia sativa (assembly GCA_021764765.1). Taxonomy (NCBI): domain Eukaryota; kingdom Viridiplantae; phylum Streptophyta; class Magnoliopsida; order Fabales; family Fabaceae; genus Vicia; species Vicia sativa. The sequence continues at coordinate 86,914,165 of CM038793.1, read as the reverse complement.
TGAACACAATAAAATCATTAGAATCAATTAAAACAAGCAGATAATAAAAATGCAAATTCAAGAAATATTTGAATATGTATGGACATGTATGCATCAATTCAGGCTGCTTTGATCATTGGCAATGATGTATACCCACTCTAAATTACCTCAGGAACACGTTTGGATGGTTGAGAGAGGCTGAAAGTGGCTGCAAATCAAAATTCCAATTTGACAATTTGAGAAATTTTTTGACAAAATAAGGGTTATGCTTTGAGCTAGGGTTTCGTGTGGTTTGTGATGCAGCTTGCTTGGTATTTATAGAGTGATTTGGGATGGCAAAGAGAGTGGAAAAAGATTGGATCTTGAATGTGCATTTATTTCTTTTCAAATAAAATCAAATTTTGGAAAAAATTTGATTTTCTCTTCAATGTGAGAGCTAGCACGAATTTTCCATGGGCTATCTTGGACCTCAAGTTTGATAGAAATTCACTCCTTTTGAAAAAATATCTTATTTTTATATTTTATATAATTTAATTTTGAATTAAATGGTTTTAAATTAAAAAATAAATCAATAAAATAGAAAATTGTCATGGCCAAGCATCAATAGGTCATAAATAATATTATGCTCAAGTTTGGATCATAAAATTATAGGCCCATTTGGAAAAAATTGCATTTTGACAAATATCTCCTTTTGTGCAATTGTTCAAAAATGCCCAACTTGTGAATGGTGTATCTTTCTCAATTTTCCACATTTTTGAATGTTCTTGGACTTTTTGGAAAGCTCTAAAAGTCCTCTAACCAACCTCTTTGGTTTCATCTCAATTGGAGTTTCCATGCTCAATATATCTTCAAAACAAAAAGTTGACTTTTTGTTGACTTTGAAAAGGACCTGTAATGTTTTGATCCATACCTTCCAAATGAAGCATTTTTTGAACATTCTTGTGAGACATGAAGTTGTAGAGAATTGAATTTCCTTCAAAACAAGAGGTTGTGGAAATTTTTTTGAGAAAGTATGAAGAAGTTATGCTCAGTCAAAGTTTGGTTGACTTTTCACTGAGAAACCCTAATTTAGAAAGCTTGACTTTTGAGCAAATCTTGAGTTTTCTTGATGAATCATGATCAACCCTTGATCAAATGATGAATGTAACTTAAAAATGAGGATGTTGACCAAAAATCATGAAGTTTGACTGTATGTTGACCATAGTTGACTTTTTGTCCAATACAACTGCTTTTCAACCATCTGAGCAATTGTCTGAGGAAACTTGACTTGTGAGGCTTGAAACTTGTCATGGAGAATCTTTGAAGCATATGAGGAGGCATGATGATCATTGGAGATGTTGGAAGTCTACCTTGATCTGAGAATTGCCAAACCCTAGTTTGGGTTGATTGTCTAGGAGAGGGTTTGTCTGATCAAACCTTGAAGAATCCTTGAGTATGGATGTATGAAGTGTCTTGAGGAATAGGAGGGAAAATTTTGGGGTATGACAAGGGGCAAGGAGTGCTTCTCTTTTATTTCCTTCTTTGTTGGTTGGTCATTCCACTCAGCAACTGAGGGAGATGAATAACCTCGTGTCTTGCAAGGACTATACATTTCTCAACTAACTCTCTCTTTCTGATCAGTGTGATATATTAAAGGATATAGTCACCTTTTTGATGAGGGAAATGCTACTCCTTAATTTGTTAGCTATTGACCCTAAAAAAATTTTGCGCCTTTTGTTTTATCCCTGGAGGTGGAATCATTAAGGACTCGTTGCAACCCTGCTAGGGTTAAGAAGGTGGGCCTTGAGAAGGATCCTCTAGAGATGTGGGCCCACCTAGAGCAAGCGTCCATCCTGTCCGAAGAAATACCCCTCCATGGATCCATGACTAAATTTGCTGGATAGGTAGAGGATCTCAAGGACTAGCTTAAGAAGATGGAGGATGAATCTAATAAAGTGAACTCGAAGCGGAGATTGCATCTCTTGTAGTCCTGGGTATTGCAAAAGAGCTGGAGAAATAGGAGGAAAGCTTATCGATAGGAGAAGAAACTCTTCGGGGTCAACGAGTTGCGCTTGATGCTCAAATCGAGGAATTTCCTAATGACGGATTTTATGAAAAAGAATGTCTTTCGGGGTGTCTTGCATCAATTGGAGTCTCTTGCCCTAGAGCTTTTTACCTTTCCTAATTCCTTCCTGATTTTTTAATTATCTTAAGATGTATTATGTTATCAAGTTCATGCAAACATAATGTTATATGTGTTTGTGTTTTCTATAATAAGAATTTTAGATACCTTATTGTATTTAGAACTTTGATTATTTGTGATTTGCCCTTGTCCGACGAGATGTGGTCATGCATTTAAACTACGCTCTGCATCACTGAGGATCATGTCCCGGCCAAGGGTAATGGATCCTCACCCCTTCCCCCAAGACATGACTTGGATCAAGGTGGGCATCTTTAAGCTCCACCACTAACTATCCTTGGATTGGCTAGATCCAAAAGGGGTGTGCCAGCTACGCAAAAAATGCATGTATTTCTTTGACAAGGGGGTATTTGATTGTTATATTCGAACGAGAAAAATGTCTATGACGACACCCCTGGGGGAATTGGTTTTCAAAACCAAGTTGTTGGTAAAATCCTTTAGCAGCTAGGTTGGGTTTATACTTGTTTACACTACCATCGAGATTTCCTTGGACTTTGAATACCCACTTGCAACCTATATTCAATTTTAATGGCTTTTCCCCAATGATGACTAGCCAAGGCCTCTTATACAAAAGTTGGCTCAATGATAGTAAGGAAACCTTTAGGATTAGGGTGACCAATTTTGGCCCTAGTAAGCATATGATGTGTTCTTGTTAGAATAATTATATTAATATGTTCAGGGATTCAAAGCTACAATTAAGACGACTTGTGGTCCAAGCTATATGTCTTGCTTATCCCTCAATCGGGAGCCTTTTTATAGAGGTATTTGGACCTCATTAATCGCCGCTTGTAACGTCTATGGCCTTCCAAGTTATGTAACTGGGGTTATCTTTAAGGGTTAAAACATCTGCCGCTGCCAATGAAGACCATAAGCATAACGCGCGTCGTCGGCCTTTAAGTGGAAGTTATGTCTTAAATGTTCCAACTTAGGTGTAACGTCCTCATAATGGTTGGGATGCTCGTAACTTTCTGCATCCGAGTTATACTCCAGGAAAGTGCCTCCTCTCCCTCTGGCGTTATGGTCATCGGCCCTTCCAACTCCACAACCTGGATAAGGGTTTGCTAAAGTCCGGCGTATACCCTTTGTAGGCGTTCTTCGATTAACCTCTATGTCTCGGCTATTGGATTTTATGCATGAACATGATGGTTGTTCACATTGGGACCATGTGTAGAAGACTCCAGTACATTAGAGCTAACTACAAATAATAGGTCCTGGGTTTGTAAGATGAGACATATATATATATATATATATATATATAGAGAGAGAGAGAGAGAGAGAGAGAGAGAGCATACGGTCCACCTCAGGCATATGAGTGACAATCATATTTACACCTTGTTAGGTGTTGGCAAGTGACACATCACATAAGAACTCAACTTGGACGAACTCATTGTTTGGTCCAACTATCATAGAAACATTGGATGTAGCTATGTTGGACATGGAATTCACAATGGTAGGAACTGAGGTAATATGCATGATAGTTTGTTGGGTGAGAAGTAAAGTTGAGAAAGAGAGTAATTTAGGGGAGTTTGTACTCATTGAATGAGCACCCCTTGAGATAAATATTCTACCAGTTTTGTTGAGGCATTTGTACCCCTTTTGTTGAGGAGATACACCAAATAGGAAACATTATTCATTTTGAAATCTAAGGCCTCTGTGAAGGGAAATATAAACATCTAAAGACCTTGAGTGACTGATAACTAGGAAGCTTCTTGTGAAACACAAAGTAGGGTGAGACAAATTTAAATAAGCTAGTAATATGAAGCTCATTGATAATGCATTTGTCCATGGTGAAACTATGACACCAATAAGCTACAAGAATGAAATCATTTGGCAATAAAGATAGTCACATTTCAAAAACCTGCTTGTATTTCCTTTCAACAGACCCATTTTGATGGTATGCATATGAACAAGTGAGCTTGTGCATAATCCTTAGGTTATTGAGACATTCAGTGAAATGCTTGTACTCTCCATCAAAGTCAGATTGTACAGTTTTTGCATTAGCTTGGAACTGAGTCCTGATTTAGGCATGAAATAACTTGAAAGTAGTCATAACATCTGATTTACGTTTAAGGAAGTATATCCAAGTGTACTTGGTACACGCATTAACAAAGCTAATATAATAGTGAAAACTAGTGTTACACACAAACGGGGAAAGATTCCAAATATATGTGTACACTTGACTAAAGGGAGAATCATACACTTGATTAAAGGGAGAATTATACACATTTAAAGAATGGTAAGTATGAATCCCGTGAGCTTTACCTAAGCAACAAGAACCACAAATTTGTGGTGTTTCTTTATTCTAAACTTTAATATCACACAAATTGAGTACATGTCTAATATTTGGGAAATTTACGTGTCGTGATCTATAATGCCACAAGGAAAGAATTTATTCTTTATTCTTTATTCTTTATTCTTTATTCTACTTCCTATGGCTAGAATTTACAATTATTATAGAGAAGAGAAACAATACCATAAGCTTTTGGATGAAGCAAATGAATTCTAGGAAAGAAATACAAACCATTCTCAACAAGAAACCCTGTAACGACAACTTGATTAGAAACATGAGATTTCACAAAGCATTTGTTAGCAAGGAATTCAAAGATGGCACAATTATCTTTTGCACATTTGGAAACAAATTGAATTTTTCTATTAATTTTAGGAACATGTTGAACTTATTAAGAAAAAGATTAGTATTAGGTGAGGCATGACGCACAAACAACAAGGAACCAACAAATTTAATAGACATGCTTTGACAATGCCCTATTTGGACTCTATCAGTGCCTAAGTAAGTAGATTTGTGTTGTATTAAAGAGTCAAAGCATGTAATGTAATGTGAATCACCTTAATAAGTGAAAAACCCTTATGACTCAAGCTCACATGGAATGAAATACTCCTCATTGTGCATTTGTGACTCAGTGGTAGCCAAATTTGCAATTGGAGCATTAGAACTAGGAATGGTGGGAGCTTCACTATTACCTTAAATTCCATTAATATAAGCATTACATCGAGTTGACAAGAAGACCTATTTCCTGAGCTTCCACCCCTAGAGTATCTATAACACGGTGGGAGAACTGACTTGTTTGTTTTGCGTTTGATCGCAAATGTTGCGGATAGCAAGAGTCGCCACTGACTTTTCTTTTATCCAATTAAGAGAAGGCGAAAAAAATAGGAAAAGAACTTCGTTAGATTCTGAGTAAGGGAGGCAGTTATGAAGAGGGAATATATTAGCACCCTTTCCATCCGTAGTTATCTACGGGCTCTTAATTGCTTAGCTCACTTTGAAATTTGCTTTCTGTGTATGTGTTTGAAAAGATGTTTTTGAAAGGCATTTCTCTATGACTTCGTAATGATTCTCGCTGGAATGTATAAGAAGTGTTTGGAAATGTTTTGTTTTGGAAAATACTTTGTTATGATTCACACTAGAATGTATACAAAGTGTTTTGAAAAGATTTTGAAAAAAGTGTGAGGTGTGAAAAGTATTTTAATTGAGCAAGCAAAAGAGACTTATTTTTACCCACTCAGAACGGACGTTTCCGTGTTATTTTGCTTTCCTTTAGAATAAGGCTATCCACAACATTGGTTGATAGGTAACTGTCATACCCCAATTTTTGACCTAAGATACCACCTTATATCATTCACATATGCATCATTGCATCACTAACAGTTTCAGAATAGGATAGATCGTACTTGTGCTCCTAAAAGCCAAATTAGGGTTTTATCAAAATTTTCATCTTTTCAAGATATGATAAATTAGGGTTTTAGTCTCCACTCACCTCAATTGATCTATCTTAATCAATCATCAACATTTGATCTTCAAATTCCCAACTTTTTTCTCATGACCTACCTTGAATCGACCAATTAGGGTTTTGATCAAAGATAGTGAATCATTGACTTTCTGCTCAATGAATGACTTATTTTCTTGGAGATTGATCTTAACATCATCAATAAAACATCTTCACCTATTTTCTTGGTTCAAAACATTCCAAAAATCCATGTTTCTTCATTAGACAAATTCTGAATCATCTGATGAAAATTCAACTATTCAGAAAAGTCAAACTTTGACTTTTGGTCAACTTTTTCAAATCCAAATTTTTTCAATCATAAAATCATTTCAAATTATCCATCATGATCATAAAAAATCAAGAAATGTGAAAAAGTCAACAAAAAGTCAAGATTGAAATTTTTTCTAACACTTAGAAAAATTTTCAAGTGTTAAAAAACCTGGTTTTTCCTTACTTTCATGGCCATTTTTCACCTAGATCCGTTTTGATTCAAGAAAAACTCAAAAAATGAAAGTTTTAGATCATGTTACAAGCTTTCTAAAATGTTCAATAACTTGCAAAAACACTTTGTATAGCTAGGGTTTTGTTCTTGAAACATAGAGCTCCATAACCATGAATTTTCGAAATCATTCATCAAAATTACAAGTCTTTTTGCAATTTCCCCTTCTAGAAGACTTGTCACCAAATGAGATAGGATTTAAGGGATAAAAATCTGATTATAAATGATTAGGAAAGGTTAGAAGTACTTGAGGTTTTTAACCATGGTAAAGAAATATTCCATTTGCATTTAATGAAGAATATTCCTTTCTTACACCTAAGCTTCCAAGTTGCAAACTCTTCAAGCTTATCTTGCCTTGCCATTCAAGTTCCTTGGCCTATAAATAGGAGTTCTTACTTCATTCAAAATGATACCAAAACAATTCCAAACTTATTTTCTCACTTCTTTCTCATTTTGCAAGTTTCTAAATTTTCAAAGAAGTTAGAATTCCAAATTGCAATTCTTGGAAGTTCTAACCAAAGGTGTCATTCAAACATCTTCTAAACATCATTTAGAAGTTGTTTGAAACTTCAAATCATCATAAAATAAGCCAAGAGTCAGTTTGCTCAAGAAAACTCCATTAGTGCAAAATTTGAGCCTAAACTTCCAAACTTGAAACCCACTCGTGCTTGTTCCAATTTTTCACTTCAGACACACTCTATACAACATATAGAGACTGTCCAAACACTTAAACCAGTTCTGGAACAACTCCATCATCATCCTCCATTTCAAAACCAGCAGCCTGTAACTTGACTCGGGTAGGAGGAATCAGAGAGCTTCAAAGCAAGCTAGGTGTTGGAATACACTCAGTGATACTCAAGGAAGCTCACAGGATCATTAAACAACTTCTGGAATCACTCTAACAAGGAATTCCATTTATGCTCATAGAGGTAAGTAACTTCAACTTTGAACTCTTTGATTTCTGAATTCTAACTCAAATATTACTTGGCTTGTTTCTGCACATATGAGGATCATAAACCCTCAATCAATTGCTTGAATTGTTGCACAAACACGATTTCACAATCAATTTTCAAAACTAGGGTTCATCTATTTTCGTTCAAAATCAGTCACCCTACACTAAAAATAAATGAAATTAATTGCCACCATCATGTTCCTGGTGAAAATCCGAGCATGTTTGATGTTTGGATCGTGCAATTTCATTGAGAAACAAGAGAGATACGAATTGAAATCTGGAGGTTGAAGACGAAGTTGCTACCCGCATTTTCTGATTCCTGGAAAATTCAAATTCTTGACTTATCTTATATTTAATTGTTGTTGTTTCATAACCGGATGTAACAGCCACCCTAGTGGCAAGCCAACACGCCTTAAGTATCTTGCCTCGCCTCAAGGCCCATGGTTCGAATCCCCCTGGGACCTTTTTAAAAAAAACTCTCATTCCTTCAGAAGCTTCATCTTCTGACTCTCATTCCTTCAGAAGCACTTCTGACTCTCATTCCTTCAGAAGCATCACCTTCTGACTCTCATTCCTTCAGAAGCACTTCTAACTCTCATTCCTTCAGAAGCACTTCTAACTCTCACCCCTTCAGAAGCTTCAACTTCTGACCCCTTCAGAACTTCAACTTCTTACTCCCTTCAGAACTTCAACTTCTGACTCCCTTCAGAACGTCAACTTCTGACCCTTTTCTTCAAAACTTCATTTTTTACTCGTTTTCAAATATTTTTCAAAACTTCTTTAAAACAAGGTGATTAAATGACAAGTCAAGCACATGGCTCAGTGGTAAAACCTTTCACTTCTAAGCCAAGGGTCCTGGATTCAAACCTCCTTAGGACCAAAACCTTCTTTTTTATCACTAATTTTCTTAAGTTTTCCAACAAACTTCAACATTTTCAAAAACCAATCAAAACTTCTCATTTTGAGATGATTTTTTGCAGACCTGTCATTTAATATACCTATTTTATGATTATGTCAAAAAAATCCAAAAATATTTTCTTTTTGATTATATTTTTATTAGTTTAAAAATGAGACGTTTTAAGTATTTTTAATACTTTTCAAAAATGTTTTCTTTCCGATTTTCAAACCTAATCTTTTTCAAAACTTTTTGTGAATATCCTTCACTTTTCAAAATCATTTTCAAAACCTTTTCAAAAAAATATTTCAATAAACTTACACACCTTTTCCATGGTCAATTCGATTTGAAGATAAACCGAACCAAGGTTTTTTCCTCAAAATTTCTTTCAAATTGGTCATGGGCCTCCCTCACGGTGTAAGTCCCAACCCTCCTATGTACATATTTATTTCCTTGTACATATCCACCCTTTTGTGTACATATTCATTTCCTTGTACACATTTAATCATCTTTGTATATATTCAAGTATAAACAAACTTCGTTCGTTTGTTTTCATCCGCTTGTTTATACACCGATTCCATTGGTATTAAGAGGAGCATTATTCCCGGTGAAACTGCTCTTAAACCAATGGGCCTCCCTTAAGGTGTAAGTCCCAACTTCTTTGTATATATTCAAGTTACACTTGCTTTAATTGCTTGTTTTATACACTTGTTTATATATTTCCTTCATAAACTCCTATGAATACACATCACACACTTGTTCATATAACTGTTCAGTTATAACATGACAACTAGTCTAACAACTAGGTTCCCTTTAGCCTCCTCTTAGGCTTCGTATAAGACAACTCATCTGTTGAGTTTAGCCTCCGCTTAGGCTTCGTATAAGACAACTCCCCTGCTGAGTTAGCCTCCTCTTGGGCTTTGTTCAAAAGAACTCCTTCGTTGAGTTTAGCCTTCTCTTGGGCATCAAACAAGAAAGAGACATGGAAATCTTTTAACATCCTCCTATTGGGCTTCCAATACAAAGAATCACCCGCGCTAAATAGAACCCTGAGAGTATGATTTCCCGGTGAAATCACTCTTGAGTCCTAAGAGGTTGGTTTCCCGGTGAAACCACTCTTAAAGCTAAAACAAGCCATACCCTATAGCTTCCTCTTGAGCTTCATACAAGGACCCTCGATGACCCTCAGAATGCTTCCTCTTGGGCTTACAATACAAGGACCCATGGGCTTCTTAAAAGCATCCCCCTAATCAATAATAAATTTCTCCTAGAGATTTAGACATTTATCATCTCTATGGAAGAAGTATCTCATCTATAACATCACATACAAATCAAACACTTTTTCAAACACTTTTTCAAACAAAACATCTTTTAACTGTAAGTGGTAACGCTTGTACACTCAAGAAAAACACCAATGCTTACAATTAAAGATTCAATCATCTTTCAAACACCTTTCTTAACTCGTAAGTGGTAACGCTTGTACACTCAAGCAAAAAACCTAATACTTACGATGAAAGATTCAATCAATCAACCCTTCAAAAATGGATGTGATTAAATAGATTAGATACATTTTTCATTAAGATGAAATTTGTCTTTGTCTCTTAATAACATCCTTTGCTTCCACTAGCATAAGTGGGAACTACGATTGCTCTAACTTTCTCGACCTCCCTTTGAGAATACGTAGGCACAAGGTCTCATCCTTGGCGAGCATACTTCTTTCTCCCTCAAATTGAACAAACCATAGCTCCCTTAGATCCGAGCTACATATGCTCTGATTCCCACTAGGGGATATGTATGTAGAGGATCCCAATGATCTTTGCGAGCACAATAATAATAAAACTTAGGACCCCGCCTAACCTACCTTTCTTAAAACCCAAAGGAGAAACTTTCCCAAGAATAGAATAGCAAATTAAAACACACAAACATATCAAAAATATTTATATATATAAATAAGTTTATAGATAAATATATATACATATAGGGTGCCACAACCTTCCCTTTATATAACAAACTCCCTTACTCAGATCTCTCCCCAATGTGTTGCGTCTAGTTCACGCTAGTCACACCGCATATCTTTATTTATTTAGGGTATTGCAGCTTTCCCATTTTTCATCTCATTTTCTTGTTTTGGAAATTATAAAGCTTGAATCTCGCGGCATCTTTTAAAAAAAAACAAATCAAAAGAGTAAATCATTTTGAGCCAGAGATTCTAATTCCGATTAAATCCCCTCTTTCGTCACTTTTTACCGCGAACAGAAAAAATGGCGACTCTGCTGGGGAGAACGCTAAACTTTTATTTCAAAGAGAAAAAATAGTGACTCTGCTAAAGAGAACCAAGCTTTTCTTTGTTTTCAAAAAAAAGAAAAAAAAGGGGTTAAGCTTTCATTTGTGCATATGTTTGTTTTTCTTTATTGTGTGTTTTAGTTCTCGCGATTTCATCTGATGGAAAGAAATCCTAACTTGTGAGAAGTCTCATTACTTACTAAGTTAATTTGAGATCCCTCGCTCAATGGAGGTTTTCTTGGGGGTATTTGTGTTTAGCAAGTATTTGCGAAGACATTTTGATTTCAAGGGAACTAACGAAGCTGAGTGGCTGTAGAACACATAACCCATCCTGGCCATTTAGGGTGTAGTAGAGAAGCTATTCAGGTGTAAACTTGGATTAGTTGTCATTCGAGACTACGATCAGGCGAGTTTTTCTTGAAAAATATTATTGGACTTCAAGTATTTAACAAATCCGATAACATTTCAAAGAGAAGCGTTGAACCTGTATTATCAGTAGAACATGTTTTGCATGTGAATAAGCCCTTAGAACTTACCCGCATTTGGTTCTTATCGTTGGCCTCATGCTCGTGACTTCAAACGCTTGAACGTGTGTATAACCACTAACCATGTTTGTATCTTTGTGGCATTCATGCATTCATTCAAAAACCTCAAATTCTCATTTCTCTTCCCATTTCCAAAGAATTTAGAGATTTTTCTTTGTAAACATTTTAGGTTAGAGGGATAGACGTAAGAAGAAGATATACCAAGAGATATGGTTTTAGAATTCCTGATGTCGGAAATTTAAAAGAGTTGGCATACTTGGTAGAAGATCCCTTGGATTTCAGAAAACTCTATGGAACTCTTTTAACTGTCCTGAACACTAACGTTGATGAAGGACTTCTCAAAACTTTCGTTCAGTTTTACGATCCAGTCTATCGCTGTTTCACTTTCCCTGATTATCAGTTGATGCCTACTTTGGATGACTACGCACATATCTTAGGTATCTCAGTGTCTGACAAAGTACCTTTCAATGGTTTTGAAGCCATTCCTAAGCCACCAGTCATTGCAGCGATGACTTATTTAAGGAAATCTGAGATAGACAAAAACCTGACTACCAAAGGAAATCTCTTAGGACTAAGTTCAAAGTTCCTAATGGAGAAGGCTTTTAATTTTGCCGAAGCCGGTAGCATGGTAGCTTTTGAAGCTGTTTTGGCTTTGCTCATTTATGGATTGGTGTTGTTTCCCAATGTCCCAAGTTTCGTTGATATCAACGCCATAAGGATCTTTCTGATTGGGAATCCCGTTCCCACTTTTCTTGGTGACACGTATTTCTCCATTCATTATAGGAATCGTCAAGGAGATGGAATTATCGTGTGTTGTGTACCTCTGATATTCAAATGGATTGTCTTACACTTGCCTAAGTATCCTATCTTCCAAGAAAACAAAAACGGTTGGCATTAGTCTCGAAGACTCATGTCTCTTACTAACGACGATATCCATTGGTATACCTTGGCCAACAATGAGATGAAAATCATTGAAAGTTGTGGAAAGTTTGCCAAGGTACCCCTCATTGGTACGAAAGGAGGAATTAACTACAACCCATTTTTGGCAAGACGTCAACTTGGGTACACAAACTCCAGTAAAACCCTTAGTTTTATAGTAGAAAATTACTTTTATGATGAAGGGGAAGATTCCCAAGGTTTGAAATCTAGAATGATAAGAGTTTGGCATCACATTCAAAGGAAAGAAAAAGGTGATGCAAGGAATTGTATAGCCATGGAAATCTACACTTCTTGGGTAAAGAAAAGAGCGAAGGAATTCCGAATTCCTTATGCTTATGAAGAACCCATGTTCCCAGTGGTATCTAAATCGACCACCATTCCCATTGAGACAATGGGAGAATACCAAGAAGCTTTGGCTAAGATGAGGCTAGAGAAAAAAGCTTTGGAAGACAAGTTTCTTAAGACTGACCTTGAGAATGTAAAGCTCAAAAAGCAGGTCAAAGATCATGAAAAAACGCTCTACTTTCAAGATGGATGGCTCATGGAGAAAGATGAGAAGATTCGTCGAAAAGATGACGCAATCAAGAAATACATCAAAGAAAGGAAAAGAAAGCTTGAAGAAATGACAATTAGCAATCCTGCTCTAGACGATTGGAAAAAAGTCGTTAACAAGCTAAAAGTCGAGAAAGCTGAGCTGAAAGCTTACTATGGGAAAGAAATCCTAAAGTTGAAGCTGCATCAAGCATTTGGTTCTTCATCAGACGAAGACGCTTAATTAGTTTAGCTTTATCTTTATCATTTATTCTATCATTGTAAGAGCTATGCTCCAAAAACTTGTTGTAATCTTCTTTCGAATATTAATAAAACAAGAGTTTTTCATCCAAATGTTTGTAAGAAATTTCTCTTTTAGCGTAAATTATTTGGAAATTCTTTTCTCTTTGCATCCATAATCATGCATCATACTTTGCATTTAGAGTTTGTTATTTAGAGTCTTATCTTTTGGAATTTTTTCCAGAGATCATCAAGCTGTCGCGTCTTAGAGTTTTTCGACTGTGTTCCCAGTCAGCTCGCAGATACAATACTCGTGCAAACAGAAGAAAGCAATGGAAAATTTTGAACAAGAGAATATTGAGCTTCGTGGTACAGTAACCACACTTCAAGAAGAGGTGGAAAGACTCACTGCTTTGGTAAGCTCTTTGGTAGTTGCGCAAAATCAGCAATCAACATATAACAGTCAAAATCAAGCGACGATTTCAGAGATCACTACTACTCCAGTTTCTGCTGTTGCAGTCAGCCATCCGCTTTTTAGTATGCCAGAAGGTTATCCATAGGGCATGCCTTTCAATTTAGGCATAGGATTTCGTCAAAATACTTTTGAAGTACCGGCGACCACAAATGAGGTTCCTACTTTGCAGAATTCAGTGTTTACTCCGCAGCACGGAGTAACCTTTCCTCAAGTCACTATGTCGGTTTCTCAACCGATTATGACAAATTCAACTTCTGTGGTTCACGCTACTGCGAACGAAGAAGTCTATCATAATCTTGGCAGCAACACGAATCCTCGTGGCCAAATGGAAGATCTCCAGGAACAGTTCAATAAGATGCAGTTAGAGATCAAAACAATCAGTGGAAAGGATTTGTTTGGGAAAAATACCCACGATCTGTGTTTGGTTCCTCGTGTAAGGAACCCGCTAAGTTCAAAGTCCCCAACTTTGAAAAATACAGAGGTAACTCTTGCCTGCAAAGTCATCTTACGATGTACGCTAGGAAGATGGCTACATATAACGACAATCATCAATTGCTCATTCACTATTTCCAAGACAGTCTTACTGGAGCCGCTCTGAAATGGTACATGGGATTGGATAGTGCGAACGTTTGAACTTTTAACGACCTAGGCGAAGCTTTTTTTCAACAGTACAAATTCAATTTGGACATGGCTCCAGATCGAGATCAACTCAGATCAATGTCTCAAAAGGAAAAGGAGACTTTCAAAGAATACGCCCAACATTGGAGGGAAATTGTTGCCCAAGTTAATCCACCGTTAGAAGAAAAAGAAATGACCAAGATCTTCTCGAATACTCTTGGCCCTTTCTACTACGAACGCATGATCGCCAGTGCTCCAGGTGATTTTACCGAAATGGTAAGCATGGGGATGCGGTTAGAAGAAGGAGTCCGAGCAGGACGCTTAACTAGAGAAGTGGGATCTTCAAGCGGAACCAAGAGAATTGGAACTGGTTTCCCAAAGAAGAAAGAACATGATGTTGGAATGGTATCCCGAGGGAAACCCAGGAAAAATGTCAATCACCGACAACAGGTAGCCACAGTCGCACCAGTTGTTAGTACAACTTCAAACACGGGAATTACCCCACAATTCCAGCAAAATCAGTAGCCTCGACAATAAGCTAAATAATTCAACAACAATCAGAATCGTACTCCTAGAATCTCGCAGTTTGATCCAATTCCGATGTCTTACACTGAATTATATCCTGCCTTGATTGAGAGGAATTTTGTTCAAACAAGAGTACCACCTCCAGTACCTGATAAATTACCTTGGTGGTACAAAATAGACGTGTCTTGCCCTTTTCATCAAGGGGCACCAGGTCACGATCTCGAACACTGTATAGCATTGAAAGCTGAAGTTCATAGATTAGTTAGGGCTAATCTTCTTTCTTTCAGGAATACAAATCCGAATGTGCAAGTGAATCCACTTCCTAATCATGGAGGACACGCTGTGAATTAAATAGCCAGAAATTCAGATCGATACCAATTCACAGACTTAAATTTGAGAAGAGAAAGCTTGGTACAACTACACGCTACATTCAGCACAATAGGTCTTGTTGCTAAACATGACTATACAGCTTGTAAAATCTATTTTACAGATTCTCGAGGATGTCCAGCTGTAAAAGAAGACCTTCAGTGGTTAATTGACATCGGCGACATTCAAATTTTCAGAAATAGGAATGATTATGACGTAAATATGGTAGGGAATTATTCGCATGAGCTTTTAGTCTCAGATATCAACTCGGAAATTTCCGAAGTAAACGTTATTATCCCTCACTTTAATATGCCCAAGCGCGTAGAGGTTAAATACAACAGTCCAAGGGTTCATGACTCTCCTTTGATCATCTGTCTACCTGGACCTATTCCTTATGACTCTGACAAAGCAGTTCCCTATCAGTACAACACAACTATGATGGAAAATGCGAAGGAAATACCCATACCTACTCTTTCATCCGTAGTTAACATCGTTGAAATAGGACGAGTAACTCGGAGTGGGCGTGTGCATACCCCGTTACCACCAAAGCAGCCTATTGCTCCCACAGTTAGACAAAATCCTGTTGATGTACCTGTTGAGAATCCTATGGGAATTCCCGTTGGTAATCCAGACTTTAACATTGGTCCGTCTAATGGAACCAATATCAATTCAGACTTTGACG
Organism: Vicia sativa; assembly: GCA_021764765.1. Classification (NCBI taxonomy): domain Eukaryota; kingdom Viridiplantae; phylum Streptophyta; class Magnoliopsida; order Fabales; family Fabaceae; genus Vicia; species Vicia sativa. The sequence goes on along the minus strand of CM038793.1, from coordinate 86,898,672 downwards.
AAATTCTAAAGCTAATCAAGAAGAGTGAGTACAAAGTTGTGGATTAACTAATGCAGACTCCTTCCAAAATCTCAATACTCTTTTTGCTTTTGAATTCTGAAGCCCACCGAGAGGCCTTGATGAAAGTGTTGGATCAAGCCTACGTAGATCACGACGTGACTACCAATCAATTTGGTGGAATTGTAGGCAACATAACATCTTGCAACAACTTGAGCTTCAATGATGAAGAACTCCCAGAGGAGGGAAGAGATCATAATTTTGCTCAACATATCTATATGAATTGCCAATCAGATTCTCTGTCTAATGTGTTAGTGGACACTAGCTCATCCTTGAATGTAATGCCAAAAACGACTCTCGCTCGTTTATCTTACAAAGGAACACCAATGAAATTCAGTGGTGTAGTAGTCAAAGCCTTCGATGGATCCAGAATACTCGTTATTGGAGAAGTTGACCTTCTGATGATGATTGGTCCACATACTTTTCAAATCACTTTCCAGGTCATAGACGTGCCAGCTGCTTACAATTGTTTGTTAGGACGACCTTGGATACATGAAGCAAGAGTAGTAACATCCACGCTCCACCAGAAATTGAAATTTACGACAAATGAAAAACTAGTAACCGTTATTGGTGAACAAGCTTTATTGGTAAGCCATTTGTCCACTTTTTCTTTCATCAATGCTGACGATGTTGAAGGGACATTGTTCCAGGGACTTTCGTTAAAAGATGAATCTACAAAGAAAAACAGATCATCTATCTCCTCCTACAAAGAAGCAGCGCAGATAGTGAAAAACGGTACTGCCGCCGGTTAGGGACAATTGATAAATCCTGTCAACAACGAAACCAAAACAGGACTCATATTTGCTCCAGTACTCTCAAAAGCCAATGAAAGGGATGAAACTCTTCGTTCGATCAAAGAATTATTCCACAGCGGAGGTTTCCTAAACCCTATTCCTCAAGAGGTCAATGTCCTTGTTGATGAAGGAAATGAAGACAATCTCTCTGGATCCGAAGAATGGAAATCTTATCTTAATAACTCTGGATACATGTCTCAGGAAGAACCGCATACACCATTCTATCCTCCTTCAGAAAAATTTGAAGGCATGTTCTTGCAAAATGATGAAGAAGAAATTCCACCTATCCCACCTGAAATTTGGGATACCTTGGGAGAACCAAGCGGAAAATATGACTTTATGGTGAGATATACTGCTCCTGAAAGTTCAAGAATTAGAATCGAAGACATCCAACCAACTGGATGGGACGATCCTCCTGAATATCTCAGTCAACCAGAAGAGCCATACATGCCTTCTCAATCTCATAATCAATTTGAGATCACAAATGAAAATCTTTGCCGAGGTTGTTGAACCAGATTTTGATTATCCCCAGATTAACGTAATTTTTAGAGATGATTGAGAAGACAATTCTGAAAATGATTTGGAAAGTGTCTCTGATAATGATTCTTTTCACCCAGAGGATTGGGAAGTACATCTTGATAATCCAGAATACATGCCACCTGAAAACGCATATACTACATTCTATACTCCTCGACCTGTCAATCAAGCAGAAGAAGATCGCCTCAGCAGTACAAAAGGCAAGGTTAACCAACCAGAGTCTTCAAAACCTGTTCGACCAACGATCCATGTCAACACAAAAAATGATTCAAAGGGAAAACTACCAGAATACATAATCTTCCAAGGAGTTCGTCACTATTGGAAAGCCGTTGAGGTTCAGACTGTTGTTCATCGTCCTAAGTAGTTTATCTCGCTTTTGTTTTGAACTCTCGCCCCGCCCAAGGCAGAGAGATGTTTTATAGGGCTAGCTTTTAAATAATTTTATCTTTGTCTTGCCCAAGACAAATGAGTTTGTATTTAGGGCTATTTTTCATATGTGAATCATAAATAAAGCGTTGTTTTGATTCCCACATTTTATGTTTGTTTTTTCATTTTTTTTACCTTTTTTCTGGAAATGGTAATCCTAAAAAACCCAATAAAAACAAACATCTTTGAAAAATAATAATTTGCATACACTTTTGCATTAACTTTTTCTATAAAAAAAATCGAACATAAATCGAACATGCAGATTAACAATGAACAAATCCATTGAACGCAATAATTCTACGACCTCTCTCGACTTTGAATTTCCTATGTTCGTCACCGGAGAAGAGGATGAAGGAGAGATCCTGGATGAGATTTCCCGACTACTTAAGAACGAGGAAAGAATCATTCAGCCTCACAAAGAGCCTTTGGAAACAATCAACTTAGGTTATGAGGAAAACAAAAAAGTAGTAAGCATCGGAGCTCTACTCGACAACGATGTCAAGAGAAGACTGATAGATCTTCTCAAAGAATATGTCGATGTGTTTTCTTGGTCCTACCGGCACATGCCAGGGTTAGATACCAACATCGTAGAGCATCACTTGCCATTAAAACCGGAATGTCCGCCAGTTAAACAAAGACTGAGAAGGATTCACCCAGATATGGCCGACAAAATCAAAAAGGAGGTTCAAAAGCAACTCGACGCAGGTTTCCTCGTCACCTCCGAATATCCTTAATGGTTAGCCAACATAGTGCCTGTCCCAAAGAAAGATGGAAAGGTCAGAATGTGTGTTGACTACCGGGACTTGAACAAAGCTAGTCCAAAGGACGATTTCCCACTACCGCATATCGATATGCTGGTGGATAGCACTGCTAAGTTCAACGTCTTTTCCTTCATGGACGGTTTCTCTGGTTATAATCAGATCAGAATGGATCCCGAAGACATGGAGAAGACATCTTTTATCACGCCATGGGGCACATTTTGCTACAAAGTAATGCCATTTGGATTAAAGAATGCAGGCGCAACTTACCAAAGGGCAATGACCACTCTCTTTCATGACATGATGCACAAAGAGATCGAAGTCTACGTGGACGACATGATAGCAAAGTCTGACACTGAAGAAGAACATATAGAATATCTCTTGAAGTTGTTTCAACGACTAAGGAAATATCAGCTTCGTCTGAATCCTAACAAATGCACCTTTGGGGTGAGATCTGGAAAAATCCTAGGTTTCATTGTCAGTCAAAGAGGTATTGAAGTTGACCCCGACAAAGTCAAGGCTATTCAAGAAATGCCTACGCCACATACAGAAAAGCAAGTAAGAGGATTCCTTGGATGTTTGAATTACATCTTCAAGTTTATCTCTCAAATGACTGCTACTTGTGGATCAATATTCAAGCTTCTCCATAAAAATCAAGAGGTTGTATGGACAGAAGATTACCAAAGAGCATTTGACAATATCAAGGAATACATGTCAGAACCTCCAATATTGATTCCTCCAATCGAAGGAAGACCATTAATCATGTACCTTACCGTGTTGGAAGATTCCATGGGCTGCGTGCTTGGACAGCAAGATGAAATCGGTAAGAAGGAGCATGCCATCTACTACTTAAATAAAAAGTTCACAGATTGTGAAACTCGTTACTCCATGCTCGAGAAAACATGTTGTGCTTTGGTGTGGGCTTCGAAACGTCTGTTAAGGAAAAAATTGTACTAATTTTCATACATTTTTATTGGTCCTTTTAACCAAGTTTTATTTGATTTTTATTCTTTTATTCATACAATTCATAAACATGCAATTATTCTTGTTTTATTTTTAGTAGAATAGATATTTCACCTCAATTGTTAGTTTTGTAGCATTTTTAGAGAAAAAGAATTACTTGGATTCATTTGGAATTGGAAGAAGCAACCGAGTCAAAGAAAGATCAAGATAAGACAACGGGAGGCCAGGAAAAGGCAAAGGGAGCATAAAGCAGCTCAGTTCGCGCTGCGTCCTGTTGTGGCGCCGCGAACCTCATTTGCCTTAGTTTGCGTCGCGTTCATGGTTGGCGCTGCGAACTGTGCTTCATCAGCACTTCTGTTTTGAAATGATTAGAAGTGTCTTGGGGTCAGCCGTCTTGGGATAGCGTGAAAGTTTACTTTTAGTTACTTTTTGGGCCAAGAGAAATGGGTGGTTGCATGTAAAAGGTCATATCATTTGCAATCATGACTTAGGAAAAAGCAAAACAAAGAGAGAGGAAAGAAAAGAGAAAAATATAGTTTTGTGTGTGGTGGAATAAAAAGAACAATCAGATTTTTATCAAGGAGATATAGAACTTTGGGGAAGAACTCTCAAGCTTTTTTGATGTCAACAATGGTGATGAGGAGCTAATTTCCAATTTTGTCAAGATTAAGGTAGTAACTATTCCAAATCCATTATGTAATTCTTGTAAATCTTTGTATGTGAACAATTTGAGGTTGAATGTAGAGGAAATCTTGTGTGGTTTATTGAATATGTCAAATTAAATTATTGTTGAAAAAGATAATTTAATTTATGTTCTTCAAGCATTTTCTCAAGTAAGAATTGGATAGTAGAAATAGATTTATTTCTTGCTTTTCTTTTATATCAAATACTAAGGATTGTTAGATTAATATTTTGGATGAAGAAATTATCTAAAGGATTAATTTGATGAATATCACAATATCATTTAGACATAAATGTTATTTAGAGGATATTAGATTATGTTCAAATAAATTGAGTTCACATACTAGTTATAAGACAATTTATGGAAATGGAATAGTGAAACCAAATCTTGACAAATTCTTTTTAATTGATAAAAACTATATTTTTAGTATTTTCATTTTATGTCACAAGTGAATGATAAATTTCCAAACATAAACAAACCATTTTCAATTTGTAAACTTAAAGCAATTTTAACTATAGAACGACAGTAATATCACCCAATCTCTGTGGATACGATATAAAAATATTTGTCGGAAATATACTTTTCAACAAATTGGCGCCGTTTGTCATACCCCAAAATTTGCCCTCCTATTCCTCAAGACATCCCATACATCCATACTCAAGGATTCCTCAAGGGTTGATCAGACAAACCCTCTCCTAGACAATCAACCCAAACTAGGATTTGGCTATCCTCAGATCCAGATGGACTTCCAACATCTCCAATGGTCATCATGCCTCCTCATATGCTTCAAAGATTCTCCATGTCAAGTTTCAAGCCTTACAAGTCAAATTTCCTCAGACAATTGCTCAGATGGTTGAAAATTAGTTGTATTGAACAAAAAGTCAAATGTGGTCAACATACAGTCAAACTTCCTAATTTTTGGTCAAAATCCTCATTTTGATGTCACATTCATCATTTGATCAAGGGTTGATCATGATTCATCAAGAAAACTCAAGATTTGCACAAAAGTCAAACTTTCCAAATTAGGGTTTTTTAATGAAAAGTCAACTGAACTTTGACTGAGCATAACTTCTTCATACTTTCTCAAAAAAATTTCCACCACCTCTCATTTTGAAGGAAATTAAATTCTCTACAACTTCATGTGTAACAAGAATGTTCAAAAAATGCTTCATTTGGAAGGTATGGATCAAAATATTACAGGTTCTTTTCAAAGTCAACAAAAAGTCAACTTTGTGTTTTGAAGTTTTATTGAGCATGGAAACTCCAATTGAGATGAACCCAAAGAGGTTGTTTATAGGACACCTAGAGCTTTCTAAAAAGTCCAAGAACACTCAAAAATGTGGAAAATTGAGCAAAATACACCTTGCACAAGTTGGGCATTTTTGAAGAGGTGCACAAAGAGAAATACTTGTCAAAATCCAAAATTTTGCAAATGGGCCTAGTTTTTCTTGGTTTAAACTTGTTCCTTATCTTATTTGGAACCTTCAAGCCCAATGCCACGAATTTTTTCTTTATTTTTCTATTTAATTTCGATTTTATTCATTTAAAAACAAATTAAATTAAAAAATAAGGTATAAAATCAAAATTAAATGCAAAGTTGATTTTTCTCTCATACTTGAGATCCAAGTAACTCATACAAGCTGGCAAATTTCGAAATTTGCATTGATTTGGCAAGAATTTGATTGAAATTTGATCAAAAAAGGAAGATTTGATTTTGTACAAAATCAAATAAGTTTTGCATTGATTGATCATTATTTGTTCTTCAATTCAGCCCAAAATCCATACACTATAAATGTACAGTGCGTACCACATGAACAAGAATAGAAAAATTGCTTGGAGGAACCCTAACCTAAATCCAAAAAACCATGGAGTTCAAGCAACTTGCAGCCTTGTTTTTGCTTCGATTCAGCCAATTCCAAGCATCCAAACACGTTCCTTGGTGTCTTTAGAATCATTCCAGACCTTTACAACTCTCAAAAACATCAAGAATTGAGAGAACACGATTTCGGTTTGTCACACTTTTTCAAATTTCGATTTCTATCATTGATGCATTGTTAACGTGTTTTGATGTTTGCTTTGTGTTTAGTTTGAAGTTTGCAAGATATCTGGACAATCCAATTGCATTTTCGTGGCCTGAAACATGATTCACCATAGTTAGGGTTTCTTGTTACGTTTTAGGGTTTCTCTAAATAGGAAAAATTGGACAAATTGAACACCACCATCGTGTTCAAAACAATGTTTCCAATCGAACCATGCCTTTGAATCTCATTTATATTGCTTGTGCTTGATTTTTGAAATATGCAGGGGCCATAGCGTCGAATTTAGCCGACGCTAAATTTCTAGAAATTCAAACGAAGAAAAAGGTGTTCTTCGCGCGTGATTTGAATTCCCAGGAAGTGTTTTTGCTTAAAACGAATTCGTTTCATTTTCTAAACACGTGGACGCTCTAGCTCAGTTGGTCAAGGCACGTGTGTGTGAAGGAGAGGACACCGGTTCGAGCCTAGCCAGGACCATATGTTTTTTACAAGTTTGAAAACTAACTTTTTTTTTATATTTTCATGTTATTTAATTTATCTTCAATATTTTTTATCATGCATCTAAAAAACCCCAAAAATATTTCTTTTTTGCATAATCATCAGAAAAATACTTATTTAATTTTTAATATAAAAATTATTATTTTTGCATGCATATTTAATTTAATTACTAATTAATCATTTAAATGACTATTAATTGTTTTTAAATTATCAAATCGATTCAGAAAATTACCAAAAAATTATCTTATCATATTAATGTCATTACTAGCATAAAACCTTTTTCCTCATTCAAATCGATTTTCTCGTATTTCCGATTATGTATCTGTTCACAGGTTGTAACGTTTCGGACGATTTTTCTCGCTTTTCTTTTCCAATTATGTAATTGCCTATAGGATGTAATAGTTTAATTAGGGCTTTTTACTTTCCGCAATCTTATTATGTAACTTCCCCAAAGCCATGTAATAGCGTAGGACTTTATCATTCCGCACTTTACATTCCCGCAATTTACTTTCTGCACCCTATAAATTGCTAGTAATTAGGCGTGTATGGCAAGATAAAAACAAACATAGATCACTCATAATTTCAAGATAACATATCTGAATTTGACACACTCTTTTCACAATGCACCCCTTAGGGTAATTCTCTCTCGTTGCCTTTACGAACACAAATGGTCAAGTCCCTCGAACGTAGAGGTATCCTAGCACCGTTGCCTACAAAACATATCATCATAGTCCCTTCGATACAAAGATCATAGACCCACGATGTCGCCTACGAATACATGATCTTGACCCTTGATTGTCGCCTACGAAAAATGATGATAGTCCCTTCGAATGTGCTAGGAGACTTCCTACAAGTTGCCTTCTATGACCATCCGATGTCCCTTCGAATGACCCTTCTACATCCAACGAATAGGGTTACCTACCAACTAATGGTATGGATAGCACTATTCTAAAGGAGCGTAAAATAACACGAAAATGACCATTCTGAGTAGGTAATAAGACTTTTAGTTGCTTGCTCTATCAAAATGCTTTTCACACCACACACTTTTGTCAAAGTTCAAACTCTTTTCAAAACGAAACATTTCCGAATACTCTGTATACATTCCTACATGAATCATTACAAAGTCAAAGCGAAATGCCTTTTCAAAACATTATTGTCAAACACACAAAAAGTACAATTTTAAAGTGATCTAAGAGCAACTAAGAGCCCGTAGATAACTACGGATGGAAAGGGGTGCTAATACCTTCCCTTTTCATAACCTTCTCCCTTACTCAGAATCTAACGAAGGTCTTTTCCTGTTCTTTTCACCTTCCCTTAATTGAATAAAAGAAAAGTCGGTGGCGACTCTTGCTATCCGCACATTTGCGATACAAAAATCTCAAAGTCAGTTCACCGTATTACACCGTTGCCTGGGATTGGCGTTTGATATTACAAGCATTGCAATAGTTCATTGTTTTAATTTTTGTTACTTTATTAATATCTCTTGTGTTTCACTTGGTTTGCTAGTTTTGTAGAATTTTTGTGTATGCGGGAAAAAGCTACCGAAGAACAATTTCCATTCAATTCCGAAATTGAAAGGACGATTCGGAAGCTCAATAGCAAAACACAAAGAAGAAGAAAATTGGCCGAAGAGAGGAGACTAAGAGAAGAAGCATCTATTTCTTCAACAAATCAAATTGAGGAAGTAGGTGCCAACACTTTCGAAGGAAACATGGCGGGTGAAGTTCGTACCGAAATGTCCGCAAATAGTCCAAGGCGCACCGCTCAATTTGCTCGTAATGCTCAAGGTGGAAGGAACACGGAGATGAAGACCGGAATCCTTCAACTACTTTATGCAAGTCCATTCACCAGAATGGACCATGAAGACCCTTTCACGCATCTCACCAAATTTTATGAGATTGCGGGTGCAACGAGGGTAGATGAAGCGGGTGAGGAGGCACTATTCAAGAGATTGTTTCCACATTCCTTAATTGGAAAAGCTAAAGAGTGGTATCTTGATCAATTACCAAGAGTGATGACGGATTGGAATTTATTAGAAGAAAAGTTTTTAGAAAGGTATTTTCCACAATCCCGATTCATGGAGGCCAAAACGGCAATTGCGGTATTCACTCAAGGAGGCAACGAGTCTCTAAATGAGGCTTGGGAAAGATTCAAGTCTATGTTACGAAAATGCAAAGGTCATGGTTTTGATGAACTCACTCAAATCCATATATTCCGAAATGGACTCCAACCGGTGCACAAAACACTTTTAGATGCTACCGCGGTGGTTCTTTGATGTCTAAAAGTGCGGAAGATGCTATAGTGATTATTGATCGAATGGCACTTAAAGATCTTCAAAGTCAACATGATCGGAACCCTTCACAAAGGAGACCGGGTGTTCTTGAATTAAACACCAATGATGCAATTCTTGCTCAAAACAAGCTACTTTCACAACAAGTGGAGTTACTTACTCAACAAATGTCCAAACTTCCACAACAAATGAAGGAAATGCAAGGAGCTCAAATCAAGCATCAAGTGGCATGTTATGAACTTTGTCAAGGTGATCATCCTACCGGTTATTGTCCACCTCCCGAAGGCGAAGAAGTGAATTATGTGAACAATCAAAATCAAGGCTACCAAAGGAAACCTCCACATCACAATAACTCTTATCAAAGAAATAGCCAAGGCTACCAACCATCAAGATTCAACAATCAACATTATCAACATCAAAGTCCATACCAAAGCACAAATACTCAAGGCCAACAATCTCAAGGTGGAAGCTCAAAATTGGAAGAAACACTCAACCAATTTATGCAAGTTTCTATGGAGAATCAAAAGAGCAATGTGGCTTCCATAAAGAATTTAGAGAATCAAGTGGGGCAGCTTGCTAAGAAATTAGCCGAGCAACAAACGGGACCATCCTTTTCCGCCAATACTCACACCAATCCGAAGGATCATTGCAAGGAAATTGTTACTAGAAGCGGTAAAGGGGTGAACAAAGGAATAAGTGATGAAATTGTAGTTGAGGATGATAATGAAGTGATGAATGAAAATAAGGATGATGAAGAAGTAGTGGGTGAAAAAGAGGAGTTAGAAAAAAAGGAGGATGACTTAGTTGAAAAAGAAAAAGAAGATGAGGAAAAAAATGAGAAAAAGGAGAAAAATACAAGGAGAAATAAGAGAGGAGATAAAGGAGTGAGCACAACTCCCCTCCAACACCTACCATATCCACATGCACCATCAAAGAAGGAAAATGCAAGGCATTATGCTAGGTTTATGGATATATTTAAGCAACTCCAAATAAATATTCCATTTGCCGAAGCATTGGAGCAAATGCCAAAATATGCTAAGTTCATGAAGGACATCCTCACCAAGAAAAAGAGATATGAGGATAATGAAACAATTTTGCTTGACGCCCGTTGTAGTGCCATAATCCAAAGAACTCTCCCAAGAAAGGAAGCCGATCCGGGACGAGTTATCCTACCGGTAACTATTGGGGATACTTACATTGGAAATGGTTTAATTGATTTGGGGTCTAGCATAAATTTGATTCCTTTATCCATTATCAAAAGATTGGGGAACATTGAGATGAAAGCTACTAGGATGACTTTGCAACTAGCCGATAAATCTACCACTTCACCATATGGGGTTGCTCAAGACATGTTAGTGAAAGTAGACAAATTCTTGTTTCCTGTTGATTTCGTGGTAGTTGATATGGAAGAAGATAGAGATGTCTCGTTGATTCTTGGTAGACCATTCATGAAAACAGCCCGTATGATGATTGACATTGATGATGGGCTTATGAAAGTAAGGGTACAAGATGAAGAGGTGAATTTTAATCTTTTTGAAGCCATGAAGCATCCCAAAGACAAGCATGATATTTTCCAAATCGATGCTATCGAAGAAGAAATAATGGGAGTTGTAAATCAAGTTCATATTTCTAGTCCATTAGAAAGATCTCTCATTGGAGCTCACACCATTTCATCCGAAAATGAAGACAAAGAAATTGAGGCAATCTTGGGTGAATTGGAAGCTTGTAAAGAAATCGATCATAAGGAGGAGAAAATGGAAGATTTGCATGAGAACAAGGAAGTTGAAGAGGTGAAGTTAGAACTAAAGATGCTGCCCGTGCATTTAAAGTATGTCTTTCTTGGTGATAATGCCACAAAACCGGTGATCATTAGCAACACTCTATCACCGAAGGAGGAACACAAGTTAATTCAAGTCCTAAAGAAGAATGAAGGGGCATTAGGTTGGGTGTTGTCCGATTTAAAGGGAATTAGTCCAGCCTATTGCATGCACAAGATAATGATGGAAGATGATTTCAAACCCGTAGCACAGCCCCAAAGACGTTTGAATCCATCAATGAAGGAAGTAGTGTGAAAAGAAGTGGTGAAGTTACTAGAGGCCGGGATGATTTATCCTATTTCCGATAGTGAATGGGTGAGTCCGGTACAGGTGGTTCCGAAAAAAGGTGGTATGACGGTTATCCGTAATGACAAGAATGAATTAATCCCAACAAGAACGGTAACCGGCTGGAGAATGTGTATCGACTATAAGAGGTTGAATCAAGCGACAAGAAAAGATCATTTTCCGCTACCCTTCATGGATCAAAGGTTGGAAAGGTTAGCCGGTAAAAATTTCTATTGTTTCTTGGATGGCTATTCGGGATACAATCAAATTTCGGTGAATCTGGCGGATCATGAAAAAATAGCCTTTACTTGTCCTTTTGGTGTTTTTGCTTATCAAAGGATTCCATTCGGGCTATGTAATGCACCAGCAACATTTCAACGGTGTATGCAAGCGATTTTCGCCGACTTGATTGAAGAATGCATCGAAGTGTTTATGGATGATTTTTCCGTATATGGTGCATCCTTTGATCTATGTTTGAAAAATCTGGATGTGGTGTTGGAGAGATGTGTTGAGACAAACCTTGTGCTCAATTGGGAGAAGTGTAATTTCATGTTTACCGAAGGTGTAGTCCTTGGTCATAAAATTTTCTCAAAGGGGATTGAAGTGGATAAAGCTAAAGTTGAAGTAATCGAAAAGCTGCCCCCACCAATCAACATCAAGGGAGTGAGAAGCTTTCTTGGCCACGCGGGATTTTATAGATGGTTCATCAAGGATTTTTCAAAGATAGCTAAACCTTTGAGTAACTTACTCAACAAAGGTACGCAATTTAATTTTGATGAGTCGTGTATAAAAGCTTTTCATGAGTTAAAAGAAAAGTTGATCACCACACCTATAATCGTTGCACCTAATTGGAAACTTGACTTTGAACTTATGTGTGATGCAAGCGATTATGCGGTTGGTGCTGTTTTGGGTCAAAGAAAAGCAAAAGTTTTTCATGCTATACATTATGCTAGTAAGGTCTTAAATGAGGCAAGAATCAATTATGCAACAACCGAAAAGGAATTACTAGCTATAGTGTATGCATTGGAAAAATTTAGAGCTTATTTGATCGGTTCAAGAGTTGTAATTTACACTGATCATTCGGCTATCAAGTATTTGTTAACCAAACCGGATTCCAAACAAAGATTAATCCGTTGGATTCTTTTGTTAAAAGAATTTGACTTGGAAATCCGGGATAAAAAAGGTTCCGAAAATTTGGTAGCAGATCACTTGTCCCGATTGGTCAATGTAGAAGTTACAAAGAAAGAAACGGAAGTTAGGGAAGAATTTCCGGATGAGAAACTTTATGCGATACAAGTGAGGCCTTGGTTTGATGATTTTGCTAATTATAAAGCAACCGGGTTAATACCGGAAGACCTCACTAGTAACCAAAAGAAGAAATTCTTGTCGGATGTCAAGCAATATGTTTGGGATGATCCATACTTATTCAAAGTAGGTGTGGACAGCATATTGAGACGGTGTGTAACAACCGAAGAGTCCAAAGATATTCTTTGGCATTGTCACAACTCTCCTTACGGAGGACACTATAGCGGTTTGCGGACAGCCACTAAAGTCCTACAATCGGGATTTTATTGGCCGTCTCTATTCAAAGATGCTCATGAGCATTCAAAAAGTTGTGACCAATGCCAAAGAAGTGGTGGAATAGGTAAACGAGATGAAGTGCCCCTAACCAATATGTTAGACGTTGAAGTCTTTGATTGTTGGGGCATTGATTTTGTTGGCCCGTTCCCCCCATCTTTTTCCAATGAATATATTCTGGTTGCGGTTGACTGTGTATCAAAATGGTTGGAAGCGATTGCTTCACCCAAGGCTGATTCCAAAATGGTGATAAAATTTTTGAAGAAAAACATCTTTTCACGTTTTGGTATGCCAAGGGTGTTGGTAAGTGATGGTGGCTCGCATTTTTGTAATGCGCCGTTAGAAAAAGTTTTGGAACATTATGGTGTCAAGCATAAAGTCACCACCCCTTACCATCCTCAAGCAAATGGTCAAACCGAGGTATCTAATAGAGAAATCAAAAGAATTCTTGAGAAAACAATTTCAAGTTCAAGAAAAGAGTGGTCCTCAAAACTGGATGAAGCGTTGTGGGCATACCAGACTGCATACAAAGCTCCCATTGGATTAATGCCATTCCAAATGGTCTACGGTAAGACTTGTCACCTCCCGGTGGAATTGGAACATAGAGCACTTTGGGCTCTCAAATTCCTAAATTTCGACCCTAATTTAGCCGGAGAAAAGCGCAAAGATCAACTTCATGAAGTTGAAGAGTTAAGGAACAATGCTCATCATTCAAACAAACTCTACAAAGAAAAAATAAAAGTATACCATGATGGTAAGATCAAGCTGAAGGAATTTCAAGTGGGGAAAATGGTGCTTTTATTCAATTCAAGACTCAAGCTTTTTCCGGGTAAATTGAAGTCGAAATTGTCGGGACCGTTTGTGATTAAAGAAGTAAGAAGTTATGGAGCTATTGTGGTGGAGGATCCTAAAACAAAAGCAAGCTGGACGGTAAATGGGCAGCGACTGAAAATTTACCAAGGTGGCGATTTCAACCGACAAGTGTGCGTCATTTCGCTCATTGAGCCATGAAGCACCGATGAACCGTCGAGCTCGAACGACGTTAAACAAAGCGCTTGTTGGGAGGCAACCCAACGTAGTAAGTATATCTTTCATTCTTAGAGTAATTTTTAAGCTTTTGAGAGGCAATCCCTCTTCTGGTTAAGTTTGTGCTTAAAAATCAAAAATCTGCAGCATGTAAAAATTTTCAAAAAGTATCTCAGTTGGCGCCGCGTCAGGATTTCACGTCACGTGCTTAGCAGAAAACAAGGTACGCGTCGCGAACCCCTTGCGCGCTGCGACTGATGCGGATTCAGTTTTTCCTTTTTACTTATTTCACTTAGTTCTTTTTGTAAAACAACTTTCTCTCTTCTCCCACACACAAAATCAGTTTTACCCTCTGTTCTTGTTTCAAGCAAGGCATAATCACTTCATCTCTAGTTTCCTAACCTAAACGTAATTTTAATCAAGGTATGCAATTTCAAATTTCCTTTCCCTCTTTGGCTTCCAAGTTGTGAAATTAGGATTGTTAGGGTTAGGGATTTCAATTGTATGTGTTAGGGAGTTAGGAATAGAGATTGATAAACTGATTAGGGGATGACAATAGGAAAGTTTTTCTTTGAATAGGGTTGTTAAAGTGAGATTGGAAGAGATGGCAGTTTGAGAAGCTTGTTGGTTTTCCTAGGGTTCGCCCAAGACGTTCCGCGAAGGTCTGGCCGCGCCGCGAACCCAGCAATTCCAACAAGCTATTTGCTTTGTGATATTGATGTTTATGTGTGTTGTTCTGGTTTGGTATGGTTTTGCAGATGTCTAAGCGCCAGAAATCCACTAGCTCCGGGCCTTTAAGAGGCGTGCGACGGTTCACAAGTGATGAATGCGAAGAACGGTACGAGGCCCTTGTGAGAAGGACAATTCAAGCCGAGCGACTTGTGAATTTCGCCCCTAATGGGAAATATAGCAAGATTGTGCAGATTATTGAGGCTAGGAAGTGGCACAAGTTGTGCGAATCGGAGAGAGAGATTAATTATGACATTGTCCGTGAATTTTATGCCAATGCCATACAAGTGGAGGAAGGAAGAGCATATCACTACAAGACGCAAGTGAGAGGCAAGGTTATCATCTTTAGTAGAGATGCATTGAACAACTATTTAGGGAACCCTCTCACTTTGCGAGAAGGAGAGCGATGTCAATATCGCGAAAAGATGGCAACTCAAGAGTGGGATTTTAATGAAGTGAATGAGCAGCTTTGCCTCCAAGGAAGGAGCTATCTCCTTAATGATCAAGGGCTGCCCAAGCATTGGCAGCGAGAGGATCTCACATTAGAAGCTCGAGCTGTCTTGGTTCTCCTTCTGAACAACATCCGGCCGCATAGTCATACCACAACTATACTGCTTGATGTTGGCTGCCTGCTTTCTTATATCTTATCTGACAAATTTGTAGATGTAGCTTCTATCATCGCAGGAGAAATGCGGAAAGTAGCTACAAGCGGAACTAAACATGGTGGAAAGGCCTATGTTCTCATATACCCGGGCCTAATTATGGGCCTTTGCAAGAGAGCAAATGTGATCATTCCTAATGAGGTCCATTACACCATAACCAGTACTATTAATGATTATTTTGTGAACAGGTTTTGTCAGGCACCGTTAGATAAAGCTGAAGGAGCAGGTACTTCATCTTCCCGGCCTAAACCCCGCCGTGCTCCCGCTTTTGACCAAATGGCTTTTGCTAGCTACTGTTGCGGAAACTTTGAGGCTTCTAGGAGGTCTCAAACTTTCCTTTTTGATGCTATGCAACAACAGTTTCAAAATACTTTTTTGGCACCTGAGGATCGCACTTTCCCCACTCAGGCGGAGTATGTCTCGTATGCTAATTGGCCTGAGGGCAGGCCAAATTTTATGGGGGGTGCTGGCAGCAGTGGCCAGGCTAGTGGTGTGCAAGTGGATGAAGAGATGGAGGAAGCCATTGGTCCAGTGGGCGGTGGTGATGATGAGGAAAGTTAAAAGACCAGTTGGTAGCAGTAGATTTATTCTAGTTTTCAGTTTTTTTTTGTTAATTGTACTCTTGGTGGCTCTAGTTCACCGTTTAGTTTTTTTTTATGTACTTTTGGTGGCTCTAGTTCACCGTTTAAACCTTTTTTGTTAATTGCATATTTGTTTAATTGTGTGTTTTAAAAGTTTATTAGTTGAAATTATGGAATTTGGGACACCCCACTTTTTCAAAAATTGTTTAATTGTTTATTCATTAAGTTAAGCTTGAAGTAACAAAGTAACGTTTTCAAGAGAGGAATACAAGACACTTTGGATGGTGATGCTAAGATTGATACTCGGCATTTCAAGGTACACTTTTACCGATTTCTAGAATTAACATGAATAATTTATGGTTTGTGCAAATTGCATATCATGAATTCCTTGAGATACATGTCCATGTTGAATCAAAGTAGAACTTAACCAATTATGAGGTAACTTTCCATTGTGCACTAAATGCGGGATACCGAATTTTATTTCAACTCATTCTTATCATGCCAAATCATGCATTAGTCCATTTTTATGAAAAGTGTGAAAGTGATAGAGGCATTGTTTGTTATTGAGAAAAACCACTTGGCCAAAAAGTTTGAATCAACTAACCTTGTGAGGAGTGATCCTTAGTCAACCCCTTTGAGCTTGTTCTAGGATTCATTCAATTGAAAATTGCAAATATCATGTGAGTGAATAAATCTTAGAAATTTGTTTTTTTCTCATTCTAAACTCAACCACCTTGGTTGCAAATTTGTTTTTCCTAAAGGGAGCATTATTTGTATTAATAATTGTGTTGAAAACTAAAGGTTGGGAGAGAACAAGAGTTGATCAAAAAGAAAAGAAAATAAGTGATCCTTATTGAAATAAGAATAAGTGGGTATTGTTGGAAACCATGAAGTAAATGAAATGAAAAATCTCAAGAAAAGAGCTCCCGGTTGTGTGTTGTTGTAAAACAAGAAAAGAAAAATGGGACCAAAAAGAAAGTGTTATTGAGTTGAATTGGTAGAAATGCTCCCTTAGGATAAGTATTTTTGTTTAATTTCCCTCGATATTATCCTTTCTTTGTAACCCGAACCACATTACAACCCATGAAAGACCTCTTGATTCTCACTTTTCAAATGATTTGGTATTTGTTTTGATGGCCGCATGATTCGAATTGTTGTTGATTTAATTGTTCGGATGAGTGAAAGAAAACCTCGTGTTTATTTATTATAATATGTGTGTAGGTTTGGTTCAATTTTGACATGTATCGCTTTGAATTCTTTGATATGTATTTTGCACCCAACCATTATTTTGTTCATGTTTTGTTCTAGTATTGAGGTAAGTGAATCATGGAAGCCATATACTTTTGAACCAATCAAGTGTCTTTGATTAATTCTCATTCCTTCTCTTGTTTCATTATACTTTGGATACTTTGGTGAAAAACTTTTGTTTAGGGACAAACAAAATGGTAAGTTGGGGAGAGTTGTTAAGGACCAAATTGTACTAATTTTCATACATTTTTATTGGTCCTTTTAACCAAGTTTTATTTGATTTTTATTCTTTTATTCACACAATTCATAAACGTGCAATTATTCTTGTTTTATTTTTAGTAGAATAGATATTTCACCTCAATTGTTAGTTTTGTAGCATTTTTAGAGAAAAAGAATTACTTGGATTCATTTGGAATTGGAAGAAGCAACCAAGTCAAAGAAAGATCAAGATAAGACAAAGGGAGGCCAGGAAAAGGCAAAGGGAGCATAAAGCAGCTCAGTTCGCGTTGTGTCCTGTTGTGGCGCCGCGAACCTCATTTGCCTTAGTTCGCGTCGCGTTCATGGTTGGCGCCGCGAACTGTGCTTCATCAGCACTTCTGTTTTGAAATGATTAGAAGTGTCTTGGGGTCAGCCGTCTTGGGGTAGCGTGAAAGTTTACTTTTAGTTACTTTTTGGGCCAAGAGAAATGGGTGGTTGCATGTAAAAGGTCATATCATTTGCAATCATGACTTAGGAAAAAGCAAAACAAAGAGAGAGGAAAGAAAAGAGAAAAATATAGTTTTGTGTGTGGTGGAATAAAAAGAACAATCAGATTTTTATCAAGGAGATATAGAACTTTGGGGAAGAAATCTCAAGCTTTTTTGATGTCAACAATGGTGATGAGGAACTAATTTCCAATTTTGTCAAGATTAAGGTAGTAACTATTCCAAATCCATTATGTAATTCTTGTAAATCTTTGTATGTGAACAATTTGAGGTTGAATGTAGAGGAAATCTTGTGTGGTTTATTGAATATGTCAAATTAAATTATTGTTGAAAAAGATAATTTAATTTATGTTCTTCAAGCATTTTCTCAAGTAAGAATTGGATTGTAGAAATAGATTTATTTCTTGCTTTTCTTTTATATCAAATACTAAGGATTGTTAGATTAATATTTTGGATGAAGAAATTATCTAAAGGATTAATTTGATGAATATCACAATATCATTTAGACATAAATGTTATTGAGAGGATATTAGATTATGTTCAAATAAATTGAGTTCACATACTAGTTATAAGACAATTTATGGAAATGGAATAGTGAAACCAAATCTTGACAAATTCTTTTTAATTGATAAAAACTATATTTTTAGTATTTTCATTTTATGTCACAAGTGAATGATAAATTTCCAAACATAAACAAACCATTTTCAATTTGTAAACTTAAAGCAATTTTAACTATAGAACGGCGGTAATATCACCTAATCTCTGTGGATACGATATAAAAATATTTTCCGGAAATATACTTTTCAACAACGTCTCCGCCAGTACATGATCAACCACACGACTTGGTTAATTTCCAAAATGGATCCAATCAAGTACGTCTTTGAAAAGCCTGCCTTAACAGGGAGAATCGCTCGATGGCAGATGCTATTATCTGAATATGACATCAAGTACCGCGCCCAAAAAGTGGTCAAAGGAAGCATTATCGCCGATCACTTGGCATATCAACCGATCAACGAATACCAACCTCTCAAGTTTGATTTCCCTGACGAGGATGTTATGTACTTAAAAATGAAAGATTGTGACGAACCGTTACCTGAAGAAGGTCCTGATCCAGAATCTAGATGAGGTTTAATCTTTGATGGAGCAGTTAACATTTTTGGCAATGGAATTGGGGCAATCATCATTACTCCCGAGGGTTCTCATATCCCGTTTTCTGCCAAATTGCTATTTGATTTCACCAACAACATCGCAGAATATGAAGCTTGTATCATGGGTATCGAAGAAGCCATCGACTTAAGGATCAAGATCCTTGACATATATGGAGATTCAGCCCTTGTGATCAATCAAATCAAAAACAAGTATGAAACTCATCACCTTGGTTTGATTCCCGACCAAGATTATGCAAGACATTTGTTGACTTTCTTCAACAAAGTTGAATTGCATCATATTCCTCGAGATTAGAATCGAATGGAAGACGCCTTGGCCACTCTATCTTCCTGAATGGAGATGTGTTATACAAAAGAAACTTTGACATGGTATTGCTCAGATGCGTGGATAGACATGAAGCAGATATGTTAATTCACGAAGTGCATGAAGGGTCCTTTGGAACCCATTCAAATGGGCATGCAATGTCCAGAAAAATCTTAAGAGCAGGTTACTATTGGATAAAAATGGAATCCGATTGCTATAAATAGGTTAAGAGATGTCACAAGTGCCAGATCTACGCAGATAAGATCCATGTGCCACCGGCTCTACTCAACGTTCTCTCCTCTCCGTGGCCTTTCTCCATGTGGGGTATCGACATGATTGGGATGATTATACCAAAAGCGTCAAACGGTCATCACTTCATTTTAGTGGCTATTGATTACTTCACCAAATGGTTCGAAGCAGCATCTTACGCCAACGTTACAAGACAAGTGGTTGTGAGGTTCATCAAGAACAACCTCATTTGCCGATATGGAGTTCCAAGTAAGATCATTACAGACAATGGATCAAACTTGAACAACAAAATGATGAAAGAACTGTGTGAGGAATTCAAGATTGAGCATCATAACTCATCTCCTTATCGACCAAAGATGAACGGCGCCGTGGAAGCCGCCAACAAGAACATCGAAAAGATCATCTAGAAAATGGTCATTACTTACAAAGACTGGCATGAAATCTGCCATTTGCTTTACATGGGTATCGTACTTCAGTACGTACTTCGACAGGGGCAACCCCTTTTTCCTTAGTATACGGCATGGAAGCAGTGCTCCCCGTAGAAGTTGAAATTCCATCAATGAGAGTTCTCATGGAAGCTAAGTTATCTGAGGCTGAATGGTGTCAAAGTAGATACGATCAGTTGAACATAATTGAAGAAAAGCGTCTGACTGCTCTGTGTCATGGACAATTATATCAAAAGAAGGATGAAGAAAGCCTTCGACAAAAAGGTTTGACCTCGTGAATTCCAAGAAGCCGACCTCGTGCTTAAAAAGATTTTGTCTTTTCAACCAGATTCTAGGGGCAAATGGACTCCTAATTACGAAGGCCCATACATCGTCAAAAGAAGCTTTTTTGGCGGTGTTATGACTCTCACGACCATGGACGGTGATGAACTTCCACATCCTGTAAATGTTGATGCAGTCAAGAAGTACTTTGTCTAAAAAGACAAAAGAACAGCTCGGAAAGTCGAAAACCCGAAAAAGGCGGTTTAGGCAAAAATGAGCGTCTCGGTGGATTGAAAACCTGAAAAGTCAGTCCAGGAAAAAATTAGAGACAATAAACAGAAATTTATCTTGGTAGATTGAAAACCTGAAAAGGAAATCTAGGCAAAAATTAAGGATCAAAATGACAAAGTAACTGCATCAGTCCGTACATCGTCAATCTGAAGATTCTTCCATCAACGGATCTTCAATCAAATCTTCTAAAGCAACAAGCACAGTTGGAATTCAAAGTTGTTAGGGATAATAGCGGTTATTTTCTTTCAATGTAGCCTTTTCCCAATAAATTACAATTTCCAACTTTTGTAAATAGTTCATGGTATCACGCCTTTGGCTGATTACCATTCGATCAATAAAATTTGAGCCTTGTGCCCATTTGTTTGCAATTCTTGCTTTATTCTGTTTTGAAAAATAACGCTTTTTCTTGTGATAATCACCTTTGAAACTAAAAAAAAAAAAATTTAAATGAATTTTTACTTCAAAATTTTTGAAATAAAAGCGAAATTTTCCTTTGAACTGTGAACACAGAAAGAATTTCAACAGTTTTCTCCATTAGCGTTTCGACCTGTGAAAGATAAACAACTGCTGAGAAGTCTTCTTTTCCCCGAAAGAGATCATCAAAGGACAATATTCTTATCCGAAAAAAGAATCCCAACAAGGTTGCCTGTAAGATGCCTTTTCCAGAAAAGTTTAAAGCATGCCACTCAGATTCATCATCAGTAACGTCTACACCATTGCTGCAGATTTTGCTGAGTATTTGTTTGAACTGTGACGTAGTCCTTTTCCCAAATAATTTTTGTTCTCTTGTAAAGTATCTTCAGCATGCATACGACATTCATGAAATTCATCATTCATACATAATTGCATCATTAATGCATTCTTGCATTTCTCAATGTTTGCTTCAATATCACTTGTTTAGGTTGCATTTATTCCCAAAAACAAGTATGGGCGTGTCATCTCTCCAGCAGATTATCCCCAAGCAGAAAAAATACATTTTTTCCTCCCGTCCCCCAATCAAGATCATTCCTCATTGGGTATAAAGTCTTGATTGACGGTTTATTTCCAGCTCATTCCTGGATAGAACCTCGTCTCTAACCAATTCAGGTTAAGGTTTCAAAAAAATCTACCTGCAAACAATAAGCAATAGCCTCGTCATCCGAGCCGCTTATTTCCTTTTCATCTTGGAACTAATCATAAAATGATTGTTCTTCTTAACAAGTCCAATCATGAAAGTTCAAGAAATCCTCTCAATTGTCTTCCCCTGCATGTCACTCTTTGATACTTCCTGGGTAAACTTTCTACAATCATTTTGCATCATTCGCATTTTTTGGTATCTTAGGTCCAAAATTTACGTATTCTAATATTTAAGTCTCTTCACACCTATCGAGACGAAGATTTTCATCTTCATATCTCAGGTTAAAGAAACTTAAATAGGTGCATCTGTCATACCCCAATTTTTGACCTAAGATACCACCTTATATCATTCACATATGCATCATTGCATCACTAACAGTTTCAGAATAGGATAGATCGTGTGTGTGCTCCTAAAAGCCAAATTAGGGTTTTATCAAAATTTTCATCTATTCAAGATATGATAAATTAGGGTTTGAGTCTCCACTAACATCAATTGATCTATCTTAATCAATCATTAACATTTGATCTTCAAATTCCCAACTTTTTTCTCATGATCTACCTTGAATCGACCAATTAGGGTTTTCATCGAAGATAGTGAATCATTGACTTTCTTCTCAATGAATGACCTATTTGATTGGATATTAATCTTAACATCATCAATTCAAAATCTTGACCTAATTTATTGGTTCAAAACATTCCAAAAATCGATGGTTCTTCATCAGACAAATTCTGAATCATCTGATGAAAATCCAACTGTTCAAAAAAGTCAAACTTTGACTTTTGGTCAACTTTTTCAAATCCAAATTTTTTCAATCATAAAATCATTTCAAATTATCCATCATGATCATAAAAAATCAAGAAATGTGAAAAAGTCAAGATTGAAATTTTTTCTAACACTTAGAAAAATTTTCAAGTGTTAAAAAACATGGTTTTTTCTTACTTTCATGGCCATTTTTCACCTAGATCTGTTTTGATTCAAGAAAAACTCAAAACATGAAAGTTTTAGATCATATTACAAGATTTCCAAAATATCCAAGAACTTGCAAAAAAAACTTTGGATAGCTAGGGATTTGATCTTTAAACATAGAGCTCCATAACCATGAATTTTTGAAATCATTCATCAAAATTACAAGTCTTTTTGCAATTTCCCCTTCTAGAAGCCTTGTCACCAAATGAGATAGGATTTAAGGGATAAAAATCTTATTAGCAATGATTAGGAAAGGTTAGAAGTACTTGATTTTTTTAACCATGGTAAAGAAAGATTCCATTTGCATTTAATGAAGAATATTCCTTTCTTACACCTAAGCTTCCAAGTTGCAAACTCCTCAAGCTTATCTTGTCTTGTCATTCAAGTTCCTTGGCCTATAAATAGGAGTTCTGACTTCATTCAAAATGACACCAAAAGAATTCCAAACTTGTTTTCTCACTTCTTTCTCATTTTTGCAAGTTTCTAAGTTTTCAAAGAGGTTAGAATTCCAAATTACAATTCTTGCAAGTTCTAATCAAAGGTGTCATTCAAACATCTTCTAAACATCATTTAGAAGTTGTTTGAAACTTCAAATCATCATAAAATAAGCCAAGAGTCAGTTTCCTCAAGAAAACTCCATTTGTGCAAATTTTGAGACTAAACTTCCAAACTTGAAATCCACTCGTGCTTGTCCAATTTTTCACTTCAGACACACTATACAACATATAGAGACTTTCCAAACACTTAAACTAGTTCTGGAACAACTCCATTATCATCCTCCATTTCAAGACCAGCATCCTGAAACTTGACTCGGGTAGGAGGAATCAGAGAGCTTCAAAGCAAGCTAGGTGTTGGAATACACTCAGTGATACTCAAGGAAGCTCACATGATCGTTAAACAACTTCTGGAATCACTCTAACAAGGAATTCGATTTCTGCTCATAGAGGTAAGTAACTTCAACTTTGAACTCTTTGATTTTTGAATTCTAACTCAAATATTGCTTGGCAATCTTGTTTCTGCACATATGAGGATCATAAACCCTCAATCAATTGCTTGAATTGTTGCACAAACACGACTTCACAATCAATTTTCAAAACTAGGGTTCTTCTTTTTTCGTTCAAAATCAGTCACCCTACACTAAAAATAAATGAAATTAATTTCCACCATCATGTTCCTGGTGTAAATTCGAGCAAGTTTGATGTTTGGATTGTGCAATTTCATTGAGAAACAAGAGAGATACGAATTGAAATCTGGAGGTTCAAGACGAAGTTGCTACGCGCGTTTTCTGATTCCTGGAAAATTCAAATTCTTGACTTATCTTATATTTAATTGTTGTTGTTTCATAACCGGATGTAATAGCCACCCAATGGCAAGCCAGCACGCCTTAAGTCTCTTGCCTCACCTCAAGTCCCAGAGTTCGTATCCCCCTGGGACCTTTTTTAAAAAAACTCTCATTCCTTCAGAAGCACTTCTGACTCTCATTCCTTCAGAAGCACTTCTGACTCTCATTCCTTCAGAAGCTTCATCTTCTGACTCTCATTCTTTCAGAAGCTTCAAACTTCTGACTTCCTTCCCTCAGAAGCACTTCTGACTCTCATTCCTTCAGAAGCACTTCTAACTCTCACCCCTTCAGAAGCTTCAACTTCTGACTCCTTCAGAAGCTTCAACTTCTGACTTCCTTTAGAAATTCAACTTCTGACTCCCTTCAAAACTTCAACTTCTAACTCCCTTCAGAACGTCAACTTCTGACCCTTTTCTTCAAAACTTCATTTTTTACTCGTTTTCAAATATTTTTCAAAACTTCTTTAAAACAAGGTGATTAAATGACAAGTCAAGCACATGGCTCGGTGGTAAAACTTTTCACTTCTAAGCCAAGGGTCCTGGATTCAAACCTCCTTAGGACCAAAACCTTCTTTTTTATCACTAATTTTCTTAAGTTTTTCAACAAACTTCAATATTTTCAAAAACCAATCAAAACTTCTCATTTTGAGATGATTTTTTGCACACTTGTCATTTAATATACCTATTTTATGATTATGTCAAAAAAATCCAAAAATATTTTCTTTTTGATTATATTTTTATTAGGTTAAAAATGAGACGTTTTAAGTATTTTTAATAATTTTCAAAAATGTTTTCTTTCCGATTTTCAAACCTAATCTTTTTCAAAACGTTTTGTGAATATCCTTCACTTTTCAAAATCATTTTCAAAACCTTTTCAAAAAAAACATTTCAATAAACTTCCACACCTTTTCCATGGTCAATTCGATTTGAAGATAAACCGAACCAAGGTTTTTTCCTCAAATTTCTTTCAATTTGATCATGGGCCTCCCTCACGGTGTAAGTCCCAAGCCTCCTATGTACATATTTATTTCCTTGTACATATCCACCCTTTTGTGTACATATTCATTTCCTTGTATACATTCAATAACCTTTTTAAATATTCAAGTATAAACAAACTTCATTCGTTTGTTTTTACCCGCTTGTTTATACACCGATTCCATTGGTATTAAGAGGAGCATTATTCCCGGTGAAACCGCTCTTAAACCAATGGGCCTCCCTTAAAGTGTAAGTCCCAACTCCTTTGTATATATTCAAGTTACACTTGCTTTAATTGCTTGTTTTATACACTTGTTTATATATTTCCTTCATAAACTCCTGTGAATACACATCACACACTTGTTCATATAACTGTTCAGTTATAACATGACAAAAGTGTACCTTGAGTTATAATATAACTTTGCTTAGGCTTCGTATAAGACAAATCTCCTGCTGAGTTAGCCTACTCTTGGGCTTCGTTCAAAAGAACTCCTTCGTTGAGTTTAGCCTTATCTTGGGCATCAAAGAAGAAAGAGACCTGGAAATCTCTTAACAGCCTCCTATTGGGCTTCCAATACAAAGAATCACCCGCGCTAGGATAGAACCCTAAGAGTATGATTTCTCGGTGAAATCACTCTTGAATCCTAAGAGGACGGTTTCCTGGTGAAACCACTCTTAAAGCCAAAACCAGCCATACCCTATAGCTTCCTCTTGAGCTTCATACAAGGACCCTCGATGACCCTCGGAATGCCTCCTCTTGGGCTTACAATAAAAGGACCCACGAGCTTCTTAAAAGCATCCCCTAATCAATAATCAATTTCTCCTAGAGATTTAGACATTTATCATATCTATGGAAGAAGTATCTCATCTATAACATTACATACAAATCAAACACTTTTTCAAACACTTTTTCAAACAAAACATCTTTTAACTGTAAGTGGTAACGCTTGTACACTCAAGCAAAACACTAATGCTTACAATTAAATATTCAATCATCTTTCAAACATCTTTCTTAACTCGTAAGTGGTAACGCTTGTACACTCAAGCAAAACACCTAATACTTACAATGAAAGATTCAAGCAATCAACCCTTCAAAAATGTATGTGATGAAATAGATTAGATACATTTTTCATTAAGATGACATTTGTCTTTGTCTCTTAATAACATCCTTTGCTTCCACTAGCATAAGTGGGAACTACGATTGCTCTGACTTTCTCAACCTCCCTTTGAGAATACATAGGCACAAGGTCTCATTCTTGGCGAGCATACTTCTTTTTCCCTCAAACCAAACAAACCATAGCTCCCTTAGATCCGAGCTACAAATGCTCTAATTCCCATAGGGGATATGTATGCAAAGGATCCCAATGATCTTTGCAAGCACAATAATAACAAAACTTAGGACCCCGCCTAACCTACCTTTCTTAAAACCCAAAGGAGAAACTTTCCCAAGAATAGAATAGCAAATTAAAACATACAAACATATCAAAAATATTCATATATATAAATAAGGCTATAGATAACTATATATATATAGGTTTCCACAACCTTCCCTTTATATAACAAACCCCCTTACTCAGATCTTTCCCCAATGCATGGCGTCTAGTTCACGCTAGTCACACCGCATATCTTTATTTATTTAGGGTATTACAGCTTTCCCCTTTTTCCTCTCATTTTCTTGTTTTGGAAATAATAAAGCTTGATGCTCGCTGCATCTTTTTTAAAAAAACAAATCAAAAGAGTAAATCGTTTTGAGCCAGAGATTCGAATTTTGATTCGATTCCCTCGTTCGTCACTTTTTACCGCGAACAGTAACCTTATTCGTTGGATGTAAAAGGGACATTCGAAGGGACATTGTATGGTCATAGAAGGCAACTCGTAAGGCAGCGAGAGAGGATACCTTAAGGTGGGTGCATGTGTGAAGAGTGTGTTGTATTCAGATATTTATCTTGTGATTAGTGATCTAGATTGATTAAGTTAATCTTGCCATACACACCTAATTACTAGCAGTTAATAGGTGAAAAAAGTAAATTGCGGAAATGTAAAGGTCCTACGCTATTACATTGCTTTGGGGTAGATATATAATATGGGAGTGCAGAAAGTAAAGGCATAAATGTAAAGGTCCTACGCTATTACATGATAAAAAATTGCAACCTATACAACCTTTCTAGAATTTAAATGCGGAATAATAAATAATAGAAAAAAATGAGAAAATGTTAGTGCAAAGATGTTCTCGAAGTTAGCAAAAAAAGTTTTAGTTAGCAACCCTAATTACTAAAAAAATGTTATTTTTATGACTGATTTTAAAAGAAAATGCTTTTTTTTGTGAAAATTTAAATAAGGATGTTATGAACTTAAATCCTAAAGTTAGACATTTTTTAGGTTTTTTAGAAAAAAAAGTTTTGAAGGAAAATGCAAAGAAAATTAACCAGCACGAAAATTTTAAAAAAAAGGGTTTCCGTTAGAGCTTCTGACAGAAGTTCCCTCCAGAACCTCTGGAAACCTATTTTCCAAAGTTGCTGGACGCTCGCACGGGAGCTGGCTCTTTCTGGAACGAAAGCTGTCTCTTTCTGGACCTTCTGTTGGTGTTCCTTCTGGGAATCCAGAAGTTGGAACTTCTGGAGATAGAACTTCTGAGGATCCATAAGTTGGAACTTCTGGAGATGACGCTTCTAAGGATCCAGAAGTTGGAAATTCTGGAGATGACGCTTCTGAGGGTCCAGAAGTTGGAACTTCTGGAGATGACGCTTCTGGGGATCCAGAAGTTGGAACTTCTGGAGATGACGCTTCTGGGGGTCCAGAAGTTGGAACTTCTGTCAAAGACGCCGGGAGAGAAGTTCCGGTGATCCTCTCCGGTCACCACCTTTTGCAAAACCTGCGAAAATAAATAGAAAAGCAAAAACAAAATGTCCAGATTCAATAATTTGACCCTTGCAAACACGATGGTGGGGTTCGTTCATCCTAAAACAACTTGTAACTATGGTTTTGAAACTCAACAATTCGCTTGCCCTAACCAGGGCAGTTAACGATTTGGGCATCAAACCTTGCAAACGATGGATGAAACCTGTCTTATTTAATCTCAGGAAGACGTTAGTGGTGTTAGTTTCGATTAAAACAAGCTATAAATTAAAACACGATTTTGAAAATATTTGCAAACGGGATGAATGCACGTTGGATGATTCAGCGAGCATGGGATATGTACAAGGGTGTATTCTTACCTCTACCTACCTCAGGAACACGACTGGATGATTGGAATGGCTTAAGGGTGGCTGGAAACAGGGTTTTGAATTTTGCAAGTTTCTTGGATTTTTGTAAGAATGAGAGTTGCTCTTGAGGCTAGGTTTTTTTCTCTCTTACCGCCTCCTTCGTGATCTGAGCTTGTCATGTATTTATAGGAGTATGCATTAGGTCAAGTATAATTGGAACATATTTTGCCTTGAATGGGAAAATATTTGATTTTCCAATCTTTTCAATTTTGATCAAATATTTCTAATCTTGTACCAATCTCTTGCCAATCACTCAATCTAGAAAATTAGGTCATTTAATAGCTATCTTGGACCTCAAGAATGT
The DNA here is from genome assembly GCA_021764765.1 of Vicia sativa. NCBI lineage: Eukaryota > Viridiplantae > Streptophyta > Magnoliopsida > Fabales > Fabaceae > Vicia > Vicia sativa. The sequence goes on along the minus strand of CM038793.1, from coordinate 86,870,318 downwards.
CAAATAATTAGCCTTGCATTGATTGATTTATTTTTGCTATTTTATTTTAATTAAATGGACTTTTAATGAATAAAAAATCAAAATGAATAAAATAAAAAGCTCAAGAGCATGGAATTGGGCTTCGAGGTTCTAATTGAGATTAGAAACAAGTTTGAATTAAGAAAAGTTAGGCTCATTTAGAAAAAAATTGATTTTCTCAAGTATTTCTCTTTATGCACCTCCTCAAAAATGCTCAACTTGCACAACTTGTGTCTTGCTCAATTTTTAACATTTTTGGGTGTTCTTGGACTTTTTATAAATCTCAAGATGTCTTATAAACAGCCCTTTTGGTTTCATCTTCATTGAAGTTTCCATGTTCCAAAAAACTTCCTTCCAAAAAGATGACTTTTGGTTGACTTTTAAAAAAGACCTGTAATATTTTGATCCATAACTTCCAAATGAAGCATTTATGGCCAAAGCTTGTGAGGCATGAAGTTGTAGAGCATTGAATTCCCTTTAAAATGAGATTTGGTGGAAAATTTTCTGATGAAATATGTGAAAGTTATGCTTGGTCAAAGTTCTATTGACTTTTGTCTAAAAAACCCTAACTTAGAAACTTTGATTTCTGATCAGATCTTGACTTTTCTTGATGAATCCTGATCAACCCTTGATTAAATGATAAATATTACTTCAAAATATTGGAGTTGACCAAAAATTATGAAGTTTGACTGTTGTTGACCACAATTGACTTTTTGTCCAATACAGTTGATTTTAAACCATCTAAGCAATTGGATGAGCAATTTTGACTTATAAGGCTTGAAACTTGACATGATGATCCCTTGAAGTATATGATGAGATATTATGACCACTTAGAGCACTAGAAATCCATCTTGACTTGAGATGAGCAAAACCTTAGTTTGGATTGATTGCTTAGGAGAGGGTTTGTCTGGTCAACCCTTGTGAAATCCTTGAGTATGGAGTTCTGAATATCCTTGAGAAGTGGGAGGGAAAATTTTGGGGTATAACAGTTGCCCCTTATCAATCTTCTTGTACCGGAAGGGTTAGATTGGTATGCTTGCCTTTCGTGACCTGGAGGTAAAAGATGATTGAACACTCGAGTACACCTAAAAATTTGCACTCGCTGTTGTATGAAATGGGATCGTCAGTTGATGATGCGCCGGAATGGGATTATAGATGCCATATGGAGAAGCTGATGCTGGAGTGTGAGTCGTACGCTAGACTCTGTGTTCGTCTTTTGGATGAAAGAGAGATCAGAGATGGGTTTAGGATGTCATCCGGGGCGGTTGATAATAAGAGAGTATCAGAATAAACCTTCGTCTTGGTTATTTCTAAGATGAATAATTGTCAGACTGTAGATAGTTTTCCCGTCTTGTCTCGGGTGTTAATCTGTTGCCTAGAAATAATTTGCATGGTCGTTCGGATAGCTCTCCCGTCTTGTTTCGGGTATTAATATTTGACCTTACTTGACAGGATATGGTTAGTCCTTTGCAGATTATGATGTATGCGAGTATATGACAATGCTATGAATAATGTTATTCTGATATATGTATGTGTTATAATTTTTATGAATAATGTATAAATGTAGTTGTTGTGGTATAGGAACGTTCTGCTGGAGATCTTTGACGTCTGTTTGGGGATGAAGCTGTTGAAAACCTTGGCTAGGGAATAAGAGAGATGTGGATTCCTTCGATCCACTATCTGACCAAGTTTCGAGTCTAGATATTGCTGCTGTTGAGAAATAATAATCATTGAGAGATACTCAGCTGAGGATGAACATCTTGTGTATAAACGTTGCTGGGGATGATGTGATATGGAATAACCTGTTACTGCTTGGAGACTAATGTAATATGGTGAAGTTGACAGGATCACTGCTTAGGGACTAACGTGATGAACGTAGAGGACCACAGCTCGGGGACTAACGTTATAAGGTCTGAAGCTGATGAAGCTGATAGGATCACTGCTCGGGGACTAACGTGACGAGGATGATAGGATCACTGCTCGGGGACTAACGTGATGAATGTAGTGGACCACTGCTCGGGGACAAACTTGATGAGGTTTGAAGTTGATGAAGCTGATAGGATCACTGCTCGGGGACTAATGTGATGAAGTTGGAAGTGTTGGGACACTGTTGGGAGGAGATTAGTACTTCGTCGGAGAAGATTTGTCTTTGTAGGGAGAGCGATGGCTCTGTAGGGATTGATGATCCTATGAATGTATTTCCTGTGAAAGTGACCATGTGGGGGTTGTATTGGTGACTTTAGTCATCATCTCAATTCCTAGAGCCTGTAGTAATTATTGTTTCTGTTCGCTTTTCATATGTTTGTGAACAGATGTTTATTGTCAGATGCATATAATCAATCATTCAAAGCAATCATTGGACTTTATGCAAACAAAATAATAAAAATTAGAACTAGAAAAGAGTAATTTGTATTGAATTTTGAAAAGTGGCCTATATTCAGGCAGTTTGTATACAAGAGACAAATATTCTAGTAAGAGGAAATTGCCAGAATAGTAAAAAGCTATGTGGAAACAATCTTGTCGAGTTCCAACTATGATATTGCTCATATATTTTCAACTATCTCATCTCCTTGTTGTCATAAGAATGTGATTGAACTGATTTGCGCCATTTGAATCTTGAAGCTGATAGTAATTGTAGTCTGTAGGTAGGTGATCTGGACGAGACATAATCGTACGCTTAAATCCCTAACTTTTGCCTAGACCTCCCTTTCGGGTTTTCAGTCTACTAGGATACCGTTTTTTGCCCAAGCCGCCTTTTTAGGTTTTCGACTTGCCGGGTGTACATTTTTTTTATATATCCTTAACTTTTTCCCGAACCTTTTTGGTTCGCCAGGATGCCCTTTTTTTTTGTCTAGGCCAATCAACCTAACGGGTCTTGTTTATGCGTAGTATTTTTTGACTATGTCTGTGTTCACAGGGTGTGGGAAGTCTTCTCCATCCATGGTGCTTAGTATCATAGCTCCGCCAGAAAATACTATTTTGACTACAAATGGTCCCTCATAGGTGGGAGTCCATTTGCCCCTGGGATCACCTTGCGGAAGAATGATGCGCTTGACTACTGACTTGGTAGACTTGGTGCTTGACTTTTTTATTGAATGTTCTGATCATTCACTTCTGGCTGCGAGCCGTTTTTCGTTGATCAAGTTGATTTGGTCAAGGCGATTCTGGACCCATTCGTCTTCGTCTAAATTTACGTCCTAGAGTACTCGGATTTAGGGTATCTGAACCTCGATGGGTAGGACTGCTTCCATACCATATACAAGAGAGAAGGGGGTTGCCCCTGTAGATGTTCGTACTGTAGTACGATAACCGTGGAGAGCAAATGGCAACATCTCATGCCAATCCTTATAGGGCATTGTCATCTTCTCTATGATCTTCTTGAGATTCTTGTTGGCGGCTTCCACCGCGCCGTTCATTCTTGGCCGACATGGATAAGAGTTGTAATGCTTAATCTTGAACTTTGTGCAGAGTTCGGTGATCATTTTGTTATTGAGATTGGTACCATTGTCTGTGATAACAATTTCGGGGACGCCATACCGACAGATAAGATTATGCTTGATGAATCGAGCCACAACATTCTTGGTAACAGATGCGAATGAGGCTGCTTCTACCCATTTGGTAAAGTAATCAATGGCAACGAGGATGAAACAATGTCCATTGGAAGCGGTAGGTTTGATTTCTCCAATCATATTAATGCCCCACATTGTGAAAGGCCACGGAGCGGTCAAAACATTTAATGTAACTGGAGGCACGTGCACTTTATCTGCGTATATCTGGCATTTGTGACAAGATTGAACATAGCGGTAACAATCAGCTTCCATGGTGGAACAATAGTAACCTGCTCTTAGAATCTTCTTAGCCATTGTATGTCCACTGGAGTGGGTACCGAATGTGCCTTCATGTAACTCTTCCATGATTCGCTCTGCTGCTTTCTGATCTACATAACGGAGTAAGCATAAGTCGTGCTTGCGTTTGTATAAGATGTCGTTGCTGAGAAAGAATTTGGAGGCGAATCTTCTTAAGAAATTCTTATCATTGACAGATGCCCCTGCGGGTTGTTCTTGAGCCTCGAGATACCTCTACACTTTGTAGAACCAAGGTTTCTCTTCTGTTCCTCCGGTGTCAAGTTCATAACAGTAAGTTGGTTCGTCTAGTCTTTCAATGATGATTTGGGGAGCTTCGTTGTCCCATCTGACCTTAAACATAGATGACATGGTAGCTAATCCGTCTGCCAACTGATTCTCTTCTCGTGGAATGTGATCGAAAGTGATTTCTTCGAAGTAAGGGATCAGACTTAAAACATGCTCTCGATATGGAATAAGATTTGGGTGCTTCGTATCCCAATCTCCTTTAATCTGACTGATCACAAAAGATGAGTCTCCATACACGTGCAAGAATTTGATCCTCAAGTCAAGAGCAGCTTTGATACCCATGATGCACGCTTTGTATTCAGCCATGTTGTTGGTGCAACTGAAACAAAGTCTGGCGGTGAAAGGCGTGTGTCCGCCTGTATGGGATGTAATGATGGCGCCAATACCATTTCCAAGTGCGTTTAAGGCTCCATCAAATACCATGGTCTATCGGGATCCTGTTTCAGGTCCTTCGTCTGGTCCAGGTTCTTCGTAATCAGTGACTAACATAATATCCTCGTCTGGAAACTCGAAATGTATAGACTGATAGTCATCTATGGCTTGATGAGCCAAATGATCGGCTACTATACTTCCTTTGATCTCCTTCTGAGTAGTATACTGGATGTCGTATTCGGTCAAGATCATTTGCCATCTTGCTATTCTTCCGGAGAGAGCAGGTTTCTCGAATATGTATTTTATCGGATCCATCTTGGAGATCAACAAGGTAGTGTGAGTCAACATATACTGTCTTAGTCGGCGAGTAACCCAAGCCAAAGCACTGCAATTTTTCTCAAGCTGTGAGTATCTTGTTTCATAGTCGGTAAACTTTTTTATAAAGTAGTATATTGCATACACTTTTCGACCAGAATCGTCATGTTGCCCCAACACACACCCCCCATTGAGTTCTCTAATACTGTCAAGTACATGATAAGAGGTCTTCCCTTGGCCGGTGGTATCAGGATAGGAGGATTTTGTAGGTACTCCTTGATTTTGTCAAAAGCTGTCTGGCAATCGTCATTCCATTCTACTACTTGATCTTTCTTCAGTGACTTGAAGATTGGCTCACAAGTAGCAGTTAAATGTGCAATGAATCTGGTAATGTAGTTTAGTCGTCCCAAGAAACCTCTGACTTCCTTATGGGTACGGGGAGCTGGCATTTCTTGAATAGCTTTAACCTTGGCAGGGTCAACTTCAATACCTTTACCACTGACAACTTATCCCAGGAGTTTACCGGATCTGACTCCAAAGGTGCACTTGTTAGGATTAAGTCTTAGTTTGTATGTGTTCAGTCTATCAAACAGCTTTCGCAAATGATCGAGATGTTCTTCTTCATTTTATGATCGAGCTATCATGTCGTCGACGTAGAACTCTATCTCGTGATGGATCATGTCATGAAACAAAGCTACCATGGCACGTTGATATGTGGCGCCAACGTTCTTCAATCTGAACGACATGACCTTGTAGCAGAATGTGCCCTACTGTGTAACGAAAGCAGTCTTTTCCATGTCTTCGGGAGCCATTTTGATCTGATTGTAACCGGAGAAACAATCCATGAATGAGAAAACCTTGTGTTGGGCGGTGTTATCAATTAGGACGTCAATATGAGGAAGTATGGAATCGTCTTCCGAACTCGCTCTGTTCAGAACTCGATAGTCCACACATATACGCACTTTACCATCCTTCTTAGGTACGGGCACCACGTTCGCAACCCATTATGGATAAGAAGTAACAGCTAGGAAACCGGTTTATGACTTTGGCTTTAATTTTCTCAGACATTTCAGGACGCATACGACGAACCTTCTGCTTCACCGGGAGAAAACCTTCTTTTGTTGGTAGTCGGTGTACCACAATGTCAATGTCTAAACCTGACATGTTTTCATAGGACCAAGCAAAAATCTTGATATAGTCTCGCAGCATCTAAACCAATCTCTCTTTGACATTGTTTTCAAGACCTGCTCCTATCTTGATTTCCTTTTTGTCTTCGTCAGCGCCCAGATTCACAACCTCGACTGGTTCCTCGTGTGGTTGTATAACCTGTTCTTCCTGTTGTAGTAGTCTGACATGTTGTCCTGGCACTTCACAATCTTCCTCACCTTCGTCTTCGGCTTGGTAGATCGAATTATCGAAGACATATTTAGCAATAGCAAAGTCGTTATCGACGAGATTCGGAGTGCATCTGCAGTGTATCATGTGGGTGTGTAAGAACACATAGCTTTTTGAAAGGGTGATAAAGTAAAAGAAAGAAAAGAGCACAATATTTGAATGCAAAATTCCAATTATTTATTGAATGAAAATATGCAAATGACAAATAATAACCCTCACAAACGAGCCATGGTGCCCCAGGTAAGGCACTAGGCTTAAATTTTATAGTTCGAAACATAAATAAAAAAAAGCATAACAGAAAAAAGAAATTACTCTTGTCTAAAGGAAATTGGTATAATATCTTCAGCCTTCCAATTGTTGAGTCCGTCGTTTGGAGTTGGGAAGATCCAATTGATATCGAAGTTGTCGTCGTCATCTTCTATAGCATGGACTCCGCTCTTGTTGATGTGGAAAGGAAGTTTGCCGGCACATCCGTGGCGTATCATCTTCTGACCTTTGATAGTGAAGCCTAAACCATTCTTGTCATATTTGAACGGAATATCGGGAAGTTGAACCCAAATAGTATAGCCTCTTTCTTTAACCGCAGCTTTGGCGTCTTTCAGTGAGGCCATCTTCGGTGGAACTCTAGTAATTTCACGAGCGACAGGAGAGTCAACAGGCCTGACTCGTGGAATTGCTTCAAAAGCTTGACAGGGAGTTTCGACAAATTCTCCTTCCATTTTGATGTATTGGAATGATTGCAAATGGCTTACCATATATTCTTCTTCGCCGCATACTATAACAATCTTCCCCTTCACTGGGTACTTCTGCTTCTAATGTAGGGTAGAGGTGACAATGCCTGCCCCATGTATCCAAGGGCGTCCGAGTAGGCAAGAATAAGCTGGACGAATGTCCATGACAAAGTAGAGTAAAAAATCTGGGAGCCGACTTTAACTGGCAAGATGAGCTCTCCAAGTACTGTTCTTTTTGAACCATCAAAAGCTCTTACGATTATATCACTGGGCTTCACGACCACTTTTGCAGCATTAAGTCGATTGAGAGCGCTCTTTGGCAGAACATTCAGAGCAGTACCAGTATCCACCAACACGTGAGACAATGTAGTGCCCTTGCATTCGACGGAGATGTGCAAGGCTTTGTTGTGCTTCCTTCCGGCAGGAGTTAAATCAGCATCAGAGAAACCTAAATCATTGTTAACGGTCAGGCTAGAAATACAACCTTCAAATTGATCAGCAGTAGTGTCTTGCGATACGTGAGCATTCTTCAGAAACTTTACTAAGGCTTTGGCATGAGCCTCAAAGCATAATAGAAGATCTAGCATGGATATCTTGGACGAAGTTTGTCTCAATTTTTCCACGACATTGTAGTCGCTCTTCTTGATGATCTTCAGAATTTCTTCCATTTCTTGCTTGGAGGTATCCTCAGCAACTTCCTTTGGTACTTCTGTCTGAGCAGGATGAGTTACTGGTTATCTCTCTCTCGCTTCCGGAAATGGTTCGATAGCAGGAATGCGAATCGGTGTAGTAGTATTCTTTGGAGGAGAGATCTCTGGAGAAAATACTCTTCCGGTTCTGGTTACCTTGCTTGATCCGTCGATGTCAGGATTGGTAGCTTCAAATGCAATGTCTTCAATGGTCAAAGGTTCTTGCTTGACGCCATGATAGTAAACTTCAGCTCCATAATTCCAAGGTATAGCTTTGTCAGAGGAATATGGAATTAGTCTGGGAGAGGTAATAATGAGAGGTGTCACCCTAGGCGCAGGATCTACAGAGGTGATCCTTATTGTGTTCACATCAACATAGTCTTCTGGGTAATCGTCTCCCCATCTGGTTGCCTTGATATCTTCGATTGGAATTTTGTAACTTTCGGGAGCGGTATATTTCACCGTGAAATCAAAATTTCCACTTGGCTGCCCCAAGGTATCCCAGACTTCTGGTATGGCTTCGCTTATGTCTTTGATCTTCAGATTCTTAGAAATATATTCACACAGATTCTCCATAGATGGAGGTTTCAGAAATAACACTTCTCTGTTGTCCATCATGCATTGAATACGTCTCTTCAACCAAGCACATCCATCAGATTCAGATGCACACCAACGACAGTCATCGGGGCATCCTGGGAATACACCGGCTTGAAGCAAATCTTTCTTGACAGTCATCATAGGAATAGTCAGCTCGTTCACATCATAAACATAGGAGTGATTGTCAATAGCATTGGCACTTTTACCATGGTCAGGCATTGGTGTATTGATCACATTCGGAGTTTCGACAGGAGGGTCGAATTCAATCTCCCTTGCTTTAATCATGTCTTGAATCTTGTTCTTCAAAGCCCAATAGATGTTGGTGTCGTGCCCTGGACTATTGGAGTGGTATGCACACCTCCGATTAGGATTATACTTTGGAGAGGAAGTGTTGACGTGTTGAGGAGGATCCCTCAAAGTAATCAGCTCTGCTTTCAACATGTGTTGCAATGCTTGAGACAACGGCATGTTGATCCTCATAAACTGTCTTTGTGGGGCGTTCTGGGTACGCGCGTTGTCTTGTTGAGGTTGTGCTGGTGTAGGATTAGAGATCACAACTGCCCCACAGATTGAGTATGATCTGCTTTGTCACGGCTCTTCTGACCATACACGGCATTGGCTTCTTTCTTACCTCCAAAAGATCTCTTCGCAAGATTTGAAGATGAATCTACCTGTATTTTTCCACTCTTGATTCCAGCTTCGATACGTTCGCTTGTCAATATCAACTCGGTAAACCCGGCTGAAGAATTTCCAATCAGATGATTAAAGAATGGGCTTGTTAGTGTTCCCATAAACATATCAACCAACTCCCTATTAGACAAGGGTGGTTGAACTCTGCCTGCTAGATCTCTCCATTTCTAGGCATACTCCTTGAACTTCTCGTCACGACCCATAGACATATTATGTAGTTGCATGCGGGATGGTGCCAATTCAGCATTGTACTGGTACTATTTGTAGAAAGAATCTGCTAAGTCATTCCAAGTATAAATGTGGGTACTCTCTAGCTGATAATACCACTCCAACTGAGTTCCGGATAACCTCTCTTGAAAGTAATGGATCCATAATTTCCTGTCTTCAGTATGAGGATGGATCTTCTGAACGTAGGATTTCAGATGCAGCTTCGGGCAAGAGATGTCATCATACTTGGCAAAGGTAGGAACTTTGAACTTGCGGGGAATTACCACACCATGAACAAGACTCAGTTCATCAAAGTTAAGCCCTGACATTTTCAGATTTTCCACATCATTCAGACGGTCTTCAAGTTGCTTGTATTTTTCATTGTGAGGAGGATACTGCTCACTCACATAGTCTTCATCTTCGTTTTCAGACTCATGATGGTTTCCTTCGTTGTTCTTGATACTTCCTTCCGTTTCACCACTCTTTTCTGAGAATTCGAACTGTCTGACCACCCTAGCTGGACCCTTGTGATTTCTTCCCATGTTGAGAATACCAATGGTCTTCTTCTTTCTGGTGATGAGCTTTTTCAAATCTTTTTGGCCTTACGCCAAGTTGGTGAACATCTCCTGGAATTGGGCGATCTGAGCCTGGAGATCTCTGACAGTCTATTCAAGAGCCATTTCTGCTGAAATAAACAGCGAGAGAGTAAGAAAACCGGTCTTCAATGTACCTATTATGAAATGTTATGCCATGATATGCGATGTTATGCAATGCAATGTTTTCAAGGATCTTAGGAATTTAAATTTGTTAAACAAGCACGAACAAACTTTTTATTAGTTTACTTTTAGCAAGTACAAAAGAAATTTTAAACAAATAAAAAGAAATTCCTAGAGCTCAGGTCTCCCATGGACGTTTCCTCTTTGTGTTGAAGTAGGTATTGATGATTCACTCCTCGTGAAGTAGCTTTGTCAACTGTAATACCTTTTCTCACTTGCATAGCACTGAGCTTCGAAGGTATCCCTTTCTTCTTTAAGTTGAATCCAGGATCTCCTCAAGTCTTCAAAATTAGTAGGCATGTCTGGATGGAGAACGGTGTAGGGTTCGTCACCTATAGCAACAAGTTCCATAACTACTAGTAGGACAGTTGTAAACGGCATCATGAGGTTTTGAGCTCAATCTCACACCCATTTGAGATAAGGTTCCCAAGGAATGTAATTTTTGTACCCCAAGGTCTTGGTATCAGTCTTCTTGACCATTCCCCAAGCGTGCACAAATCTTCGACGGTAGTTTTGGAGATCGTTGTCGTAGTCATACACATTGTCTTAGAGAAGCATATCATGAGGACCATCTCTTCGAGCATAACCAAATTGAAGTAGAGATAGAGAAGGGTTGTAAGTGATACCTCTCCCTATGCCAAGGAGTGGTACATTGGGGAATTCCCCACAACGCTAAATGAAAGTGAAGTCCTTTTGAGGAAAAAAGACACCAACGGATATTTGAATGAGAGAGTGACATCAGCCGTTGAGACCACTTCAATCTTTTTTCTTTTGAAAGGACCATTAATGTCTTGACTCATATCTCTCAAATGAAGCATTTTTGGGAAAACCTTGTGAGTGACAAAGTTGTATAGAATTGAATTCCCTTTATAATTAGCTTTGGTGGAAAAATTTCTGATGAAGTATGTGAAAGTTATGTCTGGTCAAAGTTTTGTTGACTCTTCATCAAGAAATCCTAATTTAGCAACTTTTGACTTTTGATCAATTCTTGAATTTTCTTGATGAATAATGATCAATCCTTGATCAAATGATGAATGTGATCTCAAAATCTTGATGTTGACCAAAAGTGATGAGGTTTGACTGTAAGTTGACCACAGTTGACTTTTTGTCCAACACAACTATTTTATAACCATATGAGCAATTGACTGAGCAAAATTGGGCTATGAAGCTTGAAACTTGATATAAGGATGCTTTGAAGCATATGAGAGGACATGATAATCACTTGAGCCATTAGAAACTATCATTGTCTTGATAGAAGCAAAACCCTAGTTGTAGGTTGACTGCTTAGGAGAGGGTTTATTTGATCAACCCTTGAGTAGTTCTTGACATGGAGAGATATCTTGACCTTAAAATATGAGGGAAAATTTTGGGGTACAACATTTGGCATCAACTGATAGTCTGGAAAAGTGAAACAACGATAAACAAGATCGTAAAACTGACCCAAGGTTTTGAGAAGTCCTTCATCAATGTTAGTGTTCAAGATAGTTAAAAGCGTTCCATAGCGTTTTCTGAAATCTAGGGGATCTTCTACCAAGGATGCTAATTATTTTAACTTCTTCCTCTCAAATCCATTACTATGGCCTAGAATGTTTGCGAAGAAAAATTCTCTAAATTCCTTGGAAATTTTATGGAAAGAGAAATGGGAAAATTTATGAATGCATGAATGCTACAAAGATACAAACAGGGTTACACACAAAATAGGTTCAAAGATTCAAAGTCACGAGCATGAGGTCAAGGGTAAGAACTAAACGCATGTAAGTACTATGGGTTTAATCACATGTAAAACATGTTCTACTGATAATACAGGGTCTACGCTTCTCTTTCGAATATTATCGGATTACACAATTTAACTCGTGGTCCAATAATATTTTTCAAGAAAAACTCACCTGATCGTAGTCTCGTATGACAACTAATCCAAGTTTATACCTGAATAGTTTCTCAACTACATCCTAAAAGGCCAGGATGGGTTATGGGTTCTACAGCCAACTCAGCTTCGTTGGTTTGCTTGAAAGCAAAATTGTCTTCGCAACAAAACTTGCTAAACAAAATTACCCCCAAGGAAACCTCCACTGAGCGAGAGATCTCAAGTTAACTTATTAAGGACTGAAACTCCTCGTAAGTTAACAAGACTATACCCCCTCCTAAGTCTTAAGTGTTTCTTAATCCGGGTTAGGATTTTTTCCATCACATGAAATCGCAAGTAACAAAACAAAACACATAACAAAAATAAAACAAACAAACACATACTTAAGACTTAACCCTTATTTGGAAACAAAAAAGGTTTGGTGGTCCCCACCAGAGTCTCCATTTTTTTGTGCGCGGTAAAAAATGAAGAACGAGGGAACCAAATCAGAATTCGGATCTCCGTCTCAAAAAAATATTATTTTTTTAAAGATTCCGCCAGCACCAAGCTTTATTGTTTCCAAAAAAAGAAGGAAAAAGGGGAAAGCTGAAATACCCTAAAAAGATATGTAATGCAAAAAATTAATGAACTAATTGCAAAGCAATGGGGAACAGAGATTCTTTGGGTCCGAGTTAGGTTATAAAAAGGGAAGGTATTAGTACCCTATGTAACTCTAGTACTCTATAGGATATTTTGTGTGTTTGTGTTTTATTTGCTATGTTATTGGGAAAGTTTCTCCTTTGGGATTAAGAAGGTAAGCTAGGTAGGAACCTAAGTTTGTTTATTATGATTATGCTCGCAAAGATTGTTGCAATCTTCTACATACATATCCCCTAGAGGGAATCAGAGCAATTGTAGCTCGGGATCTAAGGGTAAATAAGGTTGTGTGGTTTGAGGGAGAAAGAAGTATGCTCGCCAAGGGTGAGACCACGTTCCTACGTATTCTCAAAAGGAGGTTAAGAAAGTCAGAGCAATCGTAGTTCCCACTTATGTGCTACTGGAAGCAATGTTTTTTAAGAGACAACGACAAGTGTCATCTTAATGAAAAATGTATATAATCTATTTCATCACATACATTTTTGAATGTTTGAATCTTTCATATTAAGAAATGGGTGTTTAACTTGAGTGTAAAAGTATACCTCTTATAGTTCTTATAATGCGAAGATGTTTTTGTTAGAGAAAATGTTGAATCTTTCATTGTAAGCATTAGGCGTTAAACTTGAGTATACAAGCGTGCCACTTACAGTTAAGAAATATGTTTTGTTTGCTTGAAAAATGTTTGATTTTAATGTGATGCTATAAATGAGATACTTCTTCCATAGAGATGATTCATGTCTTATCTCCAAGGAGAAATCGTTTATTTTGTTTGGGGGATGTTTTAAGAAGCTCGTGGGTCCTTGTATTGTAAGCCCAAGTGGAGGTTATCCAAAGGACATCTAGGGTCCTTGTATTGTGAGCCCAAGAGGAGGCTATCCGAGGGACATCGAGGTTACTTGTATTGGGAGCCTAAGAGGAGGATACAGGGCATGGTTGTCTTGGTTTTAAGAGTGATTTCATCGGGAAACCATACATTTTGGGTTCTATCCTAGATAAGGAGATTCTTTGTACGAAACCCAATAGGAGGTTGTTTGAGATTTCCAGATCTCTTTCTTGAATGAGGCCCAAGAGGAGGCCAACTCAATAGGGGAGTTAGTTTGTACAAAGCCCAAGAGGAGGCTATGGGGAACCTATTTGTTATACTAGTTGTAATGACATAAACATGAACAAGTATATGAACAAGTATATATGACAAAGTGTGTGTGTGCATTCATAGAATTCTATGAAGGAAATATATAAACAAGTGTATAAAAAAAGCAAATAAGCTAGTGATACTTGGATATATACAAGGGAGTGAGACTTACACCTTAAGGGAAGCTCACTTGAATAAGAGCAGTTTCACCGAGAATAATGCTCCTCCTAATACTAGTGGAATTGGTGAAAGAAATGTTATACACAAGTAGATAAAACAAGCAGACAAAGCTATTTATACTTGAATATATACAACAAGGGTTGGGACTTACACCTTAAGGGATGCCCATGATCAATTTGATTTTGAGTTTGAAATATTTTTGAGGAAGAAACCTAGTTCGATTTGTATTTTCAAGGAATTAATTGAATCGATCATGGTGTAGGAGGTGCGTAAGTCAATAAAAACATTTTGAATATTTTGAAAAGACTTGAATAGTGAAAGTTTATTCACATGAATGTTTTGAAAAATATTATGTTAAAGAAATCAAGAAGAAAACAATTTTGAAAGTACTATAAAATACTTAAAAAGTCTTACTTTTTAACCTAATAAAAATATATCAAAAGAAAATATTTTTTGGGATTTTTTGACATAATCATAAAATAGGTATACTAAATGACAAGTGTGTAAAAAATCATCTCAAAATGATAATTTTTGATTGGTGTTTGAAAATGTTGAAATTTGTTGAAAAACATGAAGAAAACAAGTGATAAAAATTTATTTTGGCCTTGGTGAGTGTTGAACTCAGGACCTTGGCTTGATTGGTGAAAAGATTAAACATTGGGCCACATGTGTGGCTTGTAACCTATGCACGTTTATAAATTTATATTGAAAATTAAGTTGTGAAAATGTTTTGAAAAATAGTTTGAAAAAAGGAAAAGAATGAAAAAGGTCTAGGGCGAGGGGGATTCGAACCCCAGACCTTGGGCATGAATGGACTAAGGGTGCACGCTCTACCACTGGGGTGACTATACATCTGTTCATTTATCTCAATCTAGTTTATTATATTATGAAATAAATATTTGAATTTTTTGGACAGGTGGCGCCATCAGATTCGTCTTCTTCTTCAAGACAACTCCATGGCCATTTTCGAATTTCTTTGATTCTTGATCAAATTGAAAAATGTAAACTGCCATTTCGCTCAGAATTTCACCATGATTTCAACCATATAATTTATTAAAGCTAAAATTCAAAGATTAAAGAGAATTTCCAGAAAGTACCAATTCAAACCCTGACTGAAAATTTCAACTAATCTATGGGCACGATTGATTTTAAGTGAAATTAAGGATTCAGATAGCTTGAGCAATATGATAACTATATTTTTAACCACTAAAATGATATTAAAGATGCTTATATAAGAGTGTTTAGTTTAGAGACACTTACCTCTTGCAGCAAAATCCCATAACTCGTATGAGTGCTTCTAGGTGCAAAGTGATGATCCAAATAGCTTCCATGGACTTCACTGAGTGTGTTCCAACCCTTATCTTGCTTCAAAGCTTGCTGAATTCTCCTACCCGACTCAAGTTGCAGGTTTATGATTTTTTAATGGAGGATGATGATGGAGTTGTTACATAAGTGTATTGATGGCTTGGATCACTTCTATTTGATGTATGTGAGGTGTTTGAATGATTAGAAAGGAAAACGCACGAGTGGATTTGAAGTTTGGCTGTTAAGGCTCAAACCTTGCACAAATGAAGTTTTCTTGGCAAAACTGAGTTTTGAATGATTTTGTGATGGATGGAAGTGATGAAGAGCTTCTAAATAATGTTTAGAATAGGTTTGAATGACACCTTTGGTTAGAACTTGCAAGAATTGGAAGTTGGAATTCTAACCTCTTTGAAAATTAAAAAACTTGCAATTTAAGAAAGAAGTGAGAAAACAAGTTTGTAGTTGTTTTGGTGTGATTTCAAATGAAGTAATGACCTATATTTATAGGCCAAGAAGTTTGGAGATCAAGGCAAGCAAAATTTGAGATTTTTACAACTTGGCCTTAAGAGATAAGAAATGAATCTTTGCCATAAATGCACATGGTTAAAATGTTAAACCATGGTTAAATTACTCCAGTGTTCCTATCCCTTATCCAATCATGATCTTTGTATATTTTTGGATGAAAATTATCCCTTGGTGATGTGTAAGATCAATTCTTATCCAATTGCACACAAAATGCTTGAAAAACTTTCCAAAATGGCTTAAGATGCAAGTTTTTGGACCTATAATGTCAAATTCCCAAACCCTAGCTCCACAAAATATTTTTCATTTTCTTGGAAATTTTGGAAAGCTTGCAACAAAATCTACAACTTTTATTTTAAATTTTTTTCTTGAATCAAATTGGATCTTGGTGAAAAATGGCCATGAAAATGGTGAAAAGGTGATAAAAACACTTGAAATTTTTTCTGTGTTTAGAAAAATTCAAATCTTGACTTTTTATTGACTTTTTTCACATTTTTTATTCTTGATGACCAAGTTGAATAATATGAAATGCTTTGATGATTTAAAATTTGAATTTCAAAGTTGACCAAAAAAGTCAAAGTTTGACTAGTCTGGACAGTTGACTTTTTGTCTAATTGATTCAAATTTTCACTATCAATCGACCATGGCATTGGAGATGTTTTGAACCAAGAAATTAGTTCAAGATAGTGTATTAGTTCAAGCAGTTAGGTCATGCATTGAGCCAAAAGTCAATGATGCACCATCCTCGATCAAAACCCTAATTTGGTCGATTCATGGTTGATTTTGAGGAAATGATGGGAATTTGAGGATCAAATGTTGATGATTTATGAAGATAGATCAATTGGTATAGATGGGTATATAAACCCTAATTTATCACATCTTTCACCAATGAAAGATTTTGATTCAAAACCCTAATTTGGCTCAAGAAGCAAACACACAAGCTATCTTGTTTTTGCAATTTGTCAGTGATGCAATGATGCACATGTGGATGATATGAGATGGTATCTTAGGTTAAAAATTAGGCTATGATAGTGTATAATGAATATCTATTATTTCTATATGTGCTACCAATAACCAATTGCTTCTCTCTTTTTGATGTTGTCAAAGGGGGGAAATGGTATCAGATTAACGCAAGAGAAAACATTGAAGATGTGCACAATCTTAGGGGGGGCTTAACATAGCTTGCTTATTTCTATCTCCGTTTATTTCTATATGTGTTTCGTTTTGTATATCTTGCTCATATGTACATTGTGTATATTATGCAGGTTTTGCCATCATCAAAAAGGGGGAGTATGTGAGGACAAGGTTCATGTTTTCATGATGCCAAAACCCCACAATATCTTCTATGTGGCATATACACCATTGGAGAAACACATGTCGGCATGAAACTGCAAAAACTTCAAGGAATATAAGCAATTGGCCAAATTGCACACAGATGCATCGACGCAACCACCCTGGTGCGGTCGACACAACCTCCCTGGAGAGGTCGATGCATGCCACGGATATTGCAGTTAAAATTTTCTTTTTTTTGCAGTCTTTTGATTGGTTTTCTTACTAACACATATAAATAGTTATTTATTTAATTTTGAGAAGTCAAAAAGAATAGAGTGAAAGATACACATAGATCACTTCATCTTTATCATCTCTTCTCCATATTCAACTTCTTCACATAATCAAAGTTGTTGAATAAAGATTCAAGCATTGGTGATAACGTCGAAATTGAAGAACAATTTCATATTTGGGTTGTGTTTTGTGGCTTATTCTTGAATAAAACCGTTAGGGTTTTTTCCTCCAAGATTTCAATTGGTGTGGGGGTTTTTGGTACAAATCTTTGCTTCAACGAATTGAGCCGAGTGAAAGGGTCGAGGAACGGTGGGTTTGCTTGATCAAGTAACGGTAGCAGGAGGAACGTGAAGGAGGATTTGGGGTCGATCTTGTTCGTTTGATATCAGCTGAGAGAAAGAAATTGTGTATAAAATTGGTCGTGCTTTCTAGTATCGTTAGTCGGAGGTGTGCTCGAAGAGATCGACGCTTGGTTTGGATCGAACCAAGGAACGTGAAGAAGATAGATTCTTCACCATCATTTAATTTGTGTGAATTGGGAACTATTTCTTCACTTGTTACATTTTGCAATTTTATACAAATTTTCTCAATTCTAGATTCTAGAATTTGAGGCAGACGTACCCTCTATGAGGACGATAAGGGGAACTGCCTTAACAAATTTTTGTGTTCTTCTTCGCATTTTACTTTCTATATTCAATTTGTATAATTTGTGAGATTTGAATTCTCAAATGTGTACAAACTGAATTTGTGGTGTGTCGAGTTCTAACATTCACTTTGGTAATTATCCGTTTAATTGCTACTTGACAAAACTCCACAACACAATTTAGTAAACACTACACCTGTGAATTACGCTCACAAGGTGTTTGATAAACTCCCTCTCCCAAAAATTATTCATTGTGCTTGATTTTATTCTTAAATAAACTCATTAGAAGTATTGGATACTCATTGAGATTGTTTAAAGCGATTGATCAGTTGAGTATTAATAATATTGATTCAAGCATTTTCTCACACTTTCCCGTATGGTTCGCATATCCGATCTTTTCAACAGTGGATCGCTTAGACGATTAAAAATTCAGGAAAGCTTCGCAATAAATTTTCAAAAGCGTAAACATTTCAAATAACTGATCTATTCAAACCCTCTTCTAGATCAATCACATCGTCTAAGAAGTGGTAGCACGGGCTCCAGTTTATCTAGTGCTTCGTATATTACTTAGTAGAATATAGAGAACGATTCAAAAGGGGCTTAGATGAGAGCTTCGGTTTTCACGGTGAAAACTATAGCTATTGGAAGGATTGTATGCGTGTGCAGATCAACTTCGTTGATAGAAAGATATGGAAAGTTATCGAAAATGGTCATATGGAAATAACCATGACCAACAAAGATAATGTTACCTTACCTAAACCGGAAGCACTATGGGATGAGAATGATGAGAAAAGGTATGCTTATGACTAGAAGGGTAAAAATATGCTCATAGAAGCTTTAGGTGTTGATGAGTATTTTAGAGTATCACATTGCGCTACCGCGAAGGTAATGTGGGATGCCCTTCAAGTTTCCCATGAAGGGACAAACAATGTTAAGCTTGCTAGAATCAATACATTTACTCAAGAGTTGGATCTCTTTCACATGAAGCATAGTGAAACCATTTCCGATATGCAAAAGAGATTTTATCACATAATTAATTGCTTACACACTCTTGGTCATGTTACTCCCAATGTTGTTGCTACTAACAAAATTTTAAGATGTCTTAATAGGGAACGACAACCAAAGGTCACAAATTTAAGGAAGCCAATGATTTAGCTACACTTGATATAGAAACATTATTTAGGAAGCTCCAAGAGCATGATCAAGAACTCACAAATTTCAACAAGCATGAAAAGAAAGAAAGAAAAGAAAAGCTAAAAGACACGGAAAATAATTCTATCTCGTTGAAGGCCTCAAACACAAAGTCCTCCACCAATAAATCATGTGTGAGTGATTCTAGTGATGATGATGAAAGTTCTAGTGATGACATGGGACTGTTTATGAGGAAATATCACAAATATCTTCGAAGGAATAAAGTGCAACACTTGGATAAAAATCTCGTCAACTATAGGCAACAATCAAAACCATTAAACCAAGACGATGGCAAGAAATCTAAGTCAAGGGTTCATGCTTCAATTGTGGAAAACACGGTCACTACAAAACAGATTGTCCGTTACTCAAAAGAGACAGGAAAAGAAAAGTTCCAAAAGAGAACAAATAAAGATAGAAGAGCATACATTACTTGGGAAAGCGATAGTGTAGCTTCAAGCAAGAGTGATTCTAGTGATGAGGAAGAAATGGTCAACTTTTGTCTTATGGATCATTAAGGAAAGAAAAAGAAGGTAAGCCACTCTAAATATGACCATATTGATAAAATGTCTCATTTATATTTGCAAAGATATTTTGATACTCTACATCATGAGGCTAAACAAGCATTCAAGCGATTAGCCTCAAATAAGAAAATATTTTCATATCTTGTGCAAAAAGTTTTTGATTCTAAAAGGGAAGTAGAAGCTCTCAAGGCATCAATGATAGAGAATATTAAATTGAAAGCAAAGATGACAAGATTTCTTGGCATGATTGGGTCGGATGTGAAACTTGTCATATTTGGCAAAGAGAGATCAAAACTCTTAAAGCCAAACATGACAAGGATTTACAACCCAAAATTACCTATGTTGTTGATAGAGAAAATTTCAGAAGTAGTGTGATTAACCCCTATCAAAAATACTCCTATGAAATTAGGGATCAATCAAGAAAATGTAATTTTTCCCACATATTAACTTGCCTATATTGTTGCGAAAGGGGACACACCATCGGTAAATGTCACTTTAGGAGATTTATGGTTCCTTGAGGCATTTTCCAATGTTTTCCAAAATGCAACTCATGTACAACTCACACACAAGGATCCAATAAAAATTGGGTACCTACTTCCCTTGTTTAAATTCATAGGTGGAATGTCTTAAGACTACCGAGAGAATATGGTTCCTCGAAAATGGGTGTTCAAGACACATGACAGGTGACATATCCTTATTCTTTGACATTGTGGCTAAGAAGAAAGGATTTGTTACCTATGGTGACAATAATAAGGGAGAAATACTCGGTAAAGGTAGTGTGGGTAATCCCTCTTCTACTACTATCTCTGATGTCCTTTTAGTTGATGGTCTTAAACACAATCTCATTAGTATTAGTCAATTATGCGAAAAAGGATATAATGTCTCTTTTTCAAAATATTGTTGCACTATTGAACACAATGATAATAAAGAGGATGTGTTCAAAGGATTGAGGGTTAGTAATGTATACATGCTTGACTTGAATGAAGTATCCGTAAACGGTGCCAAATGTCTAGTCTCCTTAAATGAAGATTCTTGGATATGGCATAGACGTCTAGCTCACTTAAATTTTGACTTGTTAAATAAAGTTTTCTCAAAAGACTTAGTAGTCGGATTACCAAAGATAAAATTCTCCAAAGATCACTTGTGTGATGTCTTCCAAATGGGAAAGAAAACAAGAATCTCGTTTAAATCTAAAAACATTGTATCTACAACGAGACCTCTTGAACTTCTCCATATGGACCTCTTTGGACCATCTAGAAATAAAATTTTAGGTGGAAATTACTATAGATTTGTTATATTTGACAACTACTCTCGATTTTTTGGACACTTTTCTTATCAAAAAAAAGTGACACCTTTCCGGAATTTGAAAAGTTTTCCAAGATCTTCCAAAAAAATTAAATACAACCATTATTACTATTCATAGCGATCACAGAGGTGAATTTGAAAATGACCTTTTTGACAAGTTTTGTGAAAAACACGCATTGATCATAACTTTTACGCACCGCATGTAACACCCCAAATCTACCCAAGGTTTTATATGCAAAAATCAGAGTAATTTAAAATTTCATAAATTAAATACTGAGGCGTCACATCATCAAACCAAATCACTTTAAACAGTTTGCTTTAAGGTATAAATCTCAGATACATAGCATCATCGAAAATCATAAATTGATTCATAAAAATCAAAACATTTTCTTTATTAAACTTCCTCATCAAATCATGTTTTCATAAAGTATGATTCTATTTACAAAAGGAAGAACAACAAAAGAACAACAACAAGACAACATAAATATTCCCCCCCCGAGTGCTACGTATCAGAGCGACACTGACTCGACTAAC
The DNA here is from genome assembly GCA_021764765.1 of Vicia sativa. NCBI lineage: Eukaryota > Viridiplantae > Streptophyta > Magnoliopsida > Fabales > Fabaceae > Vicia > Vicia sativa. The sequence continues at coordinate 86,848,981 of CM038793.1, read as the reverse complement.
AGCAGATATAAACTTCATCTTCATAACCTGCACGTTACTAATATAAAGGTAACGGCGAAACAAGTAAAGGGTGAGATAATCCAAAACATATAGTTAAAGGCATGATGAAATATACATATAGTTTTGGAATCATAAGGGATATAAGCTAATTAGTGCATTCCAACACGTATCCAAACCTCACTTACTTTGATCGCATTCTAATGTGTATAATCTACACTATAACCTCATCGGCATAAATCATTACAACAACACATAAACGTTCATCACCACGAAATTATCACAACAATCATCAACAACGACATCAAACAACAATATCAAACCATGTTAATCACATAAGCAACATAAATAATATCATCTCCATCAATCAACAAAAACCCAACGCCAAACAACTCAAACATAAACATAACCGACTCCATGAGACACGACTATGTTATGCATGTGGTACCCATCGCTTTGTCCATAATTAGGGACACAGGGCATAAAGCCCATCATCGCTCGGCATAAAAGCCATCATCGCTTGGCATAAAAGCCATCATCGCTTGGCATGAAAGCCCTCTTCGCTTATGCAATGTATGTGACTCGACAATAAAACAACACAACACAAACACACCATCATCGCTCGTCAAAATTGGCATAAAGCCCACATCGCTATAATTTATCCACATCAAGATAAATATATCATCGCATCATATTTGCATTATGCAAAACATCACTAATAATTCATCATCATCAAAATCTTGCATTCACCAATCGGAAGCATTTATTAACAACATCAATATAAGCATCATGTACAAAGACATATATCATTGCATCGCATATCATCAAGTATTCATTAATAAATACACCGTCGCAAACATTATGTTTATTCACACCGCATCATTATCAATTAATTCGACAAATTCCCAAAACGGAAAAATAGTCAAAACGTCAATAATCGTCACGAAAGTAACTCTTAATAACCGGCATTAATCATAATCGTCAACATCGAAATCGGATTGTCCTTACGTGCCTTAAATCCACTAAAACACAATCCGGTTCAATTTACCATAAATTGGCCTATTTCGGGTCGCTTCGTAAAAACTTGTAATTTCTAAAAACTAACCTCACCACTACGTTCTACACGTCAAACTTAGCTAGCACGTCAATTTTCGTTGAATTCGGAGCAACTTGCTCCGTCGTCGCATTTACCAAAATCGGAAAATCGGAACATAATGGGGTTCTAAATTTAATCGGCTAACTTGTGTGCTAATTATATTTTATTAATACTAACAAGTAGTATATGGTTTTATTGAAATAGCAAGTAACAGAACCATTACTGCATAATTATGCAGAAAACACAATTATGCAGTAAACAGACAAAATGCAAGAAATTGTTTTCAATCCACCATGCGCAAGGGAAAGGGGACGAACGTCCCATGCACAAAGATGAATGGAGGCGCACGCCTTGGGGGCCTGGGACGGCCGCCCTCCATGCTGGGATTGGCGCCTCCCTTGGCTCCCCCCTCCACTTCATCTTCTCCAACGATTGCAGTGTGTTTTCTGGCTTTCTGGTTTTTCCAACAGATATAGTTTTTCTTCCTATTTTTATTTCCATATACATTTTCATTCTATAAATTTTACACTACAATACTAATAACAACACACCCATAATCCCTACTCCTAATTCAACTTTTCTAAAATATTCCAACAATCAACCAACCAAAACCCTATAAATCAACTATCAATTTTTCCCCAAATCTAACATATATCACCAAACCCTAACTATATTGAAATGGAAGATCAAACCCCTTACCATGGAAGCTTGGATGATTCTTGATGATCCTACAACCCAACCTCAAGCTCTTGCTCAAGATCTTCCTCTTCTTCTCCTCTTGTTCTTCTTCTCCCAAACCTCTTCTTTTTCCTCTCAAGTTTCTATTCTTGGTTTTGTTGTGTTAGGTTGGAAAGAAAAACAAGGAAAGTGTTTTATAGGTTGTTTTCCTTACTAGCAACCAAGGGTGTAAAACCCAATTCTAACAATATGCTCCCCACACCCCTATCCAATTATATCCTTAATTCAATCAATTAAAATAATTTCGGGGAATTAAATATCGGATCCGAATAATATTTTACCGGACCGAACGGAACGTCGCCTAATATATTAATAGATATATTAATTAACACAATTATTCTCGTCGCAAAATAAACATCGGTCGGTAACTCGAAAATATTAATATAATTTAATATTAATTAAAAACGGGCGTTACAACTCTCCCCCACTTATAAACTTTTTGTCCTCGAAATTTCGACCAAAATGAACAATTCAGGACATGCCTACGCATTCGACCACTCAATCCTCGCGTCAATTAAACCACATACAAAATACACCAATCACAAGGGTATCTCCCTAACCACAACGTCCAAATAAGAACAACCATGCCGAGATGCAAAGCCCATACAATGCACTCGGAAACCAAATAACACCTAACAACTAAACAAGTCGCAGACACACCAGTTCACTCGAGAACCAAACAAACAAGATCGCTACTATCCTAACGTCTTAACCATGGAATTAGTCACACACTCGAACCGACACCTCGGAAACGAGTCACCAAGGATAGGAACATAAAGTCCTACGACACAACACCGACATCATCGCTAAAACGAGAACAACAAAATGGTTGTACAAACCAAAACTCAAACAATCAGAAAAGGATAGAACCACGCGTGCTACACAACCACGAAAAAGATGCCTTCACTCACGCATAAGTACGAATTCAAAAATCACACTTGTAGTTACCGCTCTCATATCAGCCAATAACAAGGTCACATCGTCCTTGTAGATTACCAACGTACAACCCTTGAACAATAACAAGTTACACAAACGTAATAGAACAGCGATACACCACTCATTCTAGGGCTTATACTGATGACTTGCGACTATAACTCACTATCCCAAATCCAACAATCCCGCATACTCGCTAAAACTCAATGCTCGATATCTAAACCATGATGCGTCAATTTTATGCATAAGATGCCAACCGTAAAACAACTTGGTTAATCCTCAGCTTCACAATTACTCCGAATGGATAAGTCCAAAGCGTACACCCATCCAGACACCTTGCAACATCAGCTTCATCAACTCAAAGGATCACTCTTTCATTCTCGATTGATCAACGTCCATTAGTCCTCTAAATACATGACATAGTTTAACCTTTTTAAGTTTTGTCCAAATATTCACTTGTGAAACTTCGATGTATACACTTGACTCCAACAAAGTCTTCCCTTATAACAATTCAATTCCCGAAGTTGTATCAAGTAATCACTATCCTTGCACCGTCACAACGATCCATACACAGGCTTCTTATTCGAAACACCTTTCATAACTTTCGATCTTCCGAAGTGGTAATCCGAACCAAAACACTCTCTCAAGAACTCAACCCATCAACGTCGTCTCATACTACTGAAATTACGAAACAGGTTGAACTTAGAACCATAACATAAATTTTATGGAATCTAACATGAACTCCGTCGCGACCGACTTTAGTCACAATAGAACACCTTCCTTATAAAACATCAATTATCTTAAGGTACGCGTGGCTACCAAACCATCACAAAATTCCTTGCCGTCAAGACTTATCTTGGTCGTAATCTAATAATCCACCGCGACCATTAGTATCCTACGAAATCCATAAGTTAGTAGTGAACAAATCCTTAATAACCTTTTGAGCTTATTCTCAACAAGTGTCCCAAAACAAACATGCGACATTCTTCCAAAATAACAAATCCCAAATCATACATACTTGGGTTACCCGCGATACCAACTTACTAAACTCAACAACAGACGAAGTCTCTCTATAGATCATACTCAAACTTGAATTGTCTTCAACAATTCCAATCTTCCCGTTGTTAACATCCGCACCTTAATATTTCAAATGAGCACAACCGCATCAACCTCTAACTCACAAGTCCGACAATTTTTCCTTTTGAAGTTCAAATCGTTCCAAGGTAGTAATACACTTTTCCAACTCTATGTCGAAATACATCTTAAGTCCAAAATGAAATATCACAATACGCCCCACAAGGTTCTTCAATATAGAACAAGACCAAATTCGAAGCATTCGCTAAACTTTCCACTGGCTCAAACAAATTCGCTTACCATCGCGAAGTCCAAATAGCGACTCAACCATCTCGAGTCAAAATACCCACAATTAATACCAACTTGTAAAAAGATCTTCCATCAAACTCATAAAGTCAACCATCCAAAATAAGGAACTTCTAAGCCCTGAAATAACCCCCTTGAAGTCTTCTACAAGACACAAAATAAAACTCCACGGAACTGTCCAAAATATCACCGTCTAAGTCGCTTACTTAAGACACTCACGTCCAACAGTTCCAAAACTCCTTCTTTAGAATACTCGACATGCACCGATCTAACTTTACTGCTGATAACACAACGCTCAGATGCTCGCCATAATTCCTTGACTTGATGTGAACCAATTAATATCCATGAACACAAAATAACTCTTACAGCTACTCATGAGAGTACTGTCCGAACATCCCAAAATCATACCTGACGCATTAGTCACACTAATGACATCAGCAATTACTCGCCATGACCATACACCATCTTGAAAAGCATTGTCTAAACATCTTCAGTTCTCACACAAACCTGTAGACAGCCAGACTTCACATCGATCCCACTAAACAAAAAACTCAAATGACTGATTCATCCAAATATCAATCCTCGGAAGTAGACACTCGTCCTCAATATCCACTTTGTTCCTTTGTCCGAAAATGAAGCATCAACTTAAGCGACCTTCGCTCTTCTCGAACAACACATCGGTAACACTCCACGGCGACCTGCTCGAATAAACAAACTCTGCTCAAACCAATCCTCAAGTTGACTCTTCAACTCTAACTCAAAACAAACATCCCTTAAGGATACCTCGAATCACAACTAGTTCTAAAAAACTCAATTCATCAAAACTTTACCTCGCACTACTGCGGCAATTCACTCACATCTTCACAATATGCTTCGGAAGAATCACAACAAGATGCTCGCTTGCCAAAATCTTGTTTCTCACCAAAAATCCAAATTCGCCCACAACTCAAGTAACCATGCACCACCTTGTGCCAACACATCTGCTTCATACACTATTAAGCTGGAAAGACAAATCTATCCCAACCAACACAATTCCCGACTACTATCAACTAGAGATTAAGGATGATCAGTCCCTCAATTTTTCAATAGACAGTCGACAATCATGATGGTGACATAAACCATCTCTACCAACTACAACAGCGTCTTCAAACTTACACTTCAAGTTACCTAAGGTAACACTACTTGAGGCTCCATCCTAAGACACAAGCGCCACCAAGAAGTAAAACTTCTCCCCCCACGTATTTCAAACTCATCTCTGTAGACAAACAATTTGAAACAACCAAGTACCGACAGTGTTTCACACACATGTCGCATACTACAAGATTAAACACTCTAATAACTTGGTCGACAGACCGACCTGCTCTGATACCACTAATGTAACACCCCAAATCTACCCAAGGTTTTATATGCAAAAATCAGAGTAATTTAAAATTTCATAAATTAAATACTGAGGCGTCACATCATCAAACCAAATCACTTTAAACAGTTTGCTTTAAGGTATACATCTGAGATACATAGCATCATCGGAAATCATCAATTGATTCATAAAAATCAAAACATTTTCTTTATTAAACTTCCTCATCAAATCATGTTTTCATAAAGTATGATTCTATTTACAAAAGGAAGAACAACAAAAGAACAACAACAAGACAACATAAATATTCCCCCCCCGAGTGCTACGTATCAGAGCGACACTGACTCGACTAACAGCAGATATAAACTTCATCTTCATAACCTGCACGTTACTAATATAAAGGTAACGGCGAAACAAGTAAAGGGTGAGATAATCCAAAACATATAGTTAAAGGCATGATGAAATATACATATAGTTTTGGAATCATAAGGGATATAAGCTAATTAGTGCATTCCAACACGTATCCAAACCTCACTTACTTTGATCGCATTCTAATGTGTATAATCTACACTATAACCTCATCGGCATAAATCATTACAACAACACATAAACGTTCATCACCACGAAATTATCACAACAATCATCAACAACGACATCAAACAACAATATCAAACCATGTTAATCACATAAGCAACATAAATAATATCATCTCCATCAATCAACAAAAACCCAACGCCAAACAACTCAAACATAAACATAACCGACTCCATGAGACACGACTATGTTATGCATGTGGTACCCATCGCTTTGTCCATAATTAGGGACACAGGGCATAAAGCCCATCATCGCTCGGCATAAAAGCCATCATCGCTTGGCATAAAAGCCATCATCGCTTGGCATGAAAGCCCTCTTCGCTTATGCAATGTATGTGACTCGACAATAAAACAACACAACACAAACACACCATCATCGCTCGTCAAAATTGGCATAAATCCCACATCGCTATAATTTATCCACATCAAGATAAATATATCATCGCATCATATTTGCATTATGCAAAACATCACTAATAATTCATCATCATCATAATCATGCATTCACCAATCGGAAGCATTTATTAATAACATCAATATAAGCATTATGTACAAAGACATATATCATTGCATCGCATATCATCAAGTATTCATTAATAAATACACCGTCGCAAACATTATGTTTATTCACACCGCATCATTATCAATTAATTTGCCAAATTCCAAAAACGGAAAAATAGTCAAAACGTCAATAATCGTCGCAAAAGTAACTCCTAATAACCGGCATTAATCATAATCGTCAAGATTAAAATCGGATTGTCCTTACGTGCCTTAAATCCACTAAAACACAATCCGGTTCAATTTACCGTAAATTGGCCTATTTCGGGTCCTTCGTAAAAACTTGTAATTTCTAAAAACTAACCTCACCACTACATTCTACACGTCAAACTTAGCTAGCACGTCAATTTTCGTTGAATTCGGAGCAACTTGCTCCGTCGTCGCATTTACCGAAATCAGAAAATCGGAACATAATCGGGTTCTAAATTTAATCGGCTAACTTGTGTACTAATTATATTTTATTAATACTAACTAGTAGTATATGGTTTTACTGAAATAGCAAGTAACAGAACCATTACTGCATAATTATGCAGAAAACACAATTATGCAGTAAATAGACAAAATGCAAGAAGCTGTTTTCAATCCACCATGCGCAAGGGAAAAGGGACGAACATCCCATGCACAAAGATTAATGGAGGCGCACGCCTTTGGGGCCTGGGACGGCCGCCCTCCATGCTGGGATGGGCGCCTCCCTTGGCTCCCCCCTCCACTTCATCTTCTCCAACGATTGCAGTGTGTTTTCGGCTTTCGGTTTTCCAATGATCGATTTTCTTCCTATTTTTATTTCCATATACATTTTCATTCTATAAATTTTACACTACAATACTAATAACAACACACCTATAATCCCTACTCCTAATTCAACTTTTCTAAAATATTCCAACAATCAACCAACCAAAACCCTATAAATCAACTATCAATTTTTCCCCAAATCTAACATATATCACCAAACCCTAACTATATTGAAATGGAAGATCAAACCCCTTACCATGGAAGCTTGGATGATTCTTGATGATCCTACAACCCAACCTCAAGCTCTTGCTCAAGATCTTCCTCTTCTTCTCCTCTTGTTCTTCTTCTCCCAAACCTCTTCTTTTTCCTCTCAAGTTTCTATTCTTGGTTTTGTTGTGTTAGGTTGGAAAGAAAAACAAGGAAAGTGTTTTATAGGTTGTTTTCCTTACTAGCAACCAAGGGTGTAAAACCCAATTCTAACAATATGCTCCCCACCCCTATCCAATTATATCCTTAATTCAATCAATTAAAATAATTTCGGGGAATTAAATATCGGATCCGAATAATATTTTACCGGACCGAACGGAACGTCGCCTAATATATTAATAGATATATTAATTAACACAATTATTCTCGTCGCAAAATAAACATCGATCGGTAACTCGAAAATATTAATAAAATTTAATATTAATTAAAAACGGACGTTACACTGCACACTCCTCAATAAAATGGAGTGGTGGATGTAATACGGTGAACTGACTTTGAGATTTTTGTATCGCAAATGTGCGGATAGCAAGATTCGCCACCGACTTTTCTTTTATCCAATTAAGGGAAGGTGAAAAGAATAGGAAAAGACCTTCGTTAGATTCTGAGTAAGGGAGAAGGTTATGAAAAGGGAAGGTATTAGCACCCCTTTCCATCCGTAGTTATCTACGGGCTCTTAGTTGCTCTTAGATCATTTTTAAAAAAGGTGCTTTCTGTGTGTTTGACAAAAATGTTTTGAAACGGCATTTCGTTTTGACTTTGTAATGATTCATGTAGGAACGTATATGGTGTACGATCGACCTAATGTGTCTAACGGTATCTTAACTGCAAGTGCACAGCCTATCGCGGTAGTAATAAAAGATTGTCGAATCGCAGGGACTTTGTAATCACTCTAGTGCGGGAAAGTAATGCTAGTTTAGCTAAGGCGGAAATTGTCACGTTTGGTTTTGGGAGGGTTAAGGAAGGTAAACTAATTGATTTTAAATTAATAATGAAATGAAATGGTCGGTATGTAATAGAGTCGAACTAAAGGATCCAATCGGACTTAAGCATATAAGGATGGTCAACTTAGTTTATCTGTAGAATCAATCAGTTTAAAAACCCTCAACTCACACTTTCATGGTCTTATCTTGGATTACACGTCTAAAGTCCTATACCTGCTTTCGCTAGCCTATAGGTGTTTAGAACATACTTTTTGGAAACTTAATTAATTCTAATTTGTTTTAAAGTGCTTTCATTGTATTTAAATCAAATGCCAAACTTTAGTTATCCGGTGAAAATCTCACACTTTCGTGGTCTCGATCCTAACCTATTTACTTTTCTTACTTTCGTAACAAAAAGGTTTTATTTTTAAGCATAAAAAGTTATAACCAGAGTTAAGTTGATTAAGGTTTTAGCCTAAGTTTGATCAGATGCCTATTGTCTCTAACTATTCCATACCGACACTAAAGGTTTAGCTAGCCATGGAAATCGAAATAAATGAACAGGAAACAGAACTAAATAAACACAATACAGACATTATAAATAATAAATGAAACTTAAATTAATTAAATGAGAAGTACTGTAATACAAATGCAAAATAAAGAACCTGAAAATAAAGCCAATACTTTAATCCTTCTTCCACAGATCAGAAACTTGGACTTGGTATCGAAAATACAAATGAATTCTGAAGCTTGAATGAAAATCCTAAACTAGAATAATAATTTCCTAATGTTGGAAATTATTATTTGGGCAGTGAAATTAAACAAAGGAAATCAACAATTGCAGAGGAAAATATAAATTGAAATAACAACGGGTTCGATTTCGGCAGAGCTTCCGCACAAGTAAACTAAAAATTGCTCTCTACTTCTAACATTGAAGGTTGAGGTATTTATAGAAGAATGGAACTGGCAGTTGGGAGGAATGGGACTCGTAGCTTTACTTGAATTTCTCCAAAAATATAGGGACGTGGTTGAACGTGGCTTTCATTGAGGTTGAGAGAAATCAGGAGTTTAAAAACTCCTTCTGTTAAGCTTCTCCACGTCCTGCACGTTTTGAAAACTGATATAATGTGCGTTACGTTCGTGGCAGATGTGTTACGAGCAGGTTTCATTCTTTCCCGTGTTACGGTCGTGGCCAGGGTGTTACGGTCGTCACGCGCTTCATGGATGTCTTACGGTCGTGGCAGATGGCTGACGACCGTCACAGCTACAAAATCTGCATTTCTTTGACAGATTCATCTTTTTCTTCTGTTCTTTGATGCTATCTTGCATTGTTTCATGTTTTCTTCTATTTTGAGCTAAGTTATGTAATACCTGCAAAAAGTCATGACAAACTCGAAATATTCGGGGAATTAATCGGGTCAAAATAATACAAAACGGGTAATTTCATGGTGAAAATACGATATGATTTCGTGTTTTCAAATTCCCCCATACTTAAACCTTTGCTTGTCCTCAAGCAAAATAATCAATTAGAAATATCAGACAAGTTTTTATAGACGCACATAACTAGTATACCTTTTTGTTTTCAAATTATTACAAGAAATCCTAAGTTAGTTCGGCCAAGAAAATCGAGTAAAACAACAACGATACGCTAATGACACAAGCAACAAGCTAGTCGACGACTATCCGTTTTAAACGAAACGTCCAACTATACCGTTATAATTCAACTCAAGGTTTCTCGTTCCTATTTCACCCGGTTTCATTCCTGCGCAATCACATTAAGCCCATTATCCTTACACGCACGTAGTGGAATAGCCGGTTAGTGGTTCTGATCAAAACACAACGGTTTCTGGCACAATTATGTGGCAACCTCTTTTATCCAATTGCAAGATGTGGGGGATCAAACCGTAGTCTGCCCTACCGAGTTTAGTACCAGATGCTTCTAAACCACCTAAACAATGGATTCTCATGTTACTTAGTAAAAGCTTTTGCATCCGTTGGATTAAACGGTCGGGTGAGGATCGCCCAATTTAATTGGTGCATTACCTATTTCCTTAAAGCATGTAACATTCTTTTAGCAAGATCATCCACTTATGTTCATCAGCTTTCCACGTGGTTTGTGCTAAGACCGGTGCCGACTGCTAATATAAACTACTATGGGCTAATTTAGAACTTAAAACTCGAGATATCGGTATAACGAAAATGGAGACGAATCGCGTAAGTGGGGAGTCAAAGGTGTCATAACCGTATAGTTCTCGTTGGATCGCTCTTGGCCTTCTAACTAAGATTTCAGTTAAAGTAGGTAACTAACGATTATGCGAAAATAAAAGGGGGAAAATTTTGGTATGGCTAAATAAAACGGGGAGAAAATGAAATAACGAAAGATCACTAAAATAGAAGTTGAAATTACTCGTTCTGAATTAAGAATGCGGTACTCCTCCCACACTATATCAAACATTGTCTCAATGTTATGATATAACAGCGAGGTTAAATTAAAAATACATCAGAAAAACAAAGAAAGCAGCAAAGAAAAAGAAAAAGGAAAACTACTGATGACCACGGCGGCTTATGGTTCGTGACCTTCTGACGGGAGTGGCTTCAGAGTCGGTGCTCTGGGGTCCAAGAGATGTGACATCCATCCTCAAAGCATTAAGCTCGCTCAGAGCTTTATCCAGCTTTTCATTCATCGAGCGTTGACCACTCAGGATTTGGGCATTTTGCGCGAACAGACTGTCGAAACGCTCCTGATGCAATCTCTCGGCTTTGGCATTCATGAGATAAGTTCGTCAAAAGAAGGAGGTGGCGGAGTAGAGGAAGACTCAGGGACGTCAGGCACGGGGACAGCTCGATCCAATTCTTCCTGCATCTCATCAGCGGGGCCGACAGGTGGTTCCTCTTGAGCAGCAGCATGGCCTTCAGGGGCTTCAAGGTGAAATAGCCAATTGGCTCGGTTCTGAGGATCGATTCGGTCCCTGCAAGGTAAAACAATGTTAGAGTAAACTTTGTTATGTATCACTGGATGGAACTTTCCGTCGTCCCGCTCATGGATAAGGTGGGCTGATTTGCAATGATCCAAGGTAAGCAGAACCGGTGCTCGGGATGGTAGATGAGCAAGGGTGTCACCATGATTCAATGCCAAAGCAAGAGAAGTGACAAGCCCTCCGAAATAGAAAGGTTTGCCGCCTCTAGTGCAGATGGAATGAATATGGGCCAGGAGGAAGGGTGCGGCGTTGATTTTCTGACCAGAGAATGCATAGTGCATGAAAAATAACTCCTTGGAGTTGAGCTTATGGTTGCTATCTCTTGCGAAGGTCGTGTTACACAGGATACGATGGAAGTAGCATATGGCAGGATTGTTGATTTGTGTGGCATTGAGGTGATCATAAGAGTTTGCACGGTTGTTGGTGAGGCTATGCCAAAGGTTGAAAGACTCTTCTCCAAAATTGTCGGGTACACGGAGGTGGGAACCTTCATCGGTGCAGAAGTCAAGCAATCGTCCGAACGCATTCTAAGAGAGCTCGTACTTGGTACGAAGATGCGAAACCTCGCAACACCAGAAAGTTGGTTTGTTGGACCGTTTGGAGTAATGTAGCAAAAAGAGTTGAGGAACTCAAGGGTGAGGTTCTCGTACATGGGCTGGGGCTGGCTATAGAGGTTCCACAAGTTGACACTCTGAAGAAGACGTTGAACACCTTCAAGCAAACCAAGGTCTCTTAGGCAATCAGTGTCAACATACCTGGTAGGGTGTAGTCCTCGACGTTGGAATTTCAAGAACTTAACACGTTGAGTCTCGCCTTGGTCACCATCACGTAGGGTAATGCCAGGAATTGGTTGGAGATTGTTCGCCATTTGCATGCAAGAGTGTTTGAGTGAGAATGGGTGTGGTTTTTGAATGAGTGAATGAGAGGATGATACGGGTAATGGGAGTATATATAGTGAAAAGATATAGTGGGAAGTTTGAAAATTGAGAGGAATTAGTGGTGAGTTTAATGGGGTTAATGGGGAGTGATTGGAGGAAGTGGGACGGTTGGGGAGTTATGGAAGAAGAAGAGAAAAAGGTTGAGGGAAAAAGAAGAGGAACGTTCTGCTAACAGGGTTACTGATGTAACCCGTGTTACGGTCGTAACACCTAGCTGACGAGCGTAACACGCTGAAAGGCGTGTGACGGTCGTGGGGGGTTAAGTGACGATCGTGGCAGCTACAAATTTTGCAATTTTTTAACAGAACATAACACAATTACACAGAGTGATATTTTTACAAAAAACAGAACATCTCAAGCATTCCAACATAAAAACGACATTAATCCATTCAACACATATTCCAATATATAATTCGCAATAAGTAGAAAACCATAAAACATTGTAAACAGAATAATGAATGTAAGTTTAAAACTGAAAACAAACAATTGCATTAATTCAAAATGAGCTACTTGTTCTTTTGACAGAAAGTAAATGACTGTAAATTGAAATGTAGTAATTTAATAAAGAATGAAACTACCTAGAAACAAAACAAAATGGGAAAATTCTAAAAACTAAGAATTGAAAAACTGAAAAACTAAGAAACTAAGAACTGCTTCATCCAATCTTTTCTTTTAATATCTCTAAAGCCTTGGTGATGTTATAGAATTGCTCCACTGTGATGTCAGTTAAACCAATGAGATCCAAACGCATAGTCTTCAATTCATTCTTTATTCCATCAATGTCAGTTTTATAAGAATCCAAAGTGGTCAGAATGGTATTCAATTGTGTAGTGTATTCTCCTTGGTTTATGTCAGGGGCTACTTGTGCTTCAGCCATATTTGTAAAATCATGGTAACCAGGAGGAGTTTCAGGATCCGTTTCATTTTCAGACATGAAATTATCAGCAACAAAATATGATTGTGGTGTTTCTGGTGTTGAAGGGTGGTCAGGTGGATTCAACTCATACAACCAATTATCACGGTTATGGACACTTACTCGGGCATGGTTTGGAAGGGTAAAAAGAGTAACAACTTCGTTTCTTATCAGGTAGTCATAAGGTGCAGGGCCTAAATTTCCTATTATCTGGTTGTTGAAACAGAAATCAATGTTCATAGGCCTAATTGATCCAAATGGTGCACAAATATTTAGTTGGTAACGATGTCCAAGAGCATTTGCAATCATTGTAACTAATCCTCCCACACTGACAGGAACATTAGGGTCCTCACTAATGCGAGTAAAGGTCTTCATCAGGAGCGGGACAACATTGACAGGGCGTCCTAGGTTCATACAATAAAGCAGAGATAACTCATCCTTGGATACAACATTTTGGTTTTGTTCTTTTCCAAACAGAGTGTGGGCAAGAATCCTATGGAAATAACGGATAGCTGGGTTATGTATCTCATTGTTATCCATACTCTCAGGTCGGGATAGTTTCGGTTAAAGTACCCGAAGTAATCCACTCAAAATCCAATAAATCGCCTCGGGGTAGTAAAAGCTAAGGTCCACTAGGGAATCCTAATAAAGCAGCTAAGTCCCTATGGTTATAGGTGAACTCAATACCAAAAAGTCGAAGGTGATGATTCCTTTTAGGCTCCGACACGTGTTCAAGTATATAAACTAAAGAACTCGGAACTCAAGGGTAAGCTCTCAAGTGATAAACCGGACTTAAGGTATGTTCTCTCCATCCCAATTGGTTAAACATGTAGTAAACAACATCGATTATGCCTAAAGTGTCCATAGTGGGTTCATCATGATACAGGTCAAGCGATGTCTCATTGAGACAAAGCCTCAAATCTTCTTCTTTGGTTTCTACCTCTAAGGTGGTTTCCATAAAGTTACATGGAGGATCCATAGCAAAAGTAAAGCGGGGAAGCAGTAGAGGAGAAAGTAAAGAGAAAAACTTTCAGAAATCACATGGCAAGTAAAGTTGTTTTGAAATCGTGATAGTTTACAAAATTTTAAAAAGGAAAAATAGCAAATTGTAAAAGAAATAAAGCAGAGAATACAAACAAAATAGCAAGCAAAACAAATAAAATGGGTTACCTCCCATGATTTATTTTAACGTCGTAAGCTTGAAATACTTAGCGAAAGATCGGTAGGGAGAAATAGATGGCGGTTCTCGAGTTTTAGATTATTCGTATAATCTCTATTTTCTATATGATGATCTTTTAACTTGCCCGTTTACAATAAGCGGGCACTATTTCTATCCTTAATTTCTACCGCTCCGCTAGAAATACTTTTATAATTTCGAAAGGACCGGACCATCTAGATTTAAGTTTTCAGGGAAGAGTCTAAGTCTAGAATTAAATAAAAGTCTGACGTCTCACACTAAATTCTTTCGAGATAAGCGCTTATCGTGCCATTTTTAGTTAGTTCTTTATATATTTTAGCGTTTTCGTAGCGTCTAATCTTAATTCTTCAGTTCATGTAAATCGAGGATGCGTTTCGCGGGATGTAGTTAATATTGAGTGTTTTTATCGCCCAATAAGCTTTATGCTCTAATTCTACCGGGAGATGACATGATTTTCCGTAAACAAGTTTGAAAGGTGTAGTTCCGATAGGAGTCTTGTAGGCTGTCCTATAAGCCCATAAAGCTTCGTTAAGCTTGGATGACCAATCTTTTCGAGATATAGAGACATTTTTTTCTAATATTTGTTTAATCTCTCTGTTCGAAACTTCGACTTGTCCGCTAGTTTGCGGATGATAAGGTGTTGCTACGCGGTGTTTTACTCCGTATTTAGATAGTAATTTATCAAATATCTTCGAAATAAAATGAGATCCACCGTCACTAATAACAAGTCGAGGAACACCAAGCAGGAAAATTATATTCTTAAAAGCTTTATCACCACTCGTGTGTCATTTGTAGGAGAAGCTATTGCTTGATCCATTTCGAAACATAATCGGCACTCAGTATAAACTTGTTTCCAAAAGAAGATGGGAAAGGTCCCATGAAATCGATTCCCCAAACATCAAAGACTTTAACTTCTAGTATTCCTTTATGAGGCATTTCATCGCGTCTTGAGATATTACCGGTGCGTTGGCGCGATCACGATTTTCGGCGATGTGGACATCCTTCCGAGTTAGGCGAAAAAGGCCGGCTTGGAGAATTTTGGCACATGTTTTAGAGGTTCTAGCATGTCCTCCATAAGGAGATGAATGACAATGGGAAATGAAGTCTTCTATTTCTTCGTCGGGTATACAACGGCGGAAAATTCCATCAGGTCCTCGTTTGAATAAAAGTGGTTCGTCCCAGTAGTAGCTCTTGAGATCATGGAAGAATTTCTTTTTCTGTTGGTAAGTTAAATCGGGTGGAAGCGCACCGGCAGCTAAATAATTAACTATGTCAGCATACCATGGCAGTCCTACAGTCATATCAATGGCTTCCACGATTTCCTTAGCTTCTGGTTTGTTTAAATCCAATTGAGCTAGGTCGCTTATCATATGTGCTATCAGATGTTCATACGGAAAATCATCGTTAATTGGCACTTGTTTGGGTTTTACACCTTCTAATCGGGATAAGTGATCTGCTACGATGTTTTCTGTTCCTTTCTTATCTTTAATTTCCAAGTCGAATTCTTGTAAAAGTAAGATCCACCGGAGGAGTCTGGGTTTTGCATCTTTCTTGGTAAGTAGATATCGATAGCGGTGGTCCGTATAAATGATGATTTTTGCTCCTACGAGGTAGGAACGAAATTTGTCAAGTGCGAAGACCACGGCTAAGAGTTCTTTTTCAGTTGTGGCGTAGTTCATCTGAGCTGAGTCTAGCATTCTACTAGCATAGTAAATTGCGTGAAGTTTCTTTTCTTTTCTTTGTCCAAGAACTGCGCCTACAGCGTAATCGCTTGCATCGCACATGATTTTGAAAGGTAACCTCCAATCGGGTGGTTGCATGATTGGTCTTGAAATAAGTGGGTTTAAGGGTTTCAAAGCTTTAAGACAATCGTCATTGAATATGAACTCAGCATCCTTCATTAATAGACCGGTAAGTGGTTTGGTAATTTTCGAGAAATCTTTAATAAATCGTCGGTAAAAACCGGCGTGTCCTAGAAAACTTCGTATCTCGCGAACGATCTTAGGTGGTTGGAGTTCTTTAATCACTTCTATCTTAGCTTTATCAACTTCAATTCCTTTATTGGAAATAACATGTCAATACGATTCCTTCTCGACCATGAAATGGCATTTTTCCCAGTTGAGCACAAGGTTTACTTTCACACATCGTTCTAAAACACTCTCTAAATTAGATAGATATCCTTCAAAGCTTTGTCCACACACAGAGAAGTCGTCCATAAACACTCCCATGATGTTGTCAATGAAATCTGCGAAGATAGCCATCATACATCGTTGAAAGGTTGGGAGCATTACATAATCAAAAGGCATTAGATGCATGCAAGCGTTCCATAGGGACACGTGAATGTAGTCTTCTCTTGATCATCAGGGTGAATTGGAATTTGGAAAAATCCAGAATAACCGTCTAAATAGCATAAATAGGAGTGTTTGGCTAATCGTTCTAACATTTGATCAATAAAGGGTAAAGGAAAATGGTCTTTCAGTAGCTTTGTTCGATTTCTATAATCAATGCACACTCTATGTCCACTAACTACTCTTTGTGTTATCGATTAGCCTTGTGCGTTTTCACGACAGTGACACCTCCTTTCTTAGGAGCGACATGTCTTGGGCTAACCCACTTCGTCGGAGATTGGGTATATAATTCCGACTTCCATTAGCTTTTTGATTTCATCTCGACTACGTCTTTGAGGATCGGATTGATTCTTCTTTGAGGTTCTCGAGAGGTTTTGCAATCCTCTTCTAATAGAATCTGGTGCATACAAATTGAAGGACAAATTCCTTTTAAGTCCGATATGTTATAACCTAGCATGAGGGTATTTCCTTAGAACGTCTAAAAGTTTTTGAGTTTCGAGCGTTCCTAAACTGGAATTCACTATAACAGGTCGAGTTTGTTCAGTATCAAGGAATTCGTATCGTAGATTGTTAGGTAAAACTTTTAATTCTAACTTAGGTTTCTTTGGACAAGGCATATGATTAGGTGTAAGTGCTAGACTTTCGCTTAGACTGTCATCTCTATATGGTTCTCACCAATTGTGGTCTTCGAATATCAGAGGGGTTTGAATCTTCATTATTTCGGAATATGTGGTTTGTTTAGCTTTCATCTCTCTTACGCACTCGTCTATAATATCGAGTAAATAACATGTGTCATTCATGGCGGGTGCTTGTAGAAATTGAGTGAGGATGAATTCCACTTTTTCCTCTCCGACTTCGAATATTAGTCTGCCCTTCTTTACATCAATTATAGCTCCAGCTGTAGCTAGGAATGGTCTTCCTAATATGATAGGATGGCTGAATCTTCGGTAATGTCCATGATTATGAAATCGGTCGGGATATAGAATTGACCTATTCTAACTGGAACACTTTCCAATATACCTACAGGGTACTTAACTAATCGGTCAGCTAATTGAACAGACATTTTTGTAGGTCTAAGTTCTCCCATTTCCAGCTTTTTGCAAATAGATAGGGGCATGACAACGATACTTGCTCTAAGTCGCATAGAGCTTTGTCTATAATGAATTTTCCAATGTTACGGTATAGAGAAACTACCTAGGTCTTTTAACTTAGGAGGCATATTATTCTGAATGATAGCACTACACTCAGCAGTGAGTGTAACTGTTCCATTATCTTCTATCTTTTTCTTGTTAGATAGGATTTCCTTAAGAAATTTAGCATATGATGGCATCTGGGTGATGGCTTCTGTGAACGGTATTGTGATATTCAATTGTTTCAGAAGTTCCACGAATTTCTTGAATTGGCCCATCGATTTAGAATTGGTTAATCTCTGAGGATACTGAATTTGTGGTTTATAAGGAGGTGGAGGCACATAAGGTTTCTCTTTTTCTACAGCCTCTTGGGTTTCGTTTTCCTTTTCTTTCGGTTCGCTCTCGTTTTCACTTGGCTTGTCTTGCTTTTGATACATTGTTGGGTTTTCTAGTCTTGGATCAACAGGTCCGTCAAGTTCTTTTCCACTCCTTAGTATCACGGCATTAGCGTGTCCTTTTGGGTTGGGTTGTGGTTGACCAGGAAATATTCCAGCGGGAGCAGCAGTAGGTGCTTGCTGTTGAGCTACCTGTGAAATCTAAGTTTCAAGCATCTTGTTATGGGTAGCTAAAGCATCGACCTTGCTAGATAATTGCTTAATTTGCTCATTGGTGTGTAGATTCTGATTTAAAACATCCTTATTGGTCTGGGATTGAGAAGCAATGAAGTGTTCTATCATAATTTCGAGGTTAGATTTCCTAGGAATGTTGGAAGTATTAGGTCCGTTATTATGATGATTCGGGATAGCTTTCGGATAACCAGGTGGTGTAGCAGGAGCTTGTCCAGGAGCATACAACGCATTGTTGCTTTTGTACGAGAAATTTGGATGATTCTTCCAACACGGGTTATCATATTCTTGTATTTCCTTGCACGTAGTTAGCTTGTTCGGCTGGTACTCCGGTCAAAAGGGGGCATTCTAGAGCAAGATGTGATTGAATACCACATAGATCGCAAGTTTGGACCACTGCAGCTACGGTAGCTGCAGGAGTGATGGAAAGATTCTCTAGTTTTTGGGTAAGAGCTTCCACTTTAGCATTAACTTGATCCAGGCTATTCACTTTGAACATGTTACCTTTCGTTTGAGATTTCTCTACATTAGCTCTCTCGCTTCCCCATTGGTAATGGTTCTGAGCCATGCTTTCAATAAGTTGGTTTGCATCGGCATATGGTTTATCCATCAGTGCGCCACCAGCAGCAGCGTCTATAGTTAATCTTGTATTGTACAAGAGACCTTTATAGAATGTGTGAATAATCAACCATTCTTCTAAACCGTGGTGAGGACAGAGTCTTAGCATATCCTTGTATCGTTCCCATGCTTCGAATAAAGATTCATTGTCTTTTTGTCTGAAACCATTGATGTTGGCTCTGAGCATAGCAGTTTTGCTAGGAGGAAAGTATCTAGCTAAGAAGACTTTCTTCAACTCATCCCAAGTGGTGATTGAGTTTGAAGGAAGAGATTGGAGACAAGCGCGAGCTCTGTCTCTTAAAGAAAAAGGAAATAGGCGCAATTGTATCGCCTCGGGGTGTACTCCATTCTCTTTCACAATGTCTGCGTCTTGCTGAAACAGCAGATGTAAATTTGGGTCGTCGGGAGCTCGAGGCGGTTACATTGAGCAGCGGAAAGAAGCGAAGGTTTCGACGCGAAATCATTTGACGATAGCGAGGCTGCAATCTTATTATGAGGCTCCGCTTGAGAAGGAACTGCGTAATCCTTAAGAGGACGAGGTGGATCAGCCATTCTTCGTAATTCGTCGAGATCTGGAAGTTTAGACCGAGGAAGATTGTGGAGTTCACGGTACTCCTGAATTCGTCTTCTAAATCGAAGATAATGCTCGGGATCACTTATTGGTATATGCAAAGGACTGCCTTGAGAGCGGGTACTTGGCATACACAAAGGGAAAAATAAATAGTTGCCTTAGTCTAGATAGTGCTACTTTAAGAGTGCACTAGTGACTAGATCAAAGTCCCCGGCAACGGCGCCAAAAACTTGATGTGCGATCGACCTAATGTGTCTAACGGTATCTTAGCGCAAGTGCAGACCTATCGCGGTAGTAATAAAAGATTGTCGAATCCACGGGGACTTTGTAATCACTCTAGTGTGGGAAAGTAATGCTAGTTTAGCTAAGGCGGAAATTGTCACGTTTGGTTTTGGGAGGGTTAAGGAAGGTAAACTAATTGATTTTAAATTAATAATGAAATGAAATGGTCGGTATGTAATAGAGTCGAACTAAAGGATCCAATCGGACTTAAGCATATAAGGATGGTCAACTTAGTTTATCTGTAGAATCAATCAGTTTAAAAACCCTCAACTCACACTTTCATGGTCTTATCTTGGATTACACGTCTAAAGTCCTATACCTGCTTTCGCTAGCCTATAGGTGTTTAGAACATACTTTTTGGAAACTTAATTAATTCTAATTTGTTTTAAAGTGCTTTCATTGTATTTAAATCAAATGCCAAACTTTAGTTATCCGGTGAAAATCTCACACTTTCGTGGTCTCGATCCTAACCTATTTACTTTTCTTACTTTCGTAACAAAAAGGTTTTATTTTTAAGCATAAAAAGTTATAACCAGAGTTAAGTTGATTAAGGTTTTAGCCTAAGTTTGATCAGATGCCTATTGTCTCTAACTATTCCATACCGACACTAAAGGTTTAGCTAGCCATGGAAATCGAAATAAATGAACAGGAAACAGAACTAAATAAACACAATACAGACATTATAAATAATAAATGAAACTTAAATTAATTAAATGAGAAGTACTGTAATACAAATGCAAAATAAAGAACCTGAAAATAAAGCCAATACTTTAATCCTTCTTCCACAGATCAGAAACTTGGACTTGGTATCGAAAATACAAATGAATTCTGAAGCTTGAATGAAAATCCTAAACTAGAATAATAATTTCCTAATGTTGGAAATTATTATTTGTGCAGTGAAATTAAACAAAGGAAATCAACAATTGCAGAGGAAAATATAAATTGAAATAACAACGGGTTCGATTTCGGCAGAGCTTCCTCACAAGTAAACTAAAAATTGCTCTCTACTTCTAACATTGAAGGTTGAGGTATTTATAGAAGAATGGAACTGGCAGTTGGGAGGAATGGGACTCGTAGCTATACTTGAATTTCTCCAAAAATATAGGGACGTGGTTGAACGTGGCTTTCATTGAGGTTGAGAGAAATCAGGAGTTTAAAAACTCCTTCTGTTAAGCTTCTCCACGTCCTGCACGTTTTGAAAACTGATATAATGTGCGTTACGTTCGTGGCAGATGTGTTACGAGCAGGTTTCATTCTTTCCCGTGTTACGGTCGTGGCCAGGGTGTTACGGTCGTCACGCGCTTCATGGATGTCTTACGGTCGTGGCAGATGGCTGACGACCGTCACAGCTACAAAATCTGCATTTCTTTGACAGATTCATCTTTTTCTTCTGTTCTTTGATGCTATCTTGCATTGTTTCATGTTTTCTTCTATTTTGAGCTAAGTTATGTAATACCTGCAAAGAGTCATGACAAACTCGAATTATTAGGGAATTAATCGGGTCAAAATAATACAAAACGGGTAAATTTCATGGTGAAAATACGATATGATTTCGTGTTATCAGTATACAAAGTGTTCGGAAATGTTTCGTTTTGAAAAGAGTTTGAACTTTGACAAAAGTGTGTGGTGTGAAAAGTATTTGATTGAGCAAGCAACTAAAAGTCTTATTACCTACTCAGAATGGTCATTTTCATGTTGTTTTACGTTCCTTTAGAATAGCGTTATCCGTATCATTAGTTGATAGGTAACCCTATTCGTTGGATGTAAGCGGGACATTCGAAGGGACATCGGATGGTCATAGAAGGCAACTTGTAGGAAGTATCCTAGCACATTCGAAGGGACTATCATCATTTTTCGTAGGCGACAATCGAGGGTCAAGATCATGTATTCGTAGGTGACATCGTGGGTCTATGATCTTTGTATCGAAGGGACTATGATGATATATTTCGTAGGCAACGGTACTAGGATACCTCTACGTTCGAGGGACTTGACCATTTATTCGAAAGGCAACGAGAGAGAATTACCCTAAGGGGTGCATGTGTGAAAAGAGTGTGTTGATTTCAGGTATTTTATCTTGGAGTTATGAGTGATCTATGTCCAATTTTATCTTGCCATACACGCCTAATTACTAGCAGTTTATAGGGTGCGGAAAATATATTGCGGGAATATAAAATGCGGAAAGATAAAGTCCTACGCTATTACATGGCTTTGGGGCAGTTACATAATGAGAGTGCGGAAAATAAAAGTCCTAATTAAACTATTACATCCCATAGGCAGTTACATAATTGAAAAAGAAAAGCAAGAAAAATCGTCCGAAACGTTACAACCTGTGAACAGATACAAAATCGGAAAATACGAGAAAATTGCATAAGAGGAAAATGTTAGTAAAAAAGCATGATTTTTGAATGAGGAAAAAAGTTTTATGTTAGTAATGACATTAATAAGATAAGATAAATTTTTGGTAATTTTCTGAATCGATTTGGTAATTTAAAAACAATTAAAAGTCATTTAAATGATTAATTAATAATTAAATTAAATATGCATGCAAAAATAATAATTTTTATATTAAAAATTAAATAAGTATTTTTCTGATGATTATGCAAAAAAGAAATATTTTGGTATTTTTTAGATGCATAATAAAAAATATTGAAGATAAATTAAATAACATGAAAAATATTAAAGCAAATAGAAAAAGGAAAAATATGTTAGTTTTCAAACTTGTAAAAAACATATGGTCCTGGCCAGGCTCGAACCGGTGTCCTCTCCTTCACACACACGCGCTTTGACCAACTGAGCTAGAGCGTCCACGTGTTTAAGATTTGAAACGAATACGTTTTAAGCAAAAACGCTTCCTGGGAATTCAAATCACGCGCAAAGAACACCTTCTTCTTCGTTTGAATTTCTGGAAACTTAGCGTTGGCTAAGTTCGACGCTATGGCCCCTGCATATTTCAAAAACTCCATACAAGCAATACAAATGGATTGTGAGTCCATGAATCGATTGCAAATGAAATTCTAAACACATTGGTGGCATTCGTTTGGTCCAATTTAACGGATTTAGAGAAGCCCTAAAACGCAACAGGAAACCCTAGCCATGGCATCTCGTGTTTTTGGTACCTAAAATGCAATTAAATTAGCCAGAAAGCTTGCAAACTTCAATCTAAACACAAAACAAACATCAAAACATGTCAAAGATGCATGAATAACAGAATTCGAATTTTGAAAAAGTAAGAACAAACCAAAACTGAATTTCGTGATTCTTGATGTTTTTGAGAGATGTAAAGGTCTGAATCGACTCCAGGGACTCCAAGGAATATGTTTGGATGCTTAGAACTAGCTGAATCGATCCAAAACCAAGGCTGCAGATTGCTTGAAAGACACGGTTTTTTGACTTTAGGTTAGGGTTCTTTTGAGCAATTTTTCTGTTCTTGTTCATGTTGTATGCATTTTATATTTATAATGGATGGATTTTGGGCTGAATTGAAGAACAAATAATGATCAATCAATGTAAAAAATATTTGATTTTGTATGAAATCAAATCTTCCTTTTTTGATCCAATTTCATCAATTTCTTGCCAAATCAATGCAAATTTCAAAATTTGCCAGCTTGTATGAGTTACTTGGATCTCAAGTGTGAGAGAAAAATCAACTTTGCATTTAATTTTGATTTTATACCTTATTTTTAAATTTAATTTGTTTTTAAATGAATAAAATTCAAATTAAATAGAAAAATAAAGACAAAATTCGTGGCTTTGGGCTTGAAGGTTCCAAATAAGATAAGGAACAAGTTTAAACCAAGAAAAACTAGGCCCATTTGCAAAATTTTGGATTTTGACAAGTATTTCTCCTTGTGCACCTCTTCAAAACCCAACTTGTGCAAGGTGCATTTTGCTCAATTTTCCACATTTTTAAGTGTTCTTGGACTTTTTAGAAAGCTCTAGGGGTCCTTTAAACAACCTCTTTGGTTTCATCTCAATTGGAGTTTCCATGCTCAATAAATCTTCAAAACAAAAAGTTGACTTTTTGTTGACTTTGAAAAGGACCTGTAATATTTTGACCCATACCTTCCAAATGAAGCATTTTTTGAACATTATTGTGAGTCATGAAGTTGTAGAGAATTGAATTTCCTTCAAAATGAGAGGTGGTGGAAAAATTTCTGAGAAATTATGAAGAAGTTATGCTCAGTCAAAGTTCTATTGACTTTTCACTAAAAAACCCTAATTTGGAAAGTTTGACTTTTGTGCAAATCTTGAGTTTTCTTGATGAATCATGATCAACCCTTGATCAAATGATGAATGTGACTTCAAAATGAGAATGTTGACCAAAAATCAGGAAGTTTGACTGTATGTTGACCACAGTTGACTTTTTGTCCAATAGAATTGATTTTCAACCATCTGAGCAACTGTCTGAGGAAATTTAACTTGTAAGGCTTGAAACTTGACATGGAGAATCTTTGAAGTATATGAGGAGGCATGATGACCATTGGAGATGTTGGAAGTCCATATGGATCTGGGAATTGCCAAACCCTAGTTTGAGTTGATTGTCTAGGAGAGGGTTTGTCTGATCAACCCTTGAGGAATCCTTGAGTATAGATGTATGAAATGTTTTGAGAAGTAGGAGGGAAAATTTTGGGGTATGACAGCTGCCCCTGTTCAATCTTCTTGTACTAGAAGGTTTAGATTGGCATGCTTTCCTTTCGTGACCTGAAGGTAGAAGATGATTGAACATCAATGAAAATTTGCACTCATTTGTTGGTGATGATGCGGGAATGGGCTTACAGATGCCATTTGGAGAATTGGAGATTCCGCTGGGGAATGAGTCGTATGCTAGACTCAAGAATGTCTTCTGAATAGGAGAGTCGTCGGAGATGGGCTTAAGATGCCATCCGGAGAGAGTCGTACGTTAGACTTTGTGCTTGTCTTTGAATGAAGTTATTGGTTTGTATTGGTTTTTTAACCAAATATGCAGCATTCTGAACGTGGAGAGATGTCAATAAACAATCGGAGATGGGCTTAAGATGCCATCGAGGCTTGAGTCGTCACCGAGACTACTGTAGTTCTTTGTTGGTAATAAGAGGGAGTCAAAATGAGTCTTCGTCTTGATTATTCTGAGGGGATAATTATCGGCGAAATATGGATAACTTCCCCGTTGTGCTTGGGGTATTGATCCAATGTCTGTTATCGGAGGATAACTTGTGATCGTTCGGATAGGGTTTCCCGTCTAGCTTCGGGTATTAATCCTGGATCTGTTGTCGGAGGACAACGTGGGCGATCGTTCGGATAGTTTTCCGTCGGCGGGCATTAATCTGGACCGGTTGTGGGAGGACAACTAGGCGATCGTTGAATAGTTTTCCCGTCGGCGGGCATTAATCACGGACCCGTTGTGGGAGGACAACTAGGGCGGTCGTTCAGATAGTTTTCCGTCGGCGAGGCATTAATTACGGACCAATTGTCGGAGGACAACTAGGCGGTCGTTCGAGTTTTTTTCCATCGGCGGGCATTAATCCTGGACCTATTTGTTTCAGAAGTGATTTTCACCTTGTTAGTGTTTTAAGTTGGCATTAATTTTGGTAAAACTAGGCTTTAGCAATGTCATGATAAATGTCATGACCTTGATTGAAGATAAATCCTACACTAAGGATGTTAAAGGACATTTCAGGCCCGGAAGCTAAAGTTGTCTTGAAAATTACTGCGAAGCATCGATGTCATAACAGATGTTATGACATTCGATTATGACATTACTGAGAATCATTTTTCTGAGATTTTTAGGAAGTTTGTTGGCTGCTAATTATTGTTTTGTTACTAGAAAGCATGCTCACGTGGCTGCTAGGTTAATCTTAATTAAACCTAAATTGGTTGTTGAAAAGACCATGTTTTAGGATTAAATTAAGTGAACCCTAGCTATCTTTATGGAAACCCAATGAGTTTCGGAATTGCTTCTATAAATGGAATTCAACCACTACAAGTCTTTGCCCTTGGAATGTATTGAAGAGATAGCGACATTATTTAATGTCTTGTTAGGATTAGTAACAATTGGTATTTGTAATTCTAGTTTCTCTTGTGAGGCCAAGCAACTATCAATTGATAAGTGCATTGGACTAGGATTTGTTTGTAAGGTAGTTTATCACTCAAGCTTTAAAACACAGTGTTTGTCTCTTGATTGAAAGCTTTGAAGCAAGATCAAGATAGTTTATTGAAGTGTGTCTTCACAATTCAATTAGTCAATAGGTTGATATCACTGGTGATTGAGGGAGTGAGTGGGTACTACGATCTAAGTAGGACTTAGGTTGAAGTTGCATTGGGTAGGTTTAAGTGAAGGAGATAAAGCGGTGGTTTATTCACAATTAATTCTACTAATAGTGAATTTCCTCCACGGCTTGGTAGCCCCGGATGTAGGTGTGGTTAGACCTTTGAGCGGGTAAATAACTATTGTGTTCTTTCTTTGTTATTTATATTCTTTGTATGGCATTAGAGTGTCGAGATGTGTGTCATAACATTCTTTGTGACATCACGTATCTGCTGCCGAAATTTCAATTGGCATCGAGGCGGGCACCACATTGTTATTCTAGGTGAGATCTAGGGATAATAGTTTACGGCGTAATGGATAAAGAAGGAGGATTTGGAGGAAGACCACCTATTACGGATGGGTCTAATTATGATTCTTTGGAAGCCTCGTGCGGTTGCCTTCTTAAGATCGGTGGACATTAAAGCTTGGAGGCTGGCGATAAAGGATGGAAACATTCCACCAAGCTTGAGAAAGATGGGACTCTTGTCTTGAAACACGAGGAGGAATGGAGCAAAGAGGAAGAAGAGCTAGCTCTAGGGAACTCTAAAGCATTGAATGCCTATTCAATGGCATTGGAAATATCTTGAGCGGTTCATCAATGTGGTGGCCAAGGATGTTTGGGACACTCTCATAACTACTCATGAGGGACATCAAGGTGAAGATGTCAAGACTTGAGATGCTCACTACCAAATTTGAGAATTTGAAGATGAAGGAAGATGAGACTATTCATGAATTTCACATGAATATTTTGAAATTACCAATGCCTCGGGAGCACTTGGTGAAAAGATGTCGGAAGAGAAGGTGGTGAGAAAGATTCTCGAGATCCTTGCCTAAAGAGATTTGCAATGAAAGTCATTGCAATAGAGGCTCAAGACATCGACACCTTGAAGGTTGAAGAACTTATTGGATCCCTTATGACTTTTGAGATGGGAATCGGTGGCTGTGACAAGAAAAACAAGAGCATAGCACTTGTATCCAACGAAGAGGATGCAAGGTGGAAGATGAAGAGAAGATATACGAAGCTATAGCCATGCTTGGAAGACAGTTCAACAAAGCGATCGGAGGTTGATCAAAGTCAAGGTCAAATGTCAAGAAATTCCATCGACATTAGCGGATCTTATGACTCCGAAGAAGATCAAGTCGAGAGGAAAAAGGAAGTCAAGGCGGTAGAATCCAATGTCATGGATGTGAAGGATTTGGACATATTAAAGTGAATGTCCTATCTTTCTTAAGAAACAAAGGAGGAATAGCATTACTTGGTGCGATGGTGAATCAAGTAGTGATTACGAAGAGAATCGACCAAACTTGTCACGCATCTTACGAAGTGGCAATCGATAATGACTCTAGTGATGAGGAAGTGACCTTTGAAGAACTTGCTAATACTTACAAGAAGCTGTGTATTAGAAGTGGTGAAGTATGTCAGCAGAATGAAAAACAGTGATTGAGAAGTTGGAGGCGAGAAAATGTGAAGGTGGAAGGCGAGAAGAAGGAAAATACAATCACTATAAGTCATCTCAACGGTGAGATTATAGTGTTGAATTCAACTTGATCATATGACTAAGTCATCAGATGTTGACAAATGGGATGATAGTGGAAGAAATTCTTGACTTGGACAAAATCTTGGAAATAAGCGTGGTCTAGGATATGTGGTGAAAAGGAACACATTAGTGACAAGAAAAGAAGAAGCATGGGAAACCAAAACGGAGCGAGATGTCACAGCGAAAGCAGAAATGTTCACGGCTTAGGGCATGTAGATGCAAAGAAATTTCTGATAACGGAAGAAGACCAGGACCTAATAGGCCAATGTCAAGCGAGATGTCACAACATTGGGGTCAACATCGGGATCGGAGAAACATGAATAAGAAGTTTCAAAGATGGAGATGTCACCATTGTGGAAGGTTTTGACACATAAAACCCTTCTCTATAGGTTACATGGGTACCTAATCGACTCCTATGTTAAGCCTAAGAACATCAAGTACCCTACACTCAAAAGTGGAAGAAGGGCTGACATTGATAGCACACACCTCTCTTAGAGTGTATGCCAAGGAAGATTGGTACTTTGACAGTGGGTGTTCCAAGCATATGGTGGTATAAAAACCTCTTGAATAATGTCAAACCTCGCTCTACGACTTTGTTACTTTTGGGGATGGAGCTAAAGGAAATCAAAGGTGTTGGAAACTTGGACTCTGGGTTCCCAATCTAAATGGAGTGTTCTTTGGTAAAGGCTTGTTGCTAACCTCATAAGCATAAGTCAGCTATGTGATATGGGATTTAAAATCAACTTCACTGAGTGCGAATGTCTTGTAATCAATGATAAACAAGAAGTAGTTATGAGAGGTCGAGATCAAGGACAAGCTGCTACATGTGGGAATCGAGAACACCAACCTCTCTTACGTGTGCTCTGAGACAAGGATGAAAAGGAGGTAAAGCTATGGCATCAAAACTTGGACATCTGCATCTCGGAGGAATGAAAAGATCATCACTATGGAGGTATCGGAGGGATACCAAAACTCCATATTGATGAAGGAAGAGTGCATGGTGAATGTCGGGTTGGAAAGCAAACCGAATGTCACACAATGTGTGAACATCGACCACTTCAGTGCTAGAGCTGCTACATATGGATTTGATGGGGCCTATGCGGGTTGAAAGCCTTGGTGGAAAAAGATATGCCTATGTTGTTGTGGATGACTTCTCGGTTACGGATAAACTTCATCAAGGAAAATCGATGTGTTTGATGTCTTTAAGGAGTTATGCAAAAGACTTCAAAGAGAGAAGGAAAGTTGTATTGTCGAATAAGAGTGATCATGGAAAGGAGTTTGAGAACAACAAATTTGATGAATTTTGCTCCTCGAAGGAATTAATCATGAGTTTTCTTCTCCTATAACACCTCAACAAAATGGGGTGGTGGAAAGAAAGAATAGGACTATCTGAGGAATTTTCGAGCAATGATTCATGCTAAGAAACTTCCTATTCATTTTAAATTGAAGCTATGAATACAACTTGCTATGTTCTGCAGAGGTCACCCTAAGAAGGATCTTCCTCCACTTTGTATGAACTATGGAAGGAAGAAAACCAAGCTGTGAAATATTTCCATGTATTTGGCGGCAAATGCTATATTTTGACAGATCGTGATCAAAGGAAAAATGGATTCTAAGAGTGATGAAGGCATTTTTAGGATACTCCACTAACAATGAGCATATAGGGTATTCAACTCCAGAACCAGGTTATGATGGAGTCTATTAATGTCATTGTTGATGATCATCATCGAGGAACACGATGTCCCATATGATGTTGAGACATGGTTCGAGACATCACCTCAGATACGATAAGGAAGATGTACTGATCCTTCTCCTCCAAAATCGAACGAGAGGAAGTCAACAAAGGTCCTTCCATCGAATTGGAAAGATCATCCAAGGATCTCATCATTGGGGACCCAACCAAAGGTGTCGTTACAAGATCAGGCATCTCAAACTCTTGCTTTGTGTCAAAGATAGAGCCAAAAATGTCAAAGAAGCTCTAAGTGATGAATTACGGATTGGAGCAATGCAAGATGAATTGAACAATTCAAGCAACATGAGTATGGAATTAGTTCCTAGACGGAAGGAACAAACATCATTGGCACAAAATGGATCTACAAGAACAAGTCCGATGCGAGAAGGGATGTCACGAAATAAAGCTAGACTTGTTGCTCGGGGATACACTCGGGTTGAGGGATTGACTTTGATGAGACTTTTGCACCAGGCTGGGCGGAATCAATCGGGCTTCTTGGGGTTGCTTGCATTACGAAATTCAAATTATTTAGGATGGATGTGAAAAGTGCCTTCCTAAATGGCAACTTAAATGAGGAAGTTTATGTAGAAACGACCTAAAGGTTTGTGGATCCAAGTTTCACGATCATGTCTACAAATTAAGGAAAGCCCTATATGGACTAAGCAAGCTCCTAGGGCCTGGTATGAAAGGCTAACCAAGTTCCTTCTGAGACAAAGGCTACAGAAAAGGAGGCTTGGATAAAACTCTCTTTGTCAAGAATGAAGGAGGAAAGATAATGGTGGCTCAAATTTATGTGGATGACATAGTATTTGGTGGAATGTCAGATTCAATGGTAAAACACTTTGCCAATCAAATGCAAGCTGAGTTTGAAATGAGTCTTATGGGAGAGTTGACCTACTTTCTTGGACTGCAAGTCACGGATGGAAGACTCAACATTCCTTTCACAAAGCAAATATGCAAGGAATATTGTTAAAAATTTTAGAATGGAGAATGCCAGCCATAAAAGGACTCCTGCTCCCACGCATTTGAAGTTGTCCAAGGACACAAGTGGTGAAAAGGTTGATCAAAGTTTATATAGAAGCATGATAGGAAGCTTGCTATACCTAACAGCCAGCAGACCTGACATTGCATTTGCTGTTGGGGTATGTGCAAGATACCAAGCTGAACCTAAAGTAAGTCACATTAACCAGGTGAAAAGAATCCTGAAGTATGTGAGTGGAACTTGCAATTATGGTATCCTGTATTCCCATGGATGTGAACCAATTTTATGCGGCTATTGTGATCTTGGTGGGGGTAGTCTTGATGACAGAAAAAGTACTTCTTGAGGATGTTTCTTCTTGAAACAATCTTGTTTCTTGGTTCGACAAAACTATGTGTCCTTGTCCATTCTTTGAAGCGAATACATAGCGGTGGTAGCAGTTGTTCTCAATTAGTGCGGATGAAGCGGTCTTTGTCACGAGTACAATGTCACCACAGGATGTCATGACATTATCTTGTGACAATCTAAGTATTAATATATCAAAGAATCCTATACAACACGGTGGGACTAAGCACATTGACATTAGACATCACTTCATCGAGACCTTGTGGAGGAAAGTGATTAAATTGGATCATGTAGTCCGCAGAACTTCAGGGTGACATTTTACCAAGGCTCTTGATGCTAGTCAATTTTAAAATTTAAAGAACAAGCGGGTATTTGCGGTATGAGGAATGTAGCAATTAAGATTGCTTTCAAGAAAGGAAGAAACCATTTATTAATTATAAGTGGGTCATCGATTATTTCCCTCCTATTTTACAAGGTTCAAGAATGTGAAAGACTCCTCCATATAATAGCCTTTTCATTTGAAAGTACCATATCTTCTCCATCAAAAGATACTCTCAATGACTTGTCATTCTTGGTCTCGATTCTCAACTTTTCTCGAAAAACATGTCTTCCTCATCCTCTTCATCCCAAGACTACATTTCATCTCCACCATGGTGAGATTAGGGCAATCATTGCAGACATGAATGTTGAACTGTGAAGGTCTCCCTCGGTTCAATGGCGTGACTCTCGAATCGGCATGGAATATCCAAAGATCATCGGTTTCCTTTGGTAAGATTTACGGCTCATCCTCATCTATTCCCCGAGATAAGAAATAGGGAGGTACCATGTATGTAGAAGAAGCCATTGCTAGGATAGTCACGGAATCCTGGGCGAAAATCACCTTGTGCACAGGTTTGTCCCCCTTAACCAAGAAATTGCTAGCCCTAGTTTAGCGGTGACTAGATGTCACGAGGGGATGTTATGACATCGGTGATCACGTCGAGCAACTCATGTAGACTTGATACTCTTGCGATTCCCTGTCAAAGCAAGGATGGTATCCACAGCTCTCAAGATGAGCGAGATGACCGAGGCTGGAACTTCTTCAAAAGTATAGAGTTAAATCATTGGTAGCTCAAACCCGAGAGGACACAAATTTCCAAGAAGAGAAGACCCACAACCTGCAGATCGTCGGGCCTTTGCTTTCAAAACTAAGGCTGAAGTGACAATCAGTAATGTTGATGATGACAATGACAATGCTTCCAGTGCTTCATCAGGAAAGGAGGGAAAATGATCTACTGCTGTGATTTTTGCTTGTCATGTTTGTTCTTGTTATTTTTCTTGTTCTTGTGTTGCTTTTTCCCAATTTTGTTTGGATGATTGTAACTTGTTGTTGACAGCATTGTACTCTTGACAATTGTTGGTACCTCCTTTAATTATTTGCTTGAATGTTTGGGGTAATTGGATGGTTTCCTTTGGCCCTTTATGGCTAAAAAGGGGGAGAAGAACTACTGTGTGTGACAGTGGCTGGGACTTTGGGAAATTGTATGGCCTGTTTAAAATTTTGTATGTGGGAAATTGTGGGAATTGTGGGTTTTCTGTATGGGTAGAATTTATCTTATCTCTAGGTTCTAGTTTATTTAAGCTTAGAACTAGTTTGTCTTCTGTCGCATATGTACTCTGATAGGTTAAGTAGTTTTAGCCAAAAATGTGCCAAAGGGGGAGTTTGTTAGTGTTTTAAGTTGGCATTAATTTTGGTAAAACTAGGCTTTAGCAATGTCATGATAAATGTCATGACCTTGATTGAAGATAAATCCTACACACTAAGGATGTTAAGGACATTTCAGGCTGGAAGCTAAAGTTGTCTTTGAAAATTACGAAAAGATCGATGTCATAACGGATGTTATGACATTCGATGTGACGATGATTACGAGAATCTGTTTTTCTGAGATTTTCGGAAGTTTGTTGTTGCTAATTATTTTTGTTACTAGAAAGCATGCTCACGTGGCTGCTAGGTTAATCTTAATTAAACCTAAATTGGTTGTTGAAAAGACCATGTTTTAGGATTAAATTAAGTGAACCCTAGCTATCTTTATGGAAGCCAAAGCGAAGTTTGGTTGCTTCTATAAAAAATTCAACCCTTACAATTGTCTTGCACCCTTGGAATGTATTGAAGAGATAGCGACTTGTTATTGTGTCTTGTTAGGATTAGTAACGAGTTGGTATTTGTAATTCTAGTCTCTCTTGTGAGCCAAGCAACTATCAATTGATAAGTGCATTGGACTAGGATTTGTTTGTAAGGGTAGTTTATCACTCAAAGCTTTAAAAGCACGTGTTTGTCTCTTGATTGAAAGCTTTGAGCGAGATCAAGATAGTTTATTGAAGTGTGTCTTCACAATTCAATTAGTCAATAGGTTGATATCACTGCTTGTGATTGAGGGGAGTGAGTAGGTACTCAGATCTAAGTAGGACTTAGGTTGAAGTTGCATTGGGTAGGTTTTAAGTGAAGGAGATAAGCGGTGGTTTATTCACGATTAATTCTACTAATAGTGAATTTCCTCCTGGCTTGTAGCCCCAGGATGTAGGTGTAGTTAGACCTTTGGCGGGTAAACAACTTATTATGTTCTTTCTTTGTTATTTATATTTCTTTGTATGGCTGATAGCAGTGTCGAGATAGTGTGTCATAACATTCTCTGTGACATCACGTATCTGCTGCTAGGAATTTCACACCTATTTTGGGAACAACAAAAGAAACTTTGATAGAATATTGTTAGTCTTATGTAGATTATGATGCATGACAATGTGTATGAATGATATATGCAAAAATTATGATTTTTATGAGTAATGTATGAATGATAGATGTTGTGGTATTTCAAAACATATCCATCTTGAAGAAGATGTGGATGCTTTGCTTGAGGATTACTGGCTTCTGTTTGGGGATGAAACGGATGGAAACCCTGAGAAGAAAAATAACCTCGATTCCTCCGATGCACTATCTGACCAAGTCTTGAGCCTAGATATTGTTGAGGATGGTAGAGATCGAGAGACGCACCACTGAGGATCCTTTGCATAGACCCTGCTGGGGGAAAAATTAGGAGGCGCTCTACTGGGGATCTTGCGCATAGATCCTGCTGGAGAACATTTGATGGTTGTTGGGAGACCGGGTTAGAAGGATCTGGAGCCCGTCGAAACCTCTGGCTGGGGAATAAAAGATGTAGGTTTCCTCCGATGCACTATCTGACCATGTTCCAAGTCTGGATACTGCTGCCGCTGGGGAGAGGCGATGATTGTAGAGAGATATTTTGCTGGGGATACCTCTGCTGGTGATGAATCATTACTGCTTGGAGACTGATGTAACATGGCTTAGTTTGATCGGAATCACTGCTCGGGGACTAACGCGATGAAGCTTGGAATGCCGGGACTAGTGAAGAAGAATGCGTACTCCATTGGGGAAGGTTTGTGATGAGTGACATCTCTGTGGGGATTCTACTTTGCAGGGGAACGTATTGGTGACTTCCGTCGTCATCTCAATTCCTAGAGCCTATAGTAACTATCCACGTTTGTTCACTCTTCGCATGTTTGTAAACAGATTTTTATTGTCAAATGCATATAATCATTCAAAGTAAACGTTGGACTTTATGCAAACAACAACAGTAAGAATCGTAAAGAGAAAGAAACTTGTATTAATTTGAAGGCAGCGTGTGGCCGAGTAATTGTACACAAGAAAGGTAAAAAGCTATGCGGAAACAATCTCGTTAAGTTCCAACTATGCTAGTACTCATATATTTCAACTATCTCATCTCCTTGTTGTCCGTAGAAAGTGAGTGAATTGATTTTCGCCATTTGAATCTTGAATGCTGATAGTAGTCTGTAGATAGGTGATCTGAGACATAGTCGTACGCTTAAATCCCTAACTTTTGCCTAGACCTCCCTTCGGGTTTTAGTCTAGGGATACCCTTTTTGCCCAAACCGCCTTTTCGAGTTTTCGACTTCTTTGGGTGTACATGTTTTGTATATATCCTTAACTTTTCCCGAACCCTTTTGGTTCGCGGGATATATTTTTTCCTAGGCGATCGACCTAGCGGGTCTCTTTTATCGTAGTATTTTTTACTATATGCATTCACGAGGTGTGGGAAGTCTTCACCATCCATGGTGCTAAGTATCATGGCCCGGAAAAATCTTGTCTTGACTACAAACGGTCCCTCGTGGGTGGGAGTCCATTTTCCCAGGATCACCTTGTGGAAGAATGATCGCTTGACTACTAGATCACCGACTTGGTATACTCGGTGCTTGACCTTCTTGTTAAATGCTCGATCATTCGTTTCTAATAGATCATCCATGGCGGATGGACACGAGTCGTTTCTCATCGATCAAGTTAATCGGTCAAGGCGATCGAATCATCGTCTTCGTCTAACTCTGCGTCTGGAGGACTACGGTTGAGGAATCGAACCTCGATTGGTAGGCAGCTTCCATACCGTATACAAGAGAAAGGGTTGCCCTGTTGATGTCCGTCTTGTAGTGCCATAACCATGAAGAAGCGAATGGTAACATCTCATGCCAATCTTTGTAAGTCCTTCATCTTGTATAATCTTCTTAATGTTCTTGTTGGCGGCTTCCTGCGCCATTCATCTTAGGCCGATAAGGAGAAGAGTTGTGATGCTTGATCTTGAGCTGCGTGCGAGTTCGGTGATCATCTTGTTGTTGAGATTAGAGCCATTATCTGTGATAATCCTTTCGGGAGTGCCATATCGACAGATAAGATTATACTTGATGAATCGAGCCATAACATTCTTGGTAACAGATGCAAACGAGGCTGCCTCTACCCACTTGGTGAAATAGTCAATTGCTACAAGGATGAAACGATGTCCGTTGGAAGCTATGGGCTTGATTTCTCCGATCATGTCAATGCCCACAAAAGGCCAAGGATCATTAGAACATTGATCTTGGAGGTACGTGCACTTTGTCTGCATAAATCTGGCATTTGTGACAAGATCGAGCATAGTGGTGACAATCAGCTTCCATAGTCGACCAATAATAACCTGTTCTCAAAATCTTCTTAGCCATGGTAAGCCCACTTGAGTGGGTACCGAATGCGCCCTCGTGTAATTCTTCCATGATATGTTCCGCTGTTTTCTGGTCCACACAGAGGAATAAACACAAGTCGTGATTGCATTTGTATAAGATGTCGTTGCTGAGGAAGAATTTGGATGCAAATCTTCTCAAGAACTTCTTATCGTTGACAGATGCCCCTGCGGGATATTCCTGGGTCTCAAGATACCTCTTCACGTCGTAGTACCAAGGTTTCTCTTACATCAAGCTCATAACAATATCTTTGGTTAGTCAAACTTCTCAATGATGATTTGGGGAGCCTCGTTGTCCCATCTGACCTTGAACATAGATGACATAGTAGCTAATGCGTCTGCCAACTGATTCTCTTCTCGCGGAATGTGATTGAAAGTGATCTCTTCGAAGTAGGGGATCAAACTCAAAACATGCTCTCGATATGGAATGAGATTCGGATGCTTCGTACCCCACTCGCCTTTAATCTGACTAATCACTAAAGTTGAGTCTCCGTACACTCGTAAGAACTTGATTCTTAAGTCAATAGCAACTTTGATGCCCATGATGCACGCTTCGTATTCGGCCATGTTGTTAGTGCAACTGAAACATAACCTGGCGGTGAAAGGGGTGTGTCCGTCTGTAGGAGATGTAATGATGGCGCCAATGCCATTGCCAAGTCGTTTGAGGCTCCATCAAAGACCATGGTCCATCGGGATCCTTGTTCGGGTCCTTCGTGCGGTCACAGTTCTTATGATCGATGACTAGTAAAACATCTTCATCTGGAAATTCGAGCGCATAGGCGATAGTCATCTACGACTTGATGAGCAAAATGATCGGCTACTATACTTCCTTTGATCGCTTTACGAGAAGTGTCTTGGATGTCGTATTTGGTCAAGATCATTTGCCATCTTGCTATTCTTCAGGAGAGTGGTTTCTCAAATATGTATTTTATCGGATCCATCTTGGAGATCAACAAAGTCTTGTGAGTCAACATATCTTGTCTTAGTCGGTAGCCCAAGCCAGCGTTGCAAGTTTTCTCATTGTGAGTATCTTGTTTCACGATCGGTAAGCGTTTTGCTAAGGTAGTATATTGCATACTCTTTTCGACCGGACTCGTCATGTTGCCCCAACACACACCCATTGAGTTCTCTAACAATCAAGTACATGATAATAGGTCTTCCTTGGGTGACATCGGGATAGGAGGATTATGTAGGTACTCCTTGATTTTGTCAAAAGCGATCTGACAATCGTCGTTCCATTCTACCACGTGATCTTTCTTGAGTAACTTGAAGATTGGCTCACAAGTAGCAGTTAGATGTGCAATGAACCTGGCAATGTAATTTAATCGGCCCAAGAAACCGCTGACTTCCTTCTCGGTGCGGGGAGCTGGCATTTCTTGAATAGATTTAACCTTGGCGGGATCAACCTCAGTACCTTTACCACTGACAACAAACCCTAGGAGCTTACCGGATCTGACTCCAAAGGTGCACTTCTTGGGATTAAGTCTCAGTCGGTACTTCTTCAACCTATCAAACAGTTTCCGCAAATGATCAAGATGTTCTTCTTGATCAGTGACCGAGTTATCATGTCGTCGGCGTAGACCTCTATCTCGTGATGAATCATGTCATGAAATAATGTCACCATAGCGCGCGATAAGTGGCGCCCGCGTTCTTCGATCTGAGCGGCATAACCTTGTAGCGAAAGTGCCCCTGTGTAACAAAAGTAGTCTTCTCCATGTCTTGGAGCCATTTTGATCGATTATGGAGAAACCATCCATGAAGGAAAACCTTATGTTAAGCGGTGTTGTCAACGAACATCAATATGAGGAAGTGGAAAATCATCTTTCGGACTCACTTTGTTCGGATCTACGTAATCCACACACATTCGTACCTTGCCATCCTTCTTGGCACGGGCCACATTAGCCACCCATGTGGATAGGAAGTATGACTAAGCAAGCGTTGAATTGCTTCATAACCCGGCTTTGATTTTCTCGACATCTCGGGGCGCATCGACAAACCTTACCTTCCTTGGGAGAAAACCTTCTTTTGTCGGTAATCGGTGCATCACAATATCAATGTCCAGACCTGGCATGTCTTCGTATGACCAAGCAAATACCTCAATATAGTCTCGTAGCATCTGAACCAACCTCTCTTTAACACTGTTCTCAAGACCCGCTCCTATCTAGATCTCTTTTCTGTCTTCATCAGTCCCCAAATTCACAACCTCAACTAGCTCTTTGTGCGGTTGTATAACTCGTTCTTCTTGCTGTAGCAGTCTGACAAGTTCTCCTGGAACTTTACAATCTTCCTCACCTTCATCTTCGGCTTGGTAGATCGGATTATCAAAGTCATATTTAGCAATAGCATAACTGTTATCAACGAGATTCGGAGTGATTCTGCAGTGTATCACGTGGGTGTGTGTAAGAAACACATAGTTTTTTGAAGGGGTGATAAAGTAAGAGAAAGAAAACAACAATTGAATGCAAAAGTCCAACAATTTTATTGAATGAAAATATGCAAATGACAGATAATAACCCTTCACAAATGAGCCATGATGCCCCGGGCAAGGCACTAGGCTTTAGAGTTTATTGTTCAAAACATAGAAAATACGAAAAGCGAAACAAAAACAAAGGCAATTACTCACATCTAAAGGAGATTGGTATAGCGTCTTGATCTTCCAATTCTTTGAGTCCGTTGTCGGGAGTTGGGAAGATCCACTTGCTGATGTCGAAGTCGTTGTCGTCGTCTTCTATAGCATGGATTCCACTCTGGCCAATGCGGAAGGGAAGTTGACCGGCACGTTCGTGGCGTATCATCTTCTAACCTTTGATGGTGAAGCCTAAACCAGTCTTGTCAGATTAGAAAGGAAGATCAGGGAGCTGTCCCCAAATAGTACTACCTCCCTCTTCAACAGCAGCTTGAGCATCTTTCAGCGAGGCCATCCTAGGCGGAACTTGTGTAACTTTAGGAGTGACAGGAGAGTCAGCAGGCATGACTCTGGGTATTGTTTCAAAAGCTTGCGGGGTCTCGAAGAATTCACCTCCACCTCGAGTATCGGAATATTGTAGATGGTGACCATATATTCTTCTTCACCATCTTGTAACAACCTTCCCTTTCACAGTACTTGACCGATGTAAGGTAGAGGTAACAACACACCCCCCATGTATCCAGGCGTCCAGTAGGCAAGAGTAGAGGTGGACGGATGTCCATGACAAAGAAAATGGAATCAAAGTCGGAACCGACTTTAATAGGCAGTGAGCTCTCCAATCTTGTTCGCTTAGAACCATCAAAAGCTCTCACAATAATGTCAGGGTTTGAGAACCGGTGACATCAAATCGATCAAGGTCTTGGAAGGATATTTAGGCGGAACCGGTATCCACCAAAACATGAGACAATGTAGTGCCCTTGCATTCAACAGAGATGTGCAAGGCTTTATTGTGTTTCCTCCCGGCAGGAGTCAAATCAGCATCAGAGAAGCCGTTGTTGGCAACCAAGCTAGCAATACAAACTTCAAATTGATCAGTAGTAGTGTCTTGCGGTACGTGAGCATTCTTTAGAAACTTCACCAAGGCTTTAGCATGAGCCTCAGAGCACAAAAGCAGAGCAAGCATGGAGATTTTGGACGATGCATCCCGGTGTTCCACAACATTGTAGTCACTCTTCTTGATAATCTTCAGAATTTCCTCCATTTCTTGTTTGGAGGTGTTTTCAGCAACTTCCTTTGCAGCAAATTCTTCTTAACAGTCATCAGAGGAATGGTCGAGTCATCTATGTTGAAAACGTAAGAGTTTTCACCAATAGCATTGGAACTTTTGTCATGGTTAGGCATAGGAGCGTTGATCACATTGGGAGCCTCAACAGGAGGAACAAACTCGATCTGCTTAGCTTCAATCATATCTTGAATGTTGTTCTTGAGCCCAGCGGTTGTCGATGTTGTGCCACAGGCTGGAGTGGTAAGCACACTTAGCATTAGGATTGTATCTCGGAGAGAAAGTGTTGACACTCTGAGGAGGATCCTTCAAAGTAATCAACTCTGCTTTCAACATGTGTTGCAAGGCTTGCGACAATGGCATGTTGATCTTAAATGCTTCTTCGTGGCGCGTTACGGCTCGCGTTGTCTCTTGAGTTGTCTTGATGGGGATGGAGATCCTTGCCCCACAGTTGGGCGGTCGGTCTTGGCTCGGCTTTTCGACCATACGGCATTAGCTTCTTTCTTACCACCAAAGATCTCTTAACATTTGAAGATGTCTACATGAATCTTCCACTCTTGATACCGGCTTCAATCGCTCTCTGTCAATATCAACTCGGTGAATCCGGTGAAGAGTTTTCAATCGGATGATTGAAGAATGGGTCTGTCAGTGTTCCCATAAACATATCAACCAACTCCCTATGGGACAAGGGTGGCTGAACTCTGCCTGTTAGATCTCTCCATTTCTGAGCATATTCTTTGAACTTCTCATCACGACCCATAGACATGCTCTATAGTTGCATGCGAGTGGGTGCCAACTCAGCATTGTACTCATACTATCTGTAGAAAGCATCTGCTAAATCACTCCAAGTACGGATACGGTCATTTTCTAGCTGATAATACCACTCCAATTGAGTTCCGGCCAAACTCGCTTGAAAATAATGCATCCTGACTTTTGTCATCGGTGGTGGGTTGATCTTACGAACATAGGACTTCAAATGCGACTTGACGAGAAATGCCATCATACTTGGCAAAAGTAGGAACTTTGAACTTGGGAGGAATCACCACACGAGGACAAGACTCAAATCATCAAAATTCAGCCGGACATCTTGAGGTTTCCACACATTGAGACGTTCTTCAATTTGCTTGTACTTATCATCTTCATAGTCTTGGTCATTATCATAGTGATCTTCTTTGTCTTTCTCGGGCTCACTTGGTTTTCTTCATGTCCCTTGACACTTCCCTCGGTCTTGACACTCCTTGAGGCTCTATCCGGTGACCACTTTAGGACCACCTTTGTAATGTCTACCCATGTTGAGAACACCAGACCCTCTTCTTTACATTGATGAGTTTCTTGGATCTTCTTGGCCTTGGACCAAGCTAGTGAACATTTCACTGGAATTGAGCATTACGAACACGGAGATCTTTGATCTGTTCAAGAGCCATTTACGCTAAAATAAATAGCGAGAAAATGAGAAAACCAATCTTCAATGTACCTGTTATGAGATGTTATGCTATGATATGTGATGTTTATGCAAATGCAATGCAATGTTTTCAAGGACCTTAAGGATTTAAATTTGTTAAACAAGCACGAACAAACATTTATTAGTCCTCTTTTTATTCTCTTTCTTTTTAAGTACAAAAGATAGTTCAAAACAATAAAAGAAAAGCATAAAAAATCCTAAAGCTCTAAGTCTTCCATGGGCGCTTCCTCTTGGTGCCGAGGTAGGCGTTGATGTTTCGCTCCTCGTGAAGTAGCTTGGTCAACTCTAGTACCTTCTTCTCACTTGCATAGCACTGAGCTTCGAATATATCCCTTTCTTCTTTTAGTTGAATCCAGGATCTCTTCAAGTCTTCAAAATCAGTAGGCATGTCAGAATGGAGAACAGTATAGGGTTCGTCACCTATAGCAACATGTTCTATAATTACTGGTAGAACAGGCGTGAATGGCATCATGAGGTTTTGAGCTCGAGCTCGCACCCATTTGAGGTAAGGTTCCCAAGGAATGGAGTTTTTGAGCCCCAAAGTCTTGGTATCACTCTTCTTTACCTTGCCCCAAGCATGTATGAACCTTCGACGGTAATTCTGGAGATCGTGGTTGTAGTCAAACACAATATCTTGGAGAAGCATATCATGTGGACCGTCTCTTCGAGCAAAACCAAACTGGCGTAGAGCTAGGGAAGGGTTGTAAGTGATACCTCCCCTTATACCAAGGAGTGGTACATTAGGGAATTCTCCACAATGCTCAATGAAAGTGAAGTCCTTTTGAGAGAAAAGACACCAAACAGATATCTGAATGAGAAAGTGACATTAACCTTTGAGACCACTTCAACCTTTGCTTGTTCTTCAATACTGATGGAGGAAGGTGCGAAATAAACCACCTGGAAAGTAACGGTATGCAACACATGAGAGTTCCTTGTCTCTTAGTGGTATGGGTGTGGAGAGAATGTAGGATGTCTCCAAGTAAAGTAGGCACAGGATTGCGGGTAAGAAACAACTTGATGGTGTTGACATCTATGAATTGATCCGAGTTAGGGAATAGAACCAAACCATAGATTATCAAGGCCACAATGTGTTCAAATGCATGGAAACTCATAGCTTTGAGGAATTCTCGGGCTTTCTTTATCAGGAACTTGGCAAGTAAACCCTTAACTCCGCTTCTTGTTTCCCAATTGGCTTCAATGTCTGAGCGCTTTAGATGTAATGCTGATGCGATGTCTTCGTACCTAGGAACCTTTTCTAGACCGGTGAATGGAATTTGATCAAGAATAGGTATCCCAAGTAGCTTAGAGAACTCTTCCAAGGTAGGAACTACGATAATCAGAATGTAAAGCAATGGTGTTTCGGATCAAAGAAGCTGGAATAGGACATGCATCATATCTTCTTGGCTGGAATAACCAAATCAGATAACCATGTCTTTTGATGGGCCGAGCATGATCGGAATTTAAAACCAATTCTTTGAGTTGAGAAGGTATACCCATGAAGTTGATTCGGATAGTCTTTCTAGAAGCCATAATCCCTATAAAACAGAGCAAAGATAAATCCCTAGGTCCTTGAAATAGTTAGAAATGATATGCAATGTGATGATGTCATGATGTCATGTTTAGCACACACAAACAATTCACACAATGGGCCTAGGTTTAAGGCTTGCATGAGGTATAGGTGATTACCCCACCAAAAGTTTGAGTTGGTTCATCTGTCCTATAATAGTAACGGGTTCTAGGAATCTCATATCATTGATCTTTCTCGTAGGCGTTTATTTCAATACGACTACCAAGTGGTCGACCGAAAATATCCCAAAAGTCTGATCTTAATGAGCGTAGCATCGAGTATCAACCAAACTTAGTTTGTACCGAAGTCGGCCATCTCACTACCTT
The DNA here is from genome assembly GCA_021764765.1 of Vicia sativa. NCBI lineage: Eukaryota > Viridiplantae > Streptophyta > Magnoliopsida > Fabales > Fabaceae > Vicia > Vicia sativa. Next base: position 86,805,833 of record CM038793.1, on the reverse strand, counting down.
CTAATAGCCAAGATGGGTCAATTAAGGTTCTAAAAGTTTAGTTAGTCTTGATGACACTACGAAGCCAAATACTATCCTCAACTTGGAAATGAAGAGTATCGGGACATCCAAAGTGTCACACTAACGTAGCCATCATGTTGACCGTTTGGTATCGCCTAACAGTCATGACGATTTATTGCTACTTACCTAAAAGACGGATCCGGTGTAGGATCCCCACAAATATAATACCCAAGCAACCCTTAAGATAAAGCATACAAGTCAAGCGAAAGCAGTAAAAATGATCTAAAATCCTAAGGCATTCTCTCTTTAGGGTGTCTCCCGTGATCGCTTGATTACATGTCTGGTGAGCCGACTTTGATATTTTGTATAGCAAATGTGCGGATAGCAAGAGTCGCCACCGACTTTTCTTTTCTCCAATTAAGGAAGGTGAAAAGACGAGGAAAGACCGTTAGATTACGAGTAAGGAGAAGGTTATGAAAAGGGAAGGTATTAGCACCCCTTTCCATCCGTAGTTATCTACAGTCTTAGTTGCTCTTAGATCATTTTTAAAAAAGGTGTTTTCTGTGTGTTTGACAAAAATGTTTTGAAAAGGCATTTAGTTTTGACTTTGTAATGATTCATGTAGGAACGTATACAAAGTGTTCGGAAATGTTTCGTTTTGAAAAGAGTTTGAACTTTGACAAAAGTGTGTGGTGTGAAAAGTATTTGATTGAGCAAGCAACTAAAAATCTTATTACCTACTCAGAATGGTCATTTTCGTGTTGTTTTACGTTCCTTTAGAATAGCGTTATCTGTATCATTAGTTGATAGGTAACCCTATTCGTTGGATGTAAGCGGGACATTCGAAGGGACATCGGATGGTCATAGAAGGCAACTTGTAGGAAGTATCCTAGCACATTCGAAGGGACTATCATCATTTTTCGTAGGCGACAATCGAGGGTCAAGATCATGTATTCGTAGGTGACATCGTGGGTCTATGATCTTTGTATCGAAGGGACTATGATGATATATTTCGTAGGCAACGGTACTAGGATACCTCTACGTTCGAGGGACTTGACCATTTATTCGAAAACAGAGAGAATTACCTAAGGGTGCATGTGTGAAAAGAGTGTGTTGATTTCAGGTATTTTATCTTGGAGTTATGAGTGATCTATGTCCAATTTTATCTTGCCATACACGCCTAATTACTAGCAGTTTATAGGGTGCGGAAAATAAATTGCGGAAATATAAAATGCGGAAAGATAAAGTCCTACGCTATTACATGGCTTTGGGCGATTACATAATGAGAGTGCGGAAAATAAAGTCCTAATTAAACTATTACATCCCATAGGCGGTTACATAATTGAAAAGAAAAGCAAGAAAAATCGTCAAAGCGTTACAACACGTGAGCAGAGATAAAAATCGGAAAATCGAAAATTGCATAAGAGGAAAATGTTAGTAAAAAACCATGATTTTTGAATGAGGAAAAAAGTTTTATGTTAGTAATGACATTAATAAGATAAGATAAATTTTTGGTAATTTTCTGAATCGATTTGGTAATTTAAAAACAATTAAAAGTCATTTAAATGATTAATTAATAATTAAATTAAATATGCATGCAAAAATAATAATTTTTATATTAAAAATTAAATAAGTATTTTTCTGATGATTATGCAAAAAAGAAATATTTTGGTATTTTTTAGATGCATAATAAAAAATATTGAAGATAAATTAAATAACATGAAAAATATTAAAGAAAATAGAAAAAGGAAAAATATGTTAGTTTTCAAACTTGTAAAAAACATATGGTCCTGGCCAGGCTCGAACCGGTGTCCTCTCCTTCACACACACGCGCTTTGACCAACTGAGCTAGAGCGTCCACGTGTTTAAGATTTGAAACGAATACGTTTTAAGCAAAAACGCTTCCTGGGAATTCAAATCACGCGCGAAGAACACCTTCTTCTTCGTTTGAATTTCTGGAAACTTAGCGTCGGCTAAGTTCGACGCTATGGCCCCTGCATATTTCAAAAACTCCATACAAGCAATATAAATGGATTGTGAGTACATGAATCGATTGCAAATGAAATTCTAAACACACTGGTGGCATTCGTTTGGTCAATTTAGCGGTTTAGAAGCCCTAAAGCATACGAAACCCTAGCCATGGCATCTCGTGTTTTTGGTACCTAAAATGCAATTAAATTTGCCAGAAAGCTTGCAAACTTCAATCTAAACACAAAACAAACATCAAAACATGTCAAAGATGCATGAATAACAGAATTCGAATTTTGAAAAAGTAAGAACAAACCAAAACTGAATTTCGTGATTCTTGATGTTTTTGAGAGATGTAAAGGTCTGAATCGACTCCAGGGACTCCAAGGAATATGTTTGGATGCTTAGAACTAGCTGAATCGATCCAAAACCAAGGCTGCTGCAGATTGCTTGAAAGACACGGTTTTTTGACTTTAGGTTAGGGTTCTTTTGAGCAATTTTTCTGTTCTTGTTCATGTTGTATGCATTTTATATTTATAATGGATGGATTTTGGGCTGAATTGAAGAACAAATAATGATCAATCAATGTAAAAAATATTTGATTTTGTATGAAATCAAATCTTCCTTTTTTGATCCAATTTCATCAATTTCTTGCCAAATCAATGCAAATTTCGAAATTTGCCAGCTTGTATGAGTTACTTGGATCTCAAGTGTGAGAGAAAAATCAACTTTGCATTTAATTTTGATTTTATACCTTATTTTTAAATTTAATTTGTTTTTAAATGAATAAAATTCAAATTAAATAGAAAAATAAAGACAAAATTCGTGGCTTTGGGCTTGAAGGTTCCAAATAAGATAAGGAACAAGTTTAAACCAAGAAAAACTAGGCCCATTTGCAAAATTTTGGATTTTGACAAGTATTTCTCCTTGTGCACCTCTTCAAAACCCAACTTGTGAAAGGTGCATTTTGCTCAATTTTCCACATTTTTAAGTGTTCTTGGACTTTTTAGAAATATCTAGGTGTCTTTTAAACAACCTCTTTGGTTTCATCTCAATTGGAGTTTCCATGCTCAATAAATCTTCAAAACAAAAAGTTGACTTTTTGTTGACTTTGAAAAGGACCTGTAATATTTTGACCCATACCTTCCAAATGAAGCATTTTTTGAACATTCTTGTGAGTCATGAAGTTGTAGAGAATTGAATTTCCTTCAAAATGAGAGGTGGTGGAAAACTTTCTGAGAAAGTATGAAGAAGTTATGCTCAGTCAAAGTTCAATTGACTTTTCACTGAAAAACCCTAATTTGGAAAGTTTGACTTTTGTGCAAATCTTGAGTTTTCTTGATGAATCATGATAAACCCTTGATCAAATGATGAATGTGACTTCAAAATGAGAATGTTGACCAAAAATCAGGAAGTTTGACTGTATGTTGACCACAGTTGACTTTTTGTCCAATACAACTAATTTTCAACCATCTGAGCAACTGGCTGAGGAAATTTGACTTGTAAGGCTTGAAACTTGACATGGAGAATATTTGAAGTATATGAGGAGGCATGATGACCATTGGAGATGTTGGAAGTCCATCTGGATCTGGGAATTGCCAAACCCTAGTTTGAGTTGATTGTCTAGGAGAGGGTTTGTCTGATCAACCCTTGAGGAATCCTTGAGTATAGATGTATGAAATGTTTTGAGAAGTAGGAGGGCAAATTTTTGGGTATGACAGCGGAACATAAAAATCGTGTTTTAGAAGAACTCGGAAGAACTATGATCAATGAAAATCGTCTTCATAAATACTTTTGGACCGATGCCATTAACACGACATGTTATGTTTTGAATAGGGTCTTAAGACGCCCTATTCTAAAGAAAACTCCCTATGAACTTTTCTGCATTCCAAGCTCACTTCATGCAACATTATCCTCATCCTCCACAACAACAACCTCCAAACCCTGACAACATTGATAATGAAAACTGATGTGCTTATGTTTTCCATTATCATTTGCTCCCGTTTGTCATGATTATGTATTCTGTAATTTATTTTCATGAACCTACTTTGTGTTAGTTTATGTTTGTCATTCCGTGTGTAATGTACCTTATGATTCTTTTTTAATTATTAACTTTTGCATTGTTATACACTTGGTGTGTTTGATCTATGTGCTATGAAATTGCATTGTGCATAATGAATATCTACTATTTATATATGTGCTACCAATAACCAATTGCTTCTCTCTTTTTGATGTTGTCAAAGGGGGATAAAATGGTATCAGATTAAGGCAAGAGAAAACATTGAAGATGTGGACATTCTCAGGGGGGCTTAGCATAGCTTGCTTATTTCTGTTGACGCATGCCACGGATATTGCACTAAAAATTTTATTTTTATTTTTGCTATATTTTGATTGGTTTACTTACCAACATATATAAATAGTTCTTTATTTCATTTGAGCAGTCAACAAGAATAGAGTGAAAGATATACATAGAGAGCACTTCATCTTCAACATCTCTCCTACAAATTCAACTTCTTCACATAATCAAAGTTGTAGAATCAAGATTCGAGCATTGATGATAATGTCCAAATTGAAGAACAATTTAAGATTTGGGTTGTGTTTTGTGGGCTTATTCTTGAATAAAACCGTTAGGGTTTTGTCCTCCAAGATTCCAATTGGTGCGGCGATTTTCGGTACAGATCTTTACTTCAACGGATTCAACCGAGTGAAAGGGTCGAGGAATTATGGGTTTGCTTGATCAAGTAAAGGTAGCTAGAGGATCGTGAAGGAAGATTTAGGGTCAGTCTTGCTCGTTCGATATTAGTCGAGAGAAAGAAATTGTGCAGCAAATTGGTTGTGCTTTCTAGTATCGTTAGTCGGAGGTGTGCTCGAAGAGATCGACGCTTGGTTTGGCTCGAACCAAGGAACGTGAAGAAGATAGATTCATCACCATCAGTTGATTTGTGTGAATTGGGTACTATTTGTTCACTTGTTACATTTTGCAATTTTATATAAATTTTCTCAATTCTAGATTCTAGAATTTGGGGCATACGTACCCTCTGCGAGGACGATAAGAGGAACTGCCTTAACAATTTTTTCTGTTCTTCGCATTTTACTTTCTATATTTGATTGGTATAATTTGTGAGATTTGAATTGTCAAACGTGTACAAACTGAATTGGTGGTGTGTCGAGCTCTAACATTCACTTTGGTAATAATCCGTTTGATTGTTACTTGACAAAACTCGACAACACAATTTAGTAAACACTACACTTGTGAATTTTGTTCACAAGGTGTTTGATAAATTGTCTCTCCCACAAATTATTCATTGTACTTGATTTTATTCTTAAACAAACTCATTGGAAGTATTGGATACTCATTGAAATTGTTTAAAGCGATTGATTAGTTGAGTATTAATAGTATTGATTCACACATTTTTCTCACACTTTCACGTATGGTTCGCATATCCGATCTTTTCAATAGTGGATCGTTTAGACGATTGGAAATTCAGGGAGCTTTCGCAATAAATTTTCAAAAGCGTAAAAATTTTAAATAACCGATCTATTCAACCCCCCTTCTAGATCGATCACATTGTCTAACAATGTTCAAAACATTGGACATAAACCCAAAAGTGGTTCCAAAATAGACATCTTGAACATTGTACATAAACCCAAAAGTACTAAATTTCCAAAACATGAACCATGAAATACATGCCAAAAGTGGTTCCAAAAACATACATTATACATATAAAAAACAGTCTAAACATTTTTCTCGGTTCTAGTTCTTTTTATTGGGGTTGTCCTCCTAGTTGTTGGGCCAATTCTTGATGCACCAAATATCGTGGTTGGTACATGTGGTACCCAAGGAGGATTTGTCCTTCTCACACCCAAATTATTTGTCTTTCCTATTGTTGACTTTTGCGTAGCAGTTTGACTCGTTATGGATGTCTGACTTCCTTGAGTACTTGATGTTTCTTGATTCCTTAGTGTAGTGTGTTGTGAAGATTCTGCAGTAGGTGGTGTAGTCTGATGTGAAGATTGAGTTTGAGGATGTGTTGTGAAGCTTGTGTAGTAGGTGGTGCAATCTGATGTGAAGATTGAGCTTGAGGTGGTGCATTCTGCTATGAAGATTGGGTAGTAGGTGATGCAACTTATGTAGGCCCTATCACCTTACATGTGGCACGTGTCTGCATCTATTTGCAAGTCATAAATATCTCCTCCTTCGTACTAACTATTGTCACTATCAATAAATTCATCATTATGGTGAATTGTTAGATACAAATACTCGTCCATTACACCTACATCAGAACAAACCCTAAATAAGAATCATACTTTAAAACCCTATTTCGTAACAATCTCTAATTAAACAAAAAAATGCAAATGAAACTAGAAAACCCTAAATCAAAACGAACCTTAATATCTTAAATTGAACGAACTAACAAACATAGACTTTAAGCAGGAATCAGAACCATTTAGGATTATATATTACAAAACTATTACTCAAATGTGATTTCAATCTTCAATCTTCAGTCGGTTTCGCGTTCAATATCAGGGTTCACATTATAAACTTAGAGCTTCACCCTTCACCCTTTCACGTGTTGTGATTTATGAACCCTAAATGAAAAGTATTAAACATATAGGAAGAAACTATCCACGCCAGCCTTTAACAAGCCACATGGTTGCTAAAAAGATAACACCACTAATAGAATCAAACGGAAGGATAAACGTGATATCATTTTAATAGATAAGGGAGTTATTTGAACTTTTTAAAAATTAAGGGATCAAACATAACCCCGAGTAAAAGTTAAGGGACGAAAAGGGTATTTTGCCAAGAATTTATCTGTAGTTAATTGTCATCCTTTGATTGAGAGAATGCTAACCGGAATCAATCACTAGAGCACTAGACTTTTGTCTTCTACAGGAAGATACCAACTGTTGAAAAGTGTTATTTTCCATTGTTAACTATGGGATGCAGATCTTTCCCTTGCCTAAGAAAGTGATCACACATATTGAAGGAGTTTGCAAAAAAATTCTTTGGACTGGTAAGGAGAATCTTAGCAGAAAAGCTCGTGTGGCCTGGGATCATGTTTTTGACCCTTTTGATGCAAGTGGTTTGGACATTATAACTCTCACTGAATGGTATAAAGCTTCCATAGGAAAGCTCCTATGAAATGTGTGTGCTAAAAAAGATCGGATGTGGATCAACTGGATACATGAATACTATATGAAGGAAGAGGATATTAGGAAACACAAACCTAAAGAGAGTTGCTCTTGGATTATAAAGGCTATCTTTAAACACATAGATATCTTGGTAACTTCAACTACTTTGAAGTCTTTTCAGGCTACTGGCAAGTATGTGACTAGGTTGATCTATGAGATGTTGCGTGGAAACAAGCTAAGGTGGTTTAGAAAGAGCTTATGAGAAGGAACCTTGCTAGACCGAAGGCGGTCTTCCAGCTTTGGTTAACATGTCAAGGGCGCTTACCAACCAAATATAGATTGGCGCACTTTTGGATTATTACGGATGGTCAATGTATTTTTTGTCGTGCTCAAGAAAGTTACAGCCATATCTTCTTTGACTATGCAGAAACCAAAAAGATTTGGATCCAAATTCTATTTTGGATGGTTATATCTCACATTCCTGGAAATTGGCAGGATGAGATGCAGTGGGTTTGTAACATGACTCATGAGGTTGTAAGAGAAGGCTTCAAAAATTGGCTATTGCAGAGACTATTTATCACATCTAGTGTGCTAGAAATTTATGTATCTTCCAAGACAAGACTACAAGAATGGTTGTGAGTAGAGACATTGTTGATATTATCCCATAGAGAGTGGAACTTGATAGGAAATTAGCTATGTTTTATCATAAAAATTGATGCTTATGTAATTTTGTAGTTTTAGTTTTTTAGTGCTTAGGATTTGGATCTTCGAATAGACTTTTGTACCTTAATTATTTTTTAAAAGAATAAATTTATTCTCTTTTGCTCCCAAAGAAAAATTATATTATTATAAAAAGTTTACCTAATACATCAACCACCTAACACAATACAATAAAAATAATGTTCTTATACTTTTTTGCATTATATTAATATTCTATCCACTATTTTTTATTTTGTAAATCAAACACACCTTTACTTTTTTTTCTTTTTAAATACAAATTTGTTTCAAGTTCTAAACCAAGTTAAACATAAAATTATCAAATGCCCGTTCTTATATTTCCAGGCTTTAACTTAAGAGCCATGTTATATGAAGACCTAAACTTGACACCTTGTATGCACACACCATATCTCATACAAATAAATAAGCCTAAGTTTAGAGATGTGTTATTTGATCATCTATATTTGAGATAATTTTTGGGACATTTATTTTCCCTTCTTATTGAACAAAATCAATAGAAAGAGAAAGAGGGTGAGAGAAAGTAAAAATACAATAGAAAATTGTTTCAAAAGATGTCAAAAATAGATGTTTAAATAATATTAGTATAAGTTTATATTTTTATACAAAAAGTAAAAAGTGAAATTAATATTAAAAAAATTTATACCAGATCAATATACGGATGTAGTTGTTTGTTTTAAATGTTCAAATAACTTTTCTGTTAATTTAATCACTAAAGACTAATGTTATTCATACACTTAAATTTTATATTAATATTTATACTTAATACTATTTATCGTATTTATACAGTGAATAGTGTTTTTTAATAAAAAAATATTTGTGAACAATAATATATTATTATAATAATATTTTTTTAATAAAATTTTATTTTTTAATAGTAAAATAAAATTGATTAATAAATTATAAAAAAATGGTTAATGAAGTGACTAAGTTGGTTAATAAATATTTAAAAATTAAAAATAATTTAGTAGTAAAATAAAATTGGTTAATATAAAATAAAAAATTGGTTAATAAAGTATTGGAGTTGGTTAATAAGTATTCATATATCATAAATAATTTTTGATAGTAAAATAAAATTGTTTAATGAAGTGTAAAATGTTAGTTAATGAAGTTATGAAATTAGTTAATAAATATTCAGATTGTTTTTACTATTAAGTTATTTTTAATATTTAATAATTAATTAACCAATTTCACCATTTTATTAACTAAATTTTCATATTTTATTAATTAATTTTATTTTACCAAAAAAAATATATAATTTTTTTTAGAAAAATATTATTATAATAATATATTATTATTTATAAATATATATTTTTATTTAATAAAGTTTATTCACCATATAAATATAATAAATAGTGTTTAAAGTAAATATTACGATAAATAGTGTTTAAAGTAAATATTAGTGGATGATTTAGGGGGTAAGAATATCATTAGTCACCACTAAATGTGATAACACTAAAACACTTACTTTTTTTTTGACAAAAATCCTTTTAAGGAAAATAGTTCTAAGTTTTGAACCAGCTTACAAAGAAAAATATACTCCACATATCAAGGTTTAAATTAAACTAAACGTGACAGACAACGCACATTTTTCCATATTGTGTAATTTGCCGACAGCCGACATTCTATTGAACATTTTAACCTGCAATCTCCGGTATTCAGGATTCCACTTTTGCACCGTCAGACTCTTTTTCTGTTCCGCGTTACTGGCATTTTCGGTTACCCGTCGACTTCCAAAATGCTTGTTTTTTTTGCTTCTTGTAATAGTTTATAAGTTGTTTGTGAGCTGGGTCGTACGTAAAATATGAATCAGCAAGTGGCTAATTATATTTAGTAAGCGACAACACAAAACATATACTTTTGCTTTATATTATTATTTAAGAAAACTACTCACTAACAAAATCAGTATATTGATTTTATTGTTTTCACTTTTCACCGATATTTATTTTAAATGAGATATTAATAAGGAAGATTGAAATGTTTATTTTCTATATGTAAAATAAATTTTTTTATTAATAAATTTTCAAAATATTTTTAAATAAAAGAAAATATTTATTATTTCGGACTTGTATTAGAAGTTTAACAAAAACATTTCTTGTTTTTGTTAAATTGTTAAAAGATTTTTTAACACATGCTATAAGTTTCTAGCGCATCGTATAAAATTTTAAAAATAATTTCAAATTTTAAAAATGTATTTTCGAAAACATCTCACACACATATATTTTATTGGTTTTTGAATTACATCTTAAATTTACGACTTAATTTATTTTGGAAATAAATTTCTTAAATTTTTTTAAAAATACATTTTAGACACTTGCTCCATCAACACTAATTAGAGCTCATCCACTCCATCAATAAACCAAAAGTAGGGGTGTTCAAAACCAAACCAACCCAATAAAAAACCGCAAAACCAAACCAAATCAAACCGAAACCGCAAAAAATCGCATTTGTTTCGGATTAGTTTGGATCATTTTTAACAAAACCGCATGGTTTGGTTCGGTTTGCGGTTTGTATTTTACAAACCGAACCAAACCGAACTAAACCGCATTATGTTACAACTTAAATTTTACTTAACTCGCATCTAACCCAAACCTAAATCTATTATACATTAGCCTTATGATTACAGACAATTTTCTCATCTTTACAGTTATGATTTCATTTTCAATCTTCTTAAATATCTCCTAACATTATCACTTCATCTTCATCACTTACATCTTGCCTCTTCTTATCTAATATCTACTCTCCTATATTGTTTCTTTTGCACGTTCTTATTTTTTATGCAATTTTTCTCTCTTTCAATTTCATTTTATCACACATCTTTATCTCTAATCTCTCCTCTCTTATGTTCATTCTTTTTCATCTTCACTAATTTCTCATCTCTTCTATTTTTTTTTGTTTTATTATAATATTTTTTATATTGTTTTATGCTATTATTTTATGTTTATTATTTCATTTTTGTCTAATCTAACTTTTGCATATTAAATGAGAAGTTATTGTCCAAATATGATTAGTTTTTTGGTTATAATTTAGTAGTGTATCATGTATGAATGACCAAATACAAAGTTATGTTGTCATATATATGTGAATGTATGACTCAACAAATTATTTGTAAAAAACCGAACCAACCGCACCGAACCAAACCGCATTGGTTTGGTTTGGTTTTTTTTCCTAAAAGTCAATCGAACCAAACCAAACCGCATGCCTTTTTCTCTCGCGGTTCGGATGATTTTTTGCATCAAAACCGCCCAAACCGCACCGCGAACACCCCTAACCAAAAGTATGTGTGTCTCTATTTTTTTTATAAGAAACAAAGAACCACAAATTTCCCAGAAAGCTACAACAAATCTAACTCCAATACAAAAATACAATGATTCTCTTATAGAGTCGTCATCTTTATTCCCTATAGATGGTAATATTAGGATTTTCTTCTTCCTAATGTAACTCGATGCTTCAAAACATTGATGTTGAGTTTCTAATGTAACAATTCGGAAATGTAACATAGATGGAACAATTGTTTATACGAGCTCCACACAAGTTTTGATTCCTAATGTAACTCGATGCTTTAAAACATTGATGTTGAGTTTCTATTAGGAATTTTCCTTTAAAATTGTTGCGAGATAGATTCAAATATAGTTGAACTTCATGGCATATTTTTCAGTAAGTTCTGGTTTGTTGATGGATTGGGTGACAAGCTCTATGTAGCGTTGATGGAGTAAGTGTTGGAAATGTATTTTCGGAAAAAATTTGGAAATGTATTTTCTGAATAAATTTAGTTGTAAAATTATGGCATAACTCAAAAATGAATGAAATGCATGTGTGTGGGATGCTCTCGGTAATATATTTTCAGAATTTGAGAGCATTTTTGGAAATTCACACGGCGCGCTAGAAGGTTATAAGGTGCATTAAGAAATTATCTCTCTATTATTATTTGATTAAGTAATTTCTGGATTTGGATTGTACTTTAGTGAAGGCCCAATTGCTATATATAACACTGACCTCTTTCCATTGTAATTCAACTTGTTTCATTTCAATTAACCTTTTGTTCCAGTGGACCTTTTCATCACATTCCATACAATGATAATATGGTATCTGTTACCCTGAAATTTCTTGAGGTATTTGAAGATACCTGTTAGGTACAATTGACCTTGATTAGGGTTGATACTTAAAAAAGAGAGTTTCATGAAAGTCGAAATTTGTGACCAAAAGGAAAAAGGGCCAAAACAGAGGTGTCGAAGACGAGCCACATAGACCAGATGAATAAGGTAAGGAATGTTGGTCGATTCGATAAACTATGGACTAAGTGAAGGAATCAGGTGAAGTTCAGATACAGTCGAAGATGGAGCCTATTGGACTTAGATAAATTTCATTCTTTTTGAGGTGCATCAAAGCTAGGAGCGGTTAACCTTTTGTAGTAACAAAGCGGGGGAAATTCAAACTTTGAAAATCGAGGATAGTTACTTCAAGAGATCGTGTATCTTAGGCGCCAAACGGATGGCGAAATACTGTGAGGCAGTTACTTTTAGTTTCAATTTCATCCGTAGATTTCCTTAGGTAACCCATCTTGTAAATTACTATAAATAAGTCATTTCACTGTAAATTTTTTGTGTTCACTTGTACACTTAAATCACTTTCCAAAACTCTGCCCAATTCCGTGTGTAAGGAAGAAAAAGTTGTTAAGCATTTGATGTACGTGAATCACCACCTTTATTTCAATGCAATCAATTTATCTTTTCATGTTATCTTTTGAATGTTTTTACTACTTTATATTCACCTTCGAGCAAAACCTTTACATTTTCTTCTGCTTCACATGAACTTTTCAACACTGCTTGTCGGTCACGAGTCACCAACTAGTTAGTTTGTTGAATCTTATTTCGTCCAGAACCTGCTGTCGGTCACGAGTTACCAGTCAGTCGGTCGAATCTATATGTGGAAAGTCATTGTACTTGTTCCCTTGGTCTTAGAAAAGAGTTTCTTGACTAGGGTATAATTCGACAGAATCAGTACAACATCAAACATCTTAGCACGTGTCTTAAGATCAACCGGTGGATCTTGTGAGTAACCCTTAGTTTTAGGATATAGGGAGGACCAACGGTTGTTTACCATTTTCCATAGTAAACAAATTGGCACACCTGGTGGGACCAAGTGCTATGATTTAGAGTTTGTTGTTAGATTTCATAGGTGCATGAGACTTAGAAGTGGAAATTTAATCAATAACAAACCACCTACTAGAAAGCATATACCTAGGATGTCAAACACTACTTCTGCTTCGAACGTGGATGAAATTCCATCGCGAACTTTGGGTACATCCGACCCAGTTGTTACGCAACTTACACCATTTCCCCCATTAAACAACACAATTGTATCAGGGTCAACTGCGTTAGTGTCAGTTCCTCTTCCCATACCACACTGGTGAGTCCAGGGCCTGTGGTGGCCACGAGCGTCATTCTGAACACAGTGATACCTCGATTTGGTACTGCTACGAATCCCCCTTATGGAATGACATATTCCTTAATGTCGGGATATCAGTCGACCTCAAGTGCAGCGGTGGTGCTGATAATGCACAAAATACGAATTCCCCTTTGCAAGGATCTACAGTAGGGGAAATAGGGCAATGCCTACACAACAGTTAATTCCACACTTAAATAGTACATCTGTGGTAAGTGTTAAGGAAACAAATGGATGATAGTAACCATGAGTTGGTTAATACGTTAACTAACCAAATGGGTAATGTGTTTAACCCTATAGTACAAGAATCAATTGAGACTAATAGGCAGTCCGCTGAAACAAATCGACAAGTAATTACACAGTTGACACGTTTGTGTAACTTCTTGGGTGCTCCCCAAGTTCCTGGTCGATAGGGGCCGCCTGTTCGAAAGGTCATTCCTGCTTAAGGGGACATGGGGGCAATAGAGGAGGAGACTGTGTATCAAGGTCAAGCCACAACGCCTCAAAGAAACGTTGTTGTCGACCAACCTAGGGTATTAGTTTGTAGACAACAAGAGGCTGACCAGGTTCTTGATCAAATTCGACACGAGGAATTAGCTATTGAAAATAATTTGACCAATATTGTCGAGAGAATTTTGGCCAGAAATGGTATAAATACGACGTTGCTAAGGCCAACGTACTCATCCCTTTTGTCTGAGTATATTCTACAAACTGAAAACCCTAGAGGATGGAAGATTCTTAAGTATACTAAGTTTAGGGGAGAAACAGGGGAATCGATAATTGAGCACAATGCTAGGTACTTGACTAGGTCGGGGGATACGGCGAATAATGAAAGCTTGAGAGTGAAACATTTCCCTTCATCCCTTACTAAGGAAACCTTCACGTGGTTTACCACTTTGCCCCCTGATTCTATTGATTCATGGACGAAGTTAGAGAAACTTTTTCATGAACAATTTTATGAGGGACATTCGAAGATTAGTTTGGTCGAGTTATCAAACATTAAGAGGAGGTTTTCTAAATAGGTTTAGATCATTATAAGCAGGGTGATTTACCTAAGTGCCTGAACATGAACTTGTTCAGATGGCTGCTGGAGGTTTAGACTATTACATTAGGAAGAAAATAGACTCAACTTTTGTCAAGAGTATGTCATAACTGGATAATAGGGTTCGACACCTTAAGCGTCTTCGACTAGAAAAGTTAGACATACTCAAGCTAAGGCTAAGAAAGAGAAAGTAGCCTACATCGATTATGATGACATAGATCCCATATATGAAGCCGACTATGTCTCACCGATTGAGGCAGATGTCGATGTGGCTGAATTGAAATCAAGGCCTGCATATGAATGCAAGTCATTGTTTCCTGCCAAAGGAAAAAGTCCTACTGTCAAAACTAGTTCAAAAATCCCTGCAAAAACTTATACTTTCGATGTTAGTAAATGAGAAGATATTTTTGATGTATTAGTAAAAGATGGTCAAATCTTAGTACCCCCAAATGCTAAATTACCACCATTAGAACAACGACAAAAAAGAGGTTTTTTCAAATATCATAACTATATTGGTCACACAACCTCTCAATGTTTTCTTTTCAGGGATCTGGTCCATAAATCACTGCAGGAGGGTCGATTGAAGTTCGCTGCAAGAAAGCTGAAGATCGACATTGACCCTCTAAGACAAGAAGAGGCTTTGTTTGCTGAGCCGATCAATATCAATATGGTGGATCTCATCGAATTTCCTGATGACAACATGGTCGAGGAAAGTACTGGTGAGAGTCCAAATGTTAAGCTGGTTGATGTCTACCCAAAAGATGATGAAGATTTTCTGGAGTTTCTTTATCGTTGCAAAAATAAGGGAGCTCAAGTCAGTTTGTGCCCCAGATGCAGTGCTTTAACTGATAGGGTTGCTGCTGAAAATTTCCAGAGGTTACAGTTGGAGAAAGGGAGATCCCAATGGAACAAAAGGGACCCCATGAAGGGTTTTTAAGCCAAGACAAAAAGTTTCATCCCGTCAGCTTCCGCGCCCAAGGGCACTTGGATTAAGCCCCAAATGGTTGTGGGGACATCCAATGCTGTCGATGTTGTGAGGGATGTGAAAGGCAAAGCTCTGATGAGTTACCGACTCGAAGTTCGATATGAGAAAAAGATCCATGTATCTGAAAATTACATGGGAAAAATCCTATGAGTCGAACCCAATGGAGGCAATTTCAAAGGAAGAAGCAGACTAAAAGACAAGCCGCTATTGCTGCTAGGCAAACCGCTATCGACAAGGATGGAATTCAGAGGCAGTATAGGGTGAAGGTCGACCCTGCTATCAATGATTTTGCCTCTGACTCAGAGGGAAGTCTTGACATTTTGGTCAATATTGTGTCCATGCTCCCTGAGGAATACAACATCCTGACTGAAGTGGACGACACTGATGATGTCGATGCTCTAGAAATGGATTTGCACAAGTCAACTTGTTATTTTGTTATGAATATTGGTTCTATTGAGAGCCAAGATGACTTTTTCGAAAGGCCTGACATGGCTATGAGAAGCCATCTGAAGCCTCTGCTGATTAGGGAAAAGGTCGAAGGAATTTCCATTAACAAGGTGTTAGTGGATTGTGGCGCTACAATTAATATAATGCCACATCACATACTGAAGAAAATCGGTAAATTCGACAAGGTTATCATACCTCACAACGTGGTCCTGTCAGACTACGAAGGAAGAACAAAGACTACCATGGGAATAATCTAGGTAGATATAACTATCGGCTTAGTGACTAGGCCGACAATCTTTATGGTTATCCAAGGGAAACCAAGCTATAACTTGCTGGTAGGAAAAGAATGGTTACATGGAATTGGAGTTGTACCACCTTCCATGCATCAGCGCCTGATAATCTGGAGAGAAGACGACATCATGGAAAACATTAAGGCCGACCAGGGTTATTTCATGGCAGATGTTAATAATGTCGGCCATAAACACTTCGATAGGAAGCTAGCCAACATTGCTCCTTGTCAACTAGATGAGGAAGTATATTGTAATACGGTGAACTGACTTTGAGAATTTTGTTTTGCTTTTTATCGTAAATGTTGCGGATAGCAAGAGTCGCCACCGACTTTTCTTTTATCCAATTAAGGGAAGGTGAAAAGAACAGGAAAAGACCTTCGTTAGATTATGAGTAAGGGAGAAGGTTATGAAAAGGGAAGGTATTAGCACCCCTTTCCATCCGTAGTTATCTATGGGCTCTTAGTTGCTTTTAGCTCACTTTAAAAATTGCTTTCTGTGTGTTTGACAAAAATGTTTTGAAAAGGAATTTCGCTTTGACTTTGTAATGATTCATGTAGGAATGTATACAAAGTGTTCAGAAATGTTTCGTTTTTTTGAAAAGAGTTTGATCTTTGATAAAAGTGTGTGGTGTGAAAAGTATTTTGATAGAGTAAGCAACTAAAAGTCTTATTACCTACTCAGAATGGTCGTTTTCATGTTATTTTACGTTCCTTTAGAATAGTGTTATCCATACCATTAGTTGGTAGGTAACGCTATTCATTGGATGTAGAAGGGACATTCGAAGGGACATCGGATGGTCATAGAAGGCAACTTGTAGGAAGTATCCTAGCACATTCGAAGGGACGATCATCACTTTTCGTAGGCAACAATCGAGGGACGAGATCATGTATTCGTAGGCGAGATCGTGGGTCTATGATCTTTGTATCGAAGGGACTATGATGATATATTGGTAGGCAACGGTGCTAGGATACCTCTATGTTCGAGGGACTTGACCATTTATTCGAAAGGCAACGAGAGAGAATTATCCTAAGGGGTGCATGTGTGAAAGAGTGTGTCAAATGCAGATATTTTATCTTGTAAGTTAGAAGTGATCTATGTCCGTTTTTATCTTGTCATACACGCCTAATTACTAGCAGTTTATAGGGTGCGGAAAGTAAAGTGCGGAAAAGTAAAGTCCTACGCTATTACAAGGCTTTGGGGCAGTTACATAAAAGGAGTGCGGAAAGTAAAAGTCCTAATTAAACTATTACATCCCATGAGCAGTTACATAATATTGAAAAGAAAAGCGAGAAAAATAGTCCGAACCATTACAACTTGTAAGCAGATACATAATCGGAAAATATGAGAAGTTCGCATAAGAGAAAAAGGTTAGTAAAAATAAGATTTTTGAATGAGGAAAAATATTTTAGGTTAGTCATGCTGATTAGATGATATAGAAATTTTTTGGGAATTTTCTGGATCGTTTTTGATAATTAAAAGCAATTAAAAGTCAATTTAATGGTTAATTAACAATTAATTAAAATATGCATGCAAAAATATTAATTTTAATGTCAAAAATTAAATAAACATTTTTCTGATAAAATGCAAAAAGGAAATGTTTTTGGTGATTTTTAAATGCATGAGAAAAATATTTAAAGATAAATTAAATTGAATGGAAAATATTAAAAGAAAAATAAGAAAATATGTTAGTTTTCAGAATTGTAAAAAAGAAAGTGGGAAGCCAGGGATCGAACCCCTGACCTCCAGGGTATACAACCACACACGTTGCCAACTGAGCCAAGGCGCCTTGGTGTTAGGAATCTGCAAGTAGTGCATTATAAGCGTGAATGTGTCATATTTTGGATTTTCAAACCAAGTCAAGCCGTGGGACCCAGTTGTATGGAGGAGTGAATCAGATTGCAAGAAAGCGCCACGCATGCCTTCGCCTGAGACGAATAGTCAACGACGCCAGAGCCCTAGCTCCGGTCGTCTTCTCCGGCAGCCTTGATACTGGAACCTGTAAAATAAAGCAAATAAAAAGCAGAGGGATACCCTACCCCCCTAATTTGACCGTGACAAACACGATGGTGGTGTTTGTTTGGCCTGAAAGTTCCTGGATTCTGAGTTTTGAATCAAACAGTTTGATAAACCCTAACAATGGCAGTTGATGTTTTCTACGTGCAAGCTTTCATGTAATGCATCTAACACACTCTAATGGATGCCCTGAGTTCAAACAAGCAAACAAAAACAGTTAACAATGCATGAATTGTAAAAATCAAATTTGAAAGTTTTACCAAATCGGTGCTATGTGTTTTTCGCGTTCTGGGCAGCCTTGGCTTTGTGTGAGGGTATGGATCGAACCCTGGGATGCTCAGGAACACAATGGAGGGCTTGGTTTTGATTGAAACTTGCTGGAAAGTGGAATACGAATTTTGCAACTTTGAGAGATTTTTTGAGAAAATAGGGTTGCTCCAAGAGGCTAGGGTTTCGTTCCTGGTCTTTGTGAATGCATTAGGTATTTATAGAGCAAGAGTTTGAAGCAAAAAGAATGAAAAAAGATGTGGCTTTTAATGCAAAAGTATTTTCTCTTCAATTTTAATCAAATCTTTCCCAAATTTGATTTTCTCTTCCTTGCATGAGCTAGCACAAATTTGTCATGTCTTGTGGGCTTCCTTGGTCCTCAAGTTTGATAGAAATCCAACCCAACTTGATTTATAACTTGTTTTCATATTTTATTTAATCTAAATTTGAATTAAATGCTTTTAAATTCAAAAATAAATCAAGAAAATAAGAAAAGGTCATGGCCAAGCATCAAGAGGTTCTAAATAATATTATGATCAAGTTTGGATCATGAAATTATAGGCCCATTTGGAAGAAATTGGATTGTGTCAAATATTTTCCTTTGTGCAATTCTTCAAAATTGCCCAACTTGTGCAAGGTGTATTTTGCTCAATTTTTAACATTTTTGAGTGTTCTTGGACTTTTTAGAAATCTCTAGATGTCCTCTAAACAACCTCTTTGGTTTCATCTCAATTGGAGTTGCCATGCTCAATAAAACTTCTTTACAAAAAGTTGACTTTTTGTTGACTTTGAAAAGGACCTGTAATGTTTTGATCCATATCTTCAAAATGAAGTATTTTCTGACCATGCTTGTGAGACATGAAGTTGTATAGAATTGAATTCTCTTCAAAATGAGAGGTGGTGGAAAAATTTCTGACAAAGTATGAGAAAGTTATGCTCAGTCAAAGTTCAGTTGACTTTTCCTCAAGAAACCCTAATTTGGAAAGTTTGACTTTTGATCAATTCTTGAGTTTTCTTGATGAATCATGATCAACCCTTTATCAAATGATGAATGTCACTTCAATATGGATGTTGACCAAAAATCATGAAGTTTGACTGTATGTTGACCATAGTTGACTTTTTTGTCCAATACAACTGATTGTCAACCATCTGAGCAATTGTCTGAGGAAACTTGACATGGAGATTCTTTGAAGCATATGAGGAGGCATGATGATCACTAGAGATGTTGGAAACCCATCTTGATCTGAGGATAGCCAAACCCTAGTTTGGGTTGATTGCTTAGGAGAGAGTTTGTCTGGTCAACCCTTGAGGAATGGATGTATGAGAAATGTCTTGAGAAATAAGAGGGAAAATTTTGGGGTATGACAGCTGCCCCTGTTCAATCTTCTTGTATTGGAAGGGCTAGATTGGCATACCTGCCTTTCGTGACCTGAAGGTAGAAGATGATTGAACACTCGAGTACACCTGAAAATTTGCACTCGTCGTTGATTGATGATGCATGGGAATGGGCTTATAGATGCCATTTGGAGAAGCTGCAGACTTCACTGGGGAATGAATCATACGCTAGACTCAAGAGTGTTGCCTGAATAGAGAGTCGTGTCATACCCCAAAATTTTCCCTCCATCTTCTCAAGACATTCCTCAAAGGTTGATCAGACAAACCTTCTCCTAGACAATCAACCCAAACTAGGGTTTGGAATTTCTCAGATCAAGATGGACTCCCAACATCTCCAATGGTCTTCATGCCTCCTCATATGCTTCAAAGATTCTCCATGTCAAGTTTCAAGCCTCACAAGTCAAGTTTCCTCATGCAATTGCTCAGATGGTTGAAAATCAGTTGTATTGGACAAAAAGTCAACTGTGGTCAACATACAATCATACTTCATAATTTTTGGTCAACATCCTCATTTTGAAGTTAAATTCATCATTTGATCAAGGGTTGATCATGATTCATCAAGAAAACCCAAGATTTGCCCAAAGGTCAAACTTTCTAAATTAGGGTTTCTTAGTGAAAAGTCAACCAAACTTTGACTGAGCATAACTTCTTCATACTTTCTCAGAAATTTTTCCACCACCTCTTGTTTTGAAGGAAATTCAATTCTATACAACTTCATGTCTCACAAGAATGTTCAAAAAATGCTTCATTTGAGAGGTATGGATCAAAATATTACAGGTCCTTTTCAAAGTCAACAAAAAGTCAACTTTTTGTTTTGAAGATATATTGAGCATGGAAACTCCAATTGAGATGAAACAAAAGAGGATGCTTAGAGGACTCTTAGAGCTTTCCAAAAAGTCCAAGAACACTCAAAAATGTGGAAAATTGAGCAAGATATACTATTCAGAAGTTGGGCAATTTTGGACAATTGCACAAAGGGAAATATTGGTCAAAATGCAAAATTTCCCAAATGGGCCTATAATCTTTTGATCCAAACTTGTTCATAACATTATTTGTGACTCATAAAAGCTTGGCCATGGCAATTTTCTATTTTATTAATTTATTTTTGAATTTTAAACCATTTAATTCAAAATTAAATTATATAAAATATGAAAATAAGATATTTTTTCAAGAGGAGTGATTTTATATCATACTTGAGGTCCAAGGAAGCCCATCATACATACCAATTTCGTGCTTGATCATCCATTTAAGAGAAAATCAAATTTCTTTCAAAAATTTGATTTTATTTGAAAATCATTCAATGCATTCAAAACCAAATATGTTTTCCTTGTTTTTTCTCTCTCCTACTTCACTCTATAAATAGCCAGCATTACACACAACAAAGGACACGAAACCCTAGCCCTTACAACAACCCAAACTTTTCCAAAATTTTTCAAGGATTCTCAAAAATCGAATTTTGATTTTCAGCTGTTTTCAAGGCAAACAAACCACCGACCTTGTTCACGAGGTCTCAAAGTCCCAAACCTCACATCAAGCCCAGGCTGCCCAGATCGTGTTCTTGGACTCTCACCGGTTTGGTAAACTCACAAATTCGATTTTCTTTTTCCATGCGTTATTAATTGTTTTTGTGTGTTTGAATGGATTCAGGGCATCAAATAGATCATGAATGATACCTTTCATGCAAGCTTAGACGTAGAAAACGTAAATCACCATTGCTAGGGCATTTTGTTCTGTTTCGTTCGAACCAGGTGTTACAGGCACTTTCAGGAAAAACTAATGCCACCGATGGATTCGCAAGAGTCGATTTAGGGGGGTAGGGTGTTCCTTTGCCATTGTTTTTTCGTATTTCGCAGGTTTGAAGGTTTGAGCAATCGGAGAAGACGACCGGAGCTAGGGCTCCGGCGTCGTTGAATGCATTGACTCCGGCGTGGGCTTGCATGGCGCGAAGAGGCCTCCTGATCGTCCATCCATTCAACGGGGACCCCACAAGGCTGACTGTGTTTAAAATATAATCATGACGCGTCATCACTTATATTCAATTGATTTTGTTTTTTACAACACCAGATGTCACTTGTCCCAGTGGTTAAGGCGTTAGGCTTGGAATTCTCCTCCAGTCACGAGTTCGAATCAGCCCAGGACCAGTTTTGCATTTTCTTTTCACAAACTCAATTATTTTCATATTTTTCTATTTTCTTTTTATTTAATATTTTGCATTCATTTTAATTTATTTCAATAATTTTTATCATGCATTTAAAAACACCAAAAAATATTTTTCTTTTTGCATTATTTCCAGAAAATGTTTATTTAATTTATAAAATTAAAAATATTATTTTTGCATGCATATTTAATTTAATTGTTAATTTATCATTTAAATCACACTTAATTAGTTTTTAATTACTAAATTAACTCCAAAAAATCCCAAAAAATTATTTTTAGCATATTAATGTTATTTCCAGCTTGAAATATTTTTCTCATTTAAAAATTATTATTTTTACTAACATTTTCCTCTTATTCGATTTCCTCGTATTCTCCGATTTCTCATCTTTTCACAGGTTATCTCGTTTCGGACGATTTCTTTTTACCGTTTTCTTTTTTCCAATTATGTAATTGCTCATGGGATGTAATAGCTTAATTAGGGATTTTATTTTCCGCATTTTAAATTATGTATCTGCCCCAAAGCCATGTAATAGCGTAGGACTTTATCTTTCCGCACTTTATACTTCCGCATTTTAATTTCAGCATCTTATAAACTGCTAGTAATTAGGCGTGTATGGCAAGATAAAATTGGACATAGCCCACTCTTAACTTCAAGCTAATATATCTGAAATCAACACACTCTTTTCACACATGCACCCCTTAGGGTAATTCTCTCTCGTTGCCTTTACGAATTCAAATGGTCATGTCCCTCGAACGTAGAGGTATTCTAGCACCGTTGCCTTCAAAACAAATCATCATAGTCCCTTCGATATAAAGATCATAGACCCACGATGTCGCCTACGAATACATGATCTTGACCCTCGATTGTTGCCTACGAAAATGATTATAGTCCCTTGAATGTGCTAGGATACTTCCTATGACCATCCGATGTCCCGATGTCCACGAATAGGGTTACCTACCAACTAATGGTATGGATTGCACTATTCTAAAGGAGCGTAAAAATGACCAATTCGAGTAGGTAATAAGACTTTTAGTTGCTTGCTCTATCAAAATACTTTTCACACCTCACACTTTTGTCAAAGTTCAAACTCTTTTCAAAAAGCATTTCCAAACACTTTGTATACATTCCTACATGAATCATTACAAAGTCAAAGCGAAATGCCTTTTCAAAACATTTTTGTCAAACACACAAAAGCACAATTTTAAAGTGATCTAAGAGCAACTAAGAGCCGTAGATAACTACGGATGAAAAGGGTGCTAATACCTTCCTTTTCATAACCTTCTCCTTACTCGAATCTAACGAAGGTCTTTTTCTGTACTTTTTACCTTCCCTTAATTGGATAAAAGAAAAGTCGGTGGCGACTCTTGCTATCCGCATATTTGCGATACAAAAAATCACAAAGTCAGTTCACCGTATTACAGAACTGGCGACTCTGCTGGGGACACCCTAAAGAGAGAATACCTTAGGGATTTTTAGATCACCTTTATTGCTTTTTGTTTGACTTGCTTGCTTTATCTTTAAGGGTTGCTTGGGTATTATATTTGTGGGGGATCCTACACCCGGATCCGGGTTTCCTTTTAGGTAAGTAGCAATAAATCGTCACGACCGTTAGACGTATATCGAAACGGTCAACATGATGGCTACGTTAGTGTGACACTTTAGATGTCCTGATACTCTTCATTTCCAAGTTGAGGATAGTATTTGGCTTCTGCATGGTGTCATCAAGCACTAACTAAACTTTTAGAACCTTAATTGACCCATCTTGGCCATTAGAAGGTAGTGAGATGGTCGGCTTTGGTGCAGACTAAGGTTGGCTGATACTCGATGCTACGCTCATTAAGATCGGACTTTTGGGATATTTTCGATCGACCACTTGGCGTCGTATTGAAATAAGCCCTCGAGAAAGATCAATGATGTGAGATTCCTAGAACCCGGTTACTATTATAGGACAGGATGAACCAACTCAAACTTTTGGTAGGGTAATCACCTATACCTCTTGCAAGCCTAAAACCTAGGCTCATTGTGTGAATTGTTTGTGTGTGCTAAACATGACATCATGACATCATTCGCATTGCATATCATTTCTAACTATTTCAAGGACCTAGGGATTTATCTTTGCTCTGTTTTGTAGGGATTATGGCTTCTAGAAAGACTATCTGAATCAACTTCATGGGTATACCTTCTCAGCTCAAAGAATTGGTTTCAGAGATTCCCGACCATGCTAGTTCATCAAAAGACATGGTTATCTACTTGACCATGTTATCTCCGGTTTTGAAGAAGATATGATGCATGTCCTATTCCAGTTCTTCGATCCAAAACACCATTGCTTTACATTCCCCGATTAT
Source organism: Vicia sativa (assembly GCA_021764765.1). Lineage (NCBI taxonomy): Eukaryota > Viridiplantae > Streptophyta > Magnoliopsida > Fabales > Fabaceae > Vicia > Vicia sativa. Next base: position 86,781,607 of record CM038793.1, on the reverse strand, counting down.
CAGTTGGTTCCTACCTTAGAAGAGTTCTCTAAGCTACTTGGGATACCTGTTCTTGATCAAATTCCATTCACCGGTTTAGAGAAGGTTCCTAAGTACGAAGACATTGCATCAGCCTTACATCTTAAGCGCTCAGACATTGAAGCCAATTGGGAAACAAGAAGTGGAGTTAAAGGTTTACTTGCAAAGTTCTTAATTAAGAAAGCCCGAGAATTCCTCAAAGTTATGAGTTTCCATGCATTCGAAGACATTGTGGCCTTGCTAGTCTATGGTTTGGTTCTATTTCCTAACTCGGATCAATTCATAGATATCAATGCCATCAAGTTGTTCCTTACCCGCAATCCAGTGCCTACTTTACTTGGAGACATCCTACATTCTCTCCACACTCGTACTATCAAGAGACAAGGAACTCTCATGTGTTGTATACCGTTACTTTCCAGGTGGTTTATTTCGCACCTTCCTCCGTCAGTTCTGAAGAATGAACAAAGGTTGAGATGATCTCAAAGGTTAATGTCACTCTCTCATTCAGATATCCGTTGGAATCTTTTCTCTCAAAAGGATTTCACATTCATTGAGTATTGTGGAGAATTCCCTAATGTACCACTGCTTGGTATAAGGGGAGGTATTACTTACAACCCTTCTCTTGCTCTACGTCAGTTTGGTTTTGCTCGAAGAGATGGTCCACATGATATGCTTCTCCAAGACATTGTGTTCGACTATAATCACGATCTCCAAAATTATCGACGAAGGTTCATACACGCTTGGGGCATGGTAAAGAAAACTGATACCAAGACCTTGGGGCACCAGAACTCCATTCCTTGGGAACCTTACCTCAAATGGGTGCGAGCTCGAGCTCAAAACCTCATGATGTCATTCACGCCTGTTCTACCAGTAATTATGGAACCTGTGTCTATAGGTGACGTACCCTATACTGTTCTCCATCCTGATATGCCTACTAATTTTGAAGACTTAAAGAGATCCTAGATTCAGCTTAAGGAAGAGAGGGATACATTCGAAGCTCAGTGCTATGCAAGTGAGAAGAAAGTGTTAGAGTTGACAAGGCTACTTCCCGAGGAGCGAAGCATCAACGCCTACCTCAGCACCAAGAGGAAGCGCCCATGGGAGACTTAGAGCTTTAGGATTTATATGTTTTTCTTTTATTATTTTGAACTATCTTTTGTACTTAAATGTTTGTTCATTGCTTGTTTAAACAAATTTAAATCTCTAAGGTCCTTGAAAACATTGCATTGCATTCGCATAAACATTGCATATCATGGCATAACATTGCATCACAGGTACATTGAAGATTGGTTTTCTCATTCTCTCGCTATTTATTTTAGCAGAAAATGGCTCTTGAACAGTCTATCAAAGATCTCCAAGCTCAGAATGCTCAGTTTCACCAGCTTGGTCCAAGGCCAAGAAGATCTGAAGAAGCTCATCAACAAGAAGAAGAAGGTTTTTGGTCTTCTCAACATGGGCAGACGCTACAAAGGTGGTCCTAAAGTGGTCAGCCAGATAGAACTCTCAGAAGGAAGTGTCAAGACTGAGGGGAGTGTCAAGGGTAATGAAGATGACCAGCGTGAGTCTGAGAAAGGAAGAGAGGATCAATATGATAATGACCAGTACTCTGATGAAGATGACAAGTACAAGCAACTTGAAGACCGTCTGAATGCTGTGGAAAACTGAAGATGTCAGGCTGAATTTTGATGATCGAGTCTTGTTCTGGTGTGGTGATTCCTCCCAAGTTCAAAGTTCCAACTTTTGCCAAGTATGATGGCATGTCTTGTCCGTGCATTTGAAGTCCTATGTTCGAAGATCAACCCCCCGATGATGAAAGTTGTGGATGCACTATTTTCAAGAGAGTTTGTCCGGAACTCAATTAGAATGGTATTATCAACTAGAGAATGACCGTATCCGTACTTGGAGTGACTTAGCAGATGCTTTCTACAAGAAATATGAGTACAATGCTGAATTGACACCCACTCGCATGCAGCTACAAAGCATGTATATGGTTCGTGATGAGAAGTTCAAAGAGTATGCTCAGAAATGGAGAGATTTAGCAGGCAGAGTTCAGCCACCCTTGTCCAATAGGGAGTTGGTTGATATGTTTATGGGAACACTAACGGGCCCGTTCTTTAATCATCTGATTGGAAACTCTTCAGCCGGATTCACCGAGCTGATATTGACAAGCGAGCGTATTGAAGCTGGTATCAAGAGTGGGAAGATTCAGATAGAGTCATCTTCAAATGCTGCGAAGAGATCTTTTGGTGGTAAGAAAGAAGCCAATCTGTATGGACGGAAAAGCCGAGCCAAGACCGACCGTGCTCAATCTGTGGGGGCGTTGTGATCTCGATCCTACATCGGCACAACCTCGGTGAGACAACAGCGTAGCAGCGCCACGAAGCAGTTCTGAAGATCAACATGCCTTTGTCGCAAGCCTTGCAACACATGTTAAAAGCAGAGCTGATTACCTTGAGGGATCCTCCTCAGAATATCAACACATCCTCTCTGAGATACAATCCTAATGCTAAGTGTGCTTACCATTCCAATAGCCCTGGACATAACACTGATGATTGTTGGGCTCTGAAGAACAAGATTGAAGACATGATTGAAGCTAAGCAGATTGAGTTTGACCCTCCTGTCGAGACTCCGAATATGATCAATGCGCCTATGCCAAACCATGACAAAAGTTCCAATGCTGTTGGTGAGGATACTTATGTGTTCAATATCGATGACTTGACCATTCCTCTGATGAGTGTTAAGAAGAATTTGCTACAAGCCGGTGTCAATCTAGGATGCCCAGAGAATTGTCGTTGGTGCCCAGCTGCACCTGATGGTTGTGCTTGGTTGAGAAGACGTGTTCAATGCATGATGAATAACCGTGAGATACTATTTCTGAAACCACCTGTGCAGAAGCTGTGTGAAGATATGTCTAAGTTGAAGATCGAAGATGTGAATGAAGCCGCACCATCTGTATGGGATACCTTGGGGCAGCCAAGTGGAAAGTATGATTACATGGTGAAGTACATTGTTCCTGAAAGCTACAAGATTCCTATTGAAGATGTTAAAGTAACCGGATGGGGTGACGATTTCCCAGAAGACTATGCTGATGTTAATACTATAAGGATTTCCTCTACTGATTCTGTGCCTAGAGTGGCACCTCTCATTATTACTTCTCCTAGACCAGTTCCATATTCCTCTGACAAGGCTATCCCTTGGAACTATGGAGCTGATGTTTACTATCATGGCGTCAAGCAAGACCCTCTGACCATTGAAGATCATACTGTTGAAGCTACCATTCGACATTGACAACATCAGGATCAAGTAAGGTGACCGAACGGAAGGGTGTTCTCTCGGATATCTCTCCTCCCATAGGCAGCTGCGACTCTAGCTCGCATTCCGCTATTCAATCCATTCCCAAGCCGGAGGGAAAAACCGTGACTCATCTTGCTCGGCCAGTACCAAAGGAAGTTCTGAAGACACCTCCAAACAAGAAATGGAGGAAATTCGAAGATTATCAAGAAGAGTGACTACAATGTTGTGGAGCAGTTGGGACAGACTCCGTCAAGATATCCATGCTTGCTCGCTCTTGTGCTCGAGGCTCATGCTAATGCCTTGGTGAAGTTTCGAAGAATGCTCACGTGCCGCAGACACTACTCTTGACCCGGTTTGAAGTTTGTATTGCTAGCCTGGCTGCCAACAATGGCCTAGGCTTCTCGATCTTGATTTGACTCTGCGGAAGGAAACACAACAAAGCCTTGCACATCTCTGTTGAATGCAAGGGCATTACATTGTTTCATGTTTTGGTCGATACCGGTTCTGCTCTGAATATCCTTCCGAAGACTGCTTTTGATCGACTCGATGTTGAAGGATTGGTTCTGAAACCCAGTGACATAATTGTGAGAGCTTTTGATGGTTCTAAGCGAGCAGATGCTTGGAGAGCTCATTCACTGTTAAAGTCGGTTCCGGACTTTTGATTCCATTTTCTTTGTCATGGACATCCGTCCAGCTTACTCTTGCCTACTTGGACGCCCTTGGATACATGGGGAAGGCGCTGTTACCTCTACCTTGCATCAGAAGCTGAAATATCCGGTGAAAGGGAAGGTTGTTACAGTATGTGGTGAAGAAGAATATATGGTCAGTCATCTACAGTCATTCCGATACCTTGAGGTGGAGGGTGAATTCTTCGAGACTCCCTGTCAAGCTTTTGAAACAATCCCCAGAGTCATGCCTATTGACTCTCCTGTCACTCCTGAAGTTACGCAAGCTCCGCCTAGGATGGCCTCGCTGAAAGATGCTCAAGCCACTGTTGAAGAAGGTGGTAGTTCTATTTGGGGACAGCTCCCTGATCTTCCTTTCAAATTCGACAAGACTGGTTTAGGCTTCACCATCAGAGGTCAGAAGATGATACGCCACGAACGTGCCGGCCAACTTCCTTTCCGCATCAGCCAGAGTGGAATCCATGCTATAGAAGACGACGACAATGACTTCGACATCGGCAAGTGGATCTTCCCAACTCCAGACAAGGGGCTCAGCAATTGGAAGACTGAAGACGTCATACCAATCTCCTTTAGACAGGAGTAATTGCTCTTGTTTTGTTTTGCTTTTCGTATTTTCCATGTTTTAAACAATAAACTCTAAAGCCTAGTGCCTTACCCGGGGCATCATGGCTCGTTTGTGAGGGTTATTATCTGTCATTTGCATATTTTCATTCAATAAAATCGTTGGACTTTTGCATTCGATTGTTTGTTTTCTTTATTTTTTATCACCCCTTTAAAAGCTATGTGTTTCTTACACACACCCACGTGATACACTGCAGAATCACTCCGAATCTCATTGATAACAGCTATGCTATTGCTAAATATGACTTTGATAATCCGATCTACCAAGCCGAAGATGAAAGTGAGGAAGATTGTGAAGTACCAGGAGAACTTGCCAGACTGCTATAGCAAGAAGAGCGAGTTATACAGCCACACGAAGAGACAGTTGAGGTTGTAAATTTGGGTACTGTTGAAGACAGAAAAGAGATCAAGATAGGAGCGGGTCTTGAGAATAGTGTTAAAGAAAGATTGGTTCAAATGCTACGAGACTATATTGAGGTTTTTGCTTGGTCATACGAAGACATGCCGGGTTTAGACATTGATATTGTGGTACACCGACTGCCGACAAAAGAAGGTTTTCTCCCAGTTAAACAGAAGGTTCGTTGTATGCGTCCTGAGATGTCAGAGAAAATCAAAGCCGAAGTTATGAAGCAGTTCAACGCCGGTTTCTTAGCTGTTACTTCCTATCCACAATGGGTTGCGAATGTGGTACCTGTACCTAAGAAGGACGGTAAAGTACGAATGTGTGTGGATTACAGAGATCTGAACAAAGCGAGTCCGAAAGACGATTTCCCACTTCCTCATATTGATGTTCTGGTTGACAACACCGCTCAGCATAAGGTTTTCTCCTTCATGGATGGTTTCTCCGGTTACAATCAGATCAAAATGGCTCCTGAAGACATGGAGAAGACTACTTTTGTTACACAGTGGGGCACTTTCTCTTACAAAGTTATGCCATTCGGACTGAAGAACGCAGGTGCCACTTATCAGCGTGCCATGGTGACATTATTTCATGACATGATTCATCACGAGATAGAGGTCTACGTCGACGACATGATAGCTCGATCACAGACTGAAGAAGAACATCTTGATCATTTGCAGAAACTGTTTGATAGGTTGAAGAAGTATAGACTGAGACTTAATCCCAACAAGTGCACCTTTGGAGTCAGATCCGGTAAACTCTTAGGGTTTGTTGTCAGTGGTAAAGGTATTGAAGTGGACCCCGCCAAGGTTAGAGCTATCCAAGAGATACCAGCTCTCCGCACCGAGAAGGAAGTCAGAGGTTTCTTGGGCCGATTGAATTACATTGCCAGATTCATTGCACATCTAACTGCTACTTGTGAGCCAATCTTCAAGTTACTGAAGAAAGATCAAGTGGTAGAATGGAACGACGATTTCCAAGTCGCTTTTGACAAAATCAAGGAGTACCTACAGAATCCCCCTATCCTGATGCCGCCCGCCGAAGGAAGACCTCTTATCATGTACTTGACAGTGTTAGAGAACTCAATGGGGTGCGTGTTGGGGCAACATGATGAGTCTGGTCGAAAAGATCATGCAATATACTACCTTAGCAAAAAGTTTATTGACTGTGAAACAAGATACTTACAGCTCGAGAAAACTTACAACGCTTTGGCTTGGGCTGCTCGCCGACTAAGACAGTATATGTTGACTCACACCACCTTGTTGATTTCTAAGATGGATCCGATAAAATACATATTTGAGAAACCAGCTCTCTCCGGAAGAATAGAAAGATGGCAAATGATCTTGACCGAATATGACATCCAGTACACTTCTCAGAAAGCAATCAAGGGAAGTGTACTAGCCGATCATTTGGCTCATCAAGCCATAGATGACTATCAGTCTATGCAGTTCGAGTTTCCAGATGAAGATGTTTTACTAGTTACCGATTGCGAGGAACCAGGACGACGAAGGACCTGAACAAGGATCCCGATGGACCATGGTCTTTGATGGGGCCTCAAACGCACTCGACAATGGCATTGGTGCCATCATTACATCCCCTGCAGGCGGACATATGCCTTTCACCGCCAGATTATGTTTCAACTGCACTAACAACATGGCCGAATACGAAGCGTGCATCATGGGTATCAAAGCTGCTATTGACTTAAGAATCAAGTTCTTACAAGTGTATGGAGATTGACTTTGGTGATCGATCGATTAAGGCGAGTGGGATACGAGGCATCCGAGTCTCATTCCATATCGAGAGCATGTTCTGAGTTTGATCCCCTACTTCGAAGAGATTACTTTTGATCACATTCCACGATAAGAGAATCAGTTGGCAGATGCATTGGCCACTATGTCATCTATGTTCAAGGTTAGATGGGATAACGAGGCTCCCTAGATTATCATTGAGAAGTTTGACGAACCAGCATATTGTTATGAGCTTGATACAGAAGAGAAACCTTGGTACTACGATATGAAGAGGTATCTTGAGACTCAGGAATATCCCGCAGGGGCATCTGTCAACGATAAGAAGTTTTTGAGAAGGTTCGCATCCAAATTCTTCCTCAGCAACGACATCTTATACAAGCGCAATCACGACTTCTGCTTACTCCGCTGTGTAGATCGGAAAACAGCAGAACGTATCATGGAAGAGTTACACGAAGGCGCATTTGGTACTCACTCCAATGGACATACGATGGCTAAGAAGATTTTGAGAACAGGTTACTATTGGTCCACCATGGAAGCTGATTGTCACCGCTACGCTCGATCTTGTCACAAATGCCAAATTTACGCCGACAAAGTGCACGCACCTCCAGTACCTTTGAATGTTCTAACGGCTCCTTGGCCTTTTGCAATGTGGGGCATTGACATGATCGGAGAAATCAAGCCCACTGCTTCCAATGGACATCGTTTCATCCTTATGGCAATTGACTATTTCACCAAGTGGGTAGAGGCAGCCTCGTTCGCATATGTTACTAAGAATGTTGTGGCTCGATTCATCAAACATAATCTTATCTGTCGGTATGGAATTCCCGAAAGGATTATCACAGATAATGGCTCCAATCTCAACAATAAGATGATCACCGAACTCTGCACGCAGTTCAAGATCAAGCATCACAGCTCTTCTCCTTATCGGCCTAAGATGAATGGCGCTGTGGAAGCCGCCAACAAGAACATTAAGAAGATTATACAGAAAATGACAGTGACTTACAAAGATTGACATGAGATGTTACCATTTTCTCTTCATCGTTATCGCACTACAGTACGAACATCAACAGGGGCAACCCCATTCTCTCTTGTGTACGGTATGGAAGCAGTCTTACCCATCGAAGTTCAGATACCCTCAACCAGAGTCCTCCAGGACACAGAGTTAGGCAAAGATGATTGGGTCCAGACCCGCCTTGACCAGATTAACTTAATTGATGAGAAATGACTCGCATCTATCTGCCATTGACAGATCTATCAGAAGCGAATGATCAGAGCATTTAACAAGAAGGTCAAGCGCCGAGTCTACCAAGTCGGTGATCTAGTAGTCAAGCGCATCATTCTTCCACAAGGTGATCCCAGGGGCAAATGGACTCCCATGAGGGACCGTTTGTAGTCAAAACAGTATTTTCCGGCGGAGCTATGATACTTAGCACCATGGATGGTGAAGACTTCCCACACCCTGTGAACGCAGACATAGTCAAAAAAATACTACGCATAAAAGAGACCCGCTAGGTCGACTGACCTAGGCAAAAATAAGGGCATCCTGGTGAACCAAAAGGGTTCGGGCAAAAGATAAGGATATATACAAAAAATGTACACCCAACAAGTCGAAAACCTGCAAAGGCGGCTTGGGCAAAAAAGGGTATCCCGGTCGACTGAAAACCCGAAAGGGCGGTCTAGGCAAAAGTTAGGGATTTAAGCGTACGACTATGTCTCTTCCAGATCACCTACTTTCAGACTACTATCAGCATTCAAGATTCGAATGGCAAAAATCAATTCACTCACTTTCTACTGACAGCAAGGAGATGAGATAGTTGAAATATATGAGTACTAGCATAGTTGGAACTTAACGAGATTGTTTCCGCATAGCTTTTTACTTTCTTGTATACAAACTACTTGGCCATACGCCACATTTCAAATAAATACAAGTTCTTTCTCTTTACGAGTTTTTGTTGTTGTCGTTTGCATAAAGTCCAACGTTTGCCTTGAATGATTATATGCATTTGACAATAAAAATCTAGTCACAAACATGCGAAAATTAAACATAACAAAGTAATTGCTACAGACTCCAGGAATTGAGATGACGACGAAAGTCACCAAATATTCCCCCACAGAACATGATCCCCGCAGAGGTGTCACTCACCACAAACCTTCCCCAGCGGAGTAAAAATGAATCCCCAAGCAGTGATTCCACTCAACATCTTCAAGCAATAACACTTCATCCCCAGCCGAGGTATTTATCACCAGCAGAATATCTCTCAACCATTCCCCTTGTCCCCGACAGCAGCAGTATCCAGACCTGAAACTTGGTCAGATAGTGCATCGGAGGAAACCTACACCTTTCATACCTCAGCCAAAGATTCCAACGGGCTCCAGATTCCTCTAACCCGGTCTCCCGGCGGCTATCAAATACTCTTCAACAAGATCTACACGCAAGATCCCCAGTAGAGTACCCCCCAGACTCTCCCCGGCAGGGTCTATGTACAAGATCCTCAGCAGTGCATCTCCTGATCTCTATCGTCCTCAATAATATCTGGGCTCAAGACTTGGTCAGATAGTGCATCAGAGGAATCAAGGTTATCTTCCTTCTCAGAATTTCCATCCGTTTCACCCCCACGCAGAAGTTAGAAATCGCCAAACAGAATATTCGCCTCTTCTTCAAGATGGATATGTTTTGAAATACTACAACATCTACCATTCATACATTTCTCATATATACATATGTCATTCATACACGTTGCCATGCATCATACTTTGCATAAGACTAACAAATATTCTATCAAAGTTTCTCTTGTTTTCTCCAAAATAGGTGAAAATCACTTCTAACGCAAACTGGTCCAGGATTAAGACCCGAATCCAGACAGGAAAACTATCTGAAAGACCACCCCTAGTTGTCCTCGACAAGCTGGTCCGAGATTAAGACCGAATCGGGCGGAAAACTATCGAACGACCACCCTCGTTGTCCTCCGACAACGGATCCAGGATTAATACCCGAAGCCAGACGGGAAACCCTATCCGAACGATCACGAGTTATCCTCCGATAACAGGCAATGGATCAATACCCGATGCACAACAGGTAGGGATGGCGGGGGGCGGGTTTAAGCACACCTGACCCGCGCCTCCGGACCAGACCGCACCGCACCCGTTCGGGCTAAAAAAATTTCACCCGTCCCCACCCCCAAAAGCGGGTCACCCGCACGCCCACCCTTGAATAAAATTTTTATTTTATTTTTAAATTTATATTTTTTTCATTAAAGTTAAAAATAAATAATTAAACTAAATACTTAATTATTTTAAGAGTATTTTTGAAGTTTGATAATTTTATTTAAATTTTATTTTCAAAAAAATAAATAATAATTCTAATAAATATAATATTATAACATTAAATAGTATAAAAAAGTGTAAATAAGTAATAAAACTATTAAAAATAAATAAAATAAAATAAATTTAGTTGGCGGGTGCGGGGCGGGTATTACCATCACCCGCCCCCACCCACCAGTAAATTAAAAGGGTTTACCCACCCTTCCGCCCGGTTAAACCGGGTTTTCCCCGCTAATTTCGGGGCGGAGGCGGGCGGGCCCCAGCGGGGCCGGGTTTATTTGCCATGCCTAACAACAGGGAAGCTACCCACATTATTACCAACTACTATCCCCCAGAGCAGTCAGCACGAAGAACTATTCTGACTCATTCTTATTATCAACAACAACTACAGAGTCTGGCGTACGACTCAGTTGTCTTGGATGGCATCTTAAGCCCATCTCCGACTACTTGTCAACATTTCTCCACTTTCAGAATGCTGCATATTTGGTTAAAAAACCAATACAAACCAATAACTTCATTCAAAGATAGGCACGAAGTCTAACGTACGATTTCCTCCGGATGGCATCTTAATCCCATCTCCATGCTCCTCCTGCTTCCAGAACATTTACTGAGCCTAGCGTACGGCTCACTCCCCAGCATCGATCTTTCCAGATGGCATATTAAGACCATCACCCTTCAATTCTCCTATCAACAACCTCGAGTCTGGCGTACGACTCGTTCCCCAGAGAAATCTCCAACTTCTTCAAATGGCATCTATAAGCCCATTCCCGCATCATCAACCAACAGCGAGTGCAAATTTTCAGGTGTACTCGAGTGTTCTATCATCTTCTACCTCCAGGTCACGAAAGGCAAACATGCCAATCTAACTCTTCCAGTACAAGAAGATTGAACAGGGGCAGCTGTCATACCCCAAAATTTTCCCTCCATCTTCTCAAGATATTCCATACATCCATACTCAAGGATTCCTCAAAGGTTGATCAGACAAACCCTCGCCTAGACAATCAACCCAAACTAGGGTTTGGAATTTCTCAGATCAAGATGGACTCCAACATCTCCAATGGTCTTCATGCCTCCTCATATGCTTCAAAGATTCTCCATGTCAAGTTTCAAGCCTCACAAGTCAAGTTTCCTCAGGCAATTGCTCAGATGGTTGAAAATCAGTTGTATTGGACAAAAAGTCAATTGTGGTCAACATACAGTCAAACTTCATAATTTTTGGTCAACATCCTCATTTTGAAGTTAAATTCATCATTTGATCAAGGGTTGATCATGATTCATCAAGAAAACCCAAGATTTGCCCAAAGGTCAAACTTTCTAAATTAGGGTTTCTCAGTGAAAAGTCAACCAAACTTTGACTGAGCATAACTTCTTCATACTTTCTCAAAAAAATTTCTACCACCTCTTGTTTTGAAGGAAATTCAATTCTCTACAACTTCATGTCTCACAAGAATGTTCAAAAAATGCTTCATTTGAGAGGTATGGATCAAAACATTACAGGTCCTTTTCAAAGTCAACAAAAAGTCAACTTTTTGTTTTGAAGATATATTGAGCATGGAAACTCCAATTGAGATGAAAACAAAGAGGCTGGTTATAGGACTCTTAGAGCTTTCCAAAAAGTCCAAGAAAACTCAAAAATGTGGAATATTGAGCAAGATACACTATTCAGAAGTTGGGCATTTTTGGACAATTGCACAAAGGGAAATATTGGTCAAAATGCAAAATTTCCCAAATGGGCCTATAATCTTTTGATCCAAACTTGTTCATGACATTATTTGTGACTCATAAAAGCTTGGCCATGGCAATTTTCTATTTTATTAATTTATTTTTGAATTTTAAACCATTTAATTCAAAATTAAATTATATAAAATATGAAAATAAGATATTTTTTCAAGAGGAGTGATTTTATATCATACTTGAGGTCCAAGGAAGCCCATCATACATACCAATTTCGTGCTTGATCATCCATTTAAGAGAAAATCAAATTTCTTTCAAAAATTTGATTTTATTTGAAAATCATTCAATGCATTCAAAACCAAATCTGTTTTCCTGGTTTTTTCTCTCCTACTACACTCTATAAATAGCCAGCATTACACACAACAAATGACACGAAACCCTAGCCCTTACAACAACCCAAACTTTTCCAAAATTTTTCAAAGATTCTCAAAAATCGAATTTTGATTTTCAGCTGTTTTCAAGGCAAACAAACCACCCAGCCTTGTTCCTGAGGTCTCCAGCAAGCAATCCCAAACCTCACATCAAGCCCAGGCTGCCCAGATCGTGTTCTTGGACTCTCACCGGTTTGGTAAACTCACAAATTCGATTTTCTTTTTCCATGCGTTATTAATTGTTTTTGTGTGTTTGAATGGATTCAGGGCATCAAATAGATCATGAATGATACCTTTCATGCAAGCTTAGACGTAGAAAACGTAAATCACCATTGCTAGGGCATTTTGTTCTGTTTCGTTCGAACCGGGTGTTACAGGCACTTTCAGGAAAAACTAATGCCACCGATGGATTCGCAAGAGTCGATTTAGGGGGGTAGGGTGTTCCTTTGCCATTGTTTTTTCGTATTTCGCAGGTTTGAAGGTTTGAGCAATCGGAGAGGCGAGGAGCTAGGGCTCGTTGAATGCATGACTCGGTGTGGGCTTGCGTGGCACGAAGAGGCCTCCTGATTCGTCCATCCATTCAACGGGGACCCCAAATTTGTTGTGTTTAAAATATAATCATGACGCGTCATCACTTATATTCAATTGGTTTTGTTTTTTACAACACCAGATGTCACTTGTCCCAGTGGTTAAGGCGTTAGCTGTTTGAGATTCTCCTCCTGGTCACGAGTTCGAATCAGCCCAGGACCAGTTTTGCATTTTCTTTTCACAAACTCAATTATTTTCATATTTTTCTATTTTCTTTTTATTTAATATTTTGCATTCATTTTAATTTATTTCAATAATTTTTATCATGCATTTAAAAACACCAAAAAATATTTTTATTTTTGCATTATTTCCAGAAAATGTTTATTTAATTTATAAAATTAAAAATATTATTTTTGCATGCATATTTAATTTAATTGTTAATTTATCATTTAAATCACATTTAATTAGTTTTTAATTACTAAATTAACTCCAAAAAATCCCAAAAAATTATTTTTAGCATATTAATGTTATTTCCAGCATGAAATATTTTTCTCATTTAAAAATTATTATTTTTACTAACATTTTCCTCTTATTCGATTTCCTCGTATTCTCCGATTTCTCATCTTTTCACAGGTTATCTCGTTTCGGACGATTTCTTTTTACCGTTTTCTTTTTTCCAATTATGTAATTGCTCATGGGATGTAATAGCTTAATTAGGGCTTTTATTTTTCGCATTTTAAATTATGTATCTGCCCCAAAGCCATGTAATAGCGTAGGACTTTATCTTTCCGCACTTTATACTTCCACATTTTAATTTCTGCATCTTATAAACTGCTAGTAATTAGGCGTGTATGGCAAGATAAAATTGGACATAGCTCACTCTTAACTTTAAGCTAATATATCTGAAATCAACACACTCTTTTCACACATGCACCCCTTAGGGTAATTCTCTCTCGTTGCATTTACGAATTCAAATGGTCATGTCCCTCGAACGTAGAGGTATTCTAGCACCGTTGCCTTCAAAACAAATCATCATAGTCCCTTCGATACAAAGATCATAGACCCACGATGTCGCCTACGAATACATGATCTTGACCCTCGATTGTTGCCTACGAAAATAATGATAGTCCTTGAATGTGCTAGGATACTTCCTACAAGTTGCCTTCTATGACCATCCGATGTCCCTTCGAATGTCCCGCTTACATCCAACGAATAGGGTTACCTACCAACTAATGGTATGGATAGCACTATTCTAAAGGAACGTAAAAAAACACGAAAACGACCAATTCTGAGTAGGTAATAAGACTTTTAGTTGCTTGCTCTATCAAAATACTTTTCACACCTCACACTTTTGTCAAAGTTCAAACTCTTTTCAAAAAACGAAACATTTCCAAACACTTTGTATACATTCCTACATAAATCATTACAAAGTCAAAGCGAAATGCCTTTTCAAAACATTTTTGTCAAACACACAAAAAGCACAATTTTAAAGTGATCTAAGAGCAACTAAGAGCCCGTAGATAACTACGGATGAAAAGGGGTGCTAATACCTTCCCTTTTCATAACCTTCTCCCTTACTCAGAATCTAACGAAGGTCTTTTTCTGTACTTTTTACCTTCCCTTAATTGGATAAAAGAAAAGTCGGTGGCGACTCTTGCTATCCGCACATTTGCGATACAAAAAATCTTAAAGTCAGTTCACCGTATTACAAGTCGTCGGAGATGGGCTTAAGATGCCATCCGGAGGGACTAATACTGAGGAATGAGTCGTACGTTAGACTCTGTAGATTTCCTGAAAGTAGAAGGGAGCACGAAGATGGGCTTAAGATGCCATCCGGAGAGAGTCGTACGTTAGACTTTACGCTCGTCTTTGAATGAAGTTATTGGTTTGTATTGGTTATTAACCAAATATGCAGCATTCTGAAAGTGGAGAGATGTCGAAAAATAGTTGGAGATGGGCTTAATATGCCATCCAGGGCAAACCGAGTCGTACGCCAGACTCTGTAGTTACTGCTGATAATAAGAGAGTGTCAGAATCAATCTTCGTCTTGATTACTCTGAGGGGATAATAGGCGGAAAAATGTGGATAGCTTCCCTATTGTGCTTCGGGTGTTTGATCCAATGCCTGTTGTCGGAGGACAACTCGGGTAGTCATTCAGATAAGGTTTCCCGTCTTGTTTCGGGTATTAATCCTGGACTTGTTGTTATGGTCGTTCAGATAAGTTTCCCGTCTTGTTTCGGGTATTAATCTTTGACCTTTCGTTTGGAATTGATTTCCGCCTGCTGGGGAGAAAAACAGAAGAAATTTTGACAGGATATAGTTAGACTGATGCAGATTATGATGCATGCAATGTGTATGAATATTATATGCGTATGTTATGATTTTTATGTATAATGTATGAATGTGTATGTCGGTATTTCAAAACATATCCATCTTGAAGAAGATGTGGACGCTCTTGCTTGGGGATTTCTAGATCTTGCTTGAGGATAAAACCGTGAAACCGTGACTTGGAATAAGAATAGGCGCCTTTGATTCCTCCGATGCACTATCTGACCAAGTTTCGAGTCTGGACATTGCTGTTGGGGAATAAAGTTGGGAGGTGTTCCGCTGGGGACCTTGTGCGTAGATCCGGCTGGGGAATAAAAGATGTAGTCTTCCTCCGATGCACTATCTGACCAAGTTTCGAGTCTGGATATTGCTGCTGCCGGGGAAATGATAATTGTTGAGAGATATTCTGCTGGGGATAAATACCTCTGCTGGAGATGAAATGTTACTGCTTGAAGACTGGTGTAATTAGGTTAAATTGACTGGGATCGCCGCGATGAAACTTGGAATGTTGGAACTAGTGGAAGAAGATGTGTACTTCGCTGGGGAAGGTTTGTGGTGAGTGATGGCTCTGTGGGGATTGTACTCTGCAAGGGAACGTGTTAGTGACTTTTGTCGTCATCTCAATTCCTAGAGCCTGTAGTAATTACTTTCGTATGTCCTCTTTTCGTATGTTTGTAAACAGATTTTTATTGTCAAATGCATATAATCATTCAAAGCAATCGTTAGACTTTGTGAAAAAAATAACAAAAACGAACACTTTGTGAAAAGAAAGAAACTTTTATTAATTTGAAAAGGTGGCGTATGGCCAAGCAGTTTGTATACAAAGAAAGTAAAAAGCTATGCGGAAACAATCTCGTCGAGTTCCAACTA
Organism: Vicia sativa; assembly: GCA_021764765.1. Lineage (NCBI taxonomy): Eukaryota > Viridiplantae > Streptophyta > Magnoliopsida > Fabales > Fabaceae > Vicia > Vicia sativa. Next base: position 86,765,688 of record CM038793.1, on the reverse strand, counting down.
TGCTAGTACTCATATATCTCGACTATCTCATCTCCTTGCTGTCAGTAGAAAGTGAGTGAATTGATATTCTCCATTTGAATCTTGAATGCTGATAGTAGTAGTCTGTAGGTAGGTGATCTAAACGAGACATAGCCGTACGCTTAAATCCCTAACTTTTTCCTAGACCGCCCTTTCGGGTTTTCAGTCTACCGGGATACCCTTTTTTGCCCAAGCCGCCTTTGTAGGTTTTTGACTTGCCGGGTGTACATGTTTCGTATATATCCTTAACTTTTGCCCGAACCTTTTTGATTCGCCAGGATGCCCTTATTTTTTCCTAGGTCAGTCGACCTAGCGGGTCTCGTTTATGCGTAGTATTTTTTGACTATGTCTGCGTTCACAGGGTGTGGGAAGTCTTCGCCATCCATGGTGCTAAGTATCATAGCTCCACCATAAAATACTGTTTTGACTACAAATGGTCCCTCGTAGGTGGGAGTCCATTTGCCCCTGGGATCACCTTGTGGAAGAATGATGCGCTTGACTACTAGATCACCGACTTGGTAGACTCGGTGTTTGACCTTCTTGTTAAATGCTCTGATCATTCGCTTCTGATAGATTTGTCCATGACAGATTGATGCGAGTCGTTTCTCGTCAATCAAGTTAATTTGGTCGAGGCGAGTCTGAATCCAATCGTCTTCGCCTAGCTCTGTGTCCTGAAGGACTCTGTTTGAGGGTATCTGAACCTCGATGGGTAGGACCGCTTCCATACCGTATACAAGAGAGAAGGGGGTTGCCCCTGTTGATGTTCGTATTGTAGTGCGATAACCATGAAGAGCAAATGGTAACATCTCGTGCCAATCCTTGTAGGTCACTGTCATCTTCTGTATGATCTTCTTAATATTCTTATTGGCGGCTTCCACTGCGCCATTCATCTTAGGCCGATATGGAGAAGAGTTATGGTGCGTGATCTTGAACTGTGTGCAGAGTTCGGTGATCATTTTGTTGTTGAGATTAGAGCCGTTATCTGTGATAATCCTTTCGGGAGTGCCGTACCGACAGATAAGATTATGCTTGATGAATCGAGCCACAATATTCTTGGTAACAGATGCGAATGAGGCTGCCTCTATCCATTTAGTAAAGTAATCAATTGCCACTAGGATGAAACGATGTCCGTTGGAAGTGGTGGGCTTGATTTCTCCGATCATGTTAATGCCCCACATTGCGAAAGGCCAAGGAGCGGTTAAAATATTCAGCGGTACTGGTGGTACGTGCACTTTTTCTGCATATATCTGGCATTTGTGACAAGATCGAGCATAGCGGTGACAATCAGCTTCCATGGTGGACCAATAGTAACCTGTTCTCAAAATCTTCTTAGCCATGGTATGTCCACTGGAGTGGATACCAAATGCGCCTTCATGCAATTCTTCCATGATATGTTCTGCTGTTTTCTGGTCTACACAGCGGAGTAAGCACAAGTCGTGGTTGTGCTTGTATAAGATGTCGTTGTTGAGGAAGAATTTGGATGCAAATCTTCTCAAGAACTTCTTATAATTGACAGATGCCCCTGCGGGATATTCTTGAGTCTCAAGATACCTCTTCACTTCGTAGAACCAAGGCTTCTCTTCTGTATCAAGTTCACAACAATATGCTGGTTCGTCAAACTTTTCAATGATGATCTGGGGAGCCTCGTAGTCCCATCTGACCTTGAACATAGATGATATAGTAGCTAATGCGTCTGCCAACTGATTCTCTTCTCGTGGAATGTGGTCAAAAGTAATTTCTTCGAGGTAGGGGATCAGACTTAGAACATGCACTCGATATGGAATGAGATTCGGATGTTTCGTATCCCACTCACCTTTAATCTGACTGATCACTAAAGCTGAGTCTCCGTACACCTGCAAGAACTTGATTCTTAAGTCAATAGCAGCTTTAATACCCATGATACACGCTTCGTATTCGGCCATGTTGTTAGTGCAACTAAAACATAATCTGGCGGTGAAAGGCATGTGCCCGCCTGTAGGAGATGTAATGATGGCGCGAATACCATTGCCAAGTGCGTTTGAGGCTCCATCAAAGACCATGGTCCATCGGGATCCTTGTTCAGGTCCTTCGTCCGGTCCTGGTTCTTCACAATCAGTAACTACCAAAACATCTTCGTCGGGGAACTCGAACTGCATAGACTGATAGTCATCTACGGCTTGATGAGCCAAATGATCGGCTACTACACTTCCTTTGATCGCTTTCTGAGAAGTATACTGGATGTCGTACTCGGTCAAGATCATTTGCCATCTGGCTATTCTTCCGGAGAGAGTTGGTTTCTCGAATATGTATTTTATCGGATCCATCTTGGAGATCAACAAGGTAGTGTGAGTCAACATATACTGTCTTAGTCGTGACAGCCAAGCCAAAGCGCAAGTTTTCTCATTGTGAGTATCTTATTTCATAGTCGGTAAACTTTTTGCTAAGGTAGTATATTGCATACTCTTTTCGACCAGACTCGTCATGTTGCCCCAACACACACCCCATTGAGTTCTCTAATACTGTCAAGTACATGATGAGAAGGGGGATTCTGTAGGTACTCCTTGATTTTTTCGAAGGAAAACTGGCAATCGTCGTTCCATTCTACTACTTGATCTTTCTTCAATAACTTGAAGATTGGCTCACAGGTAGCGGTTAGATGTGCAATGAATCTGGCAATGTAGTTCAATCGTCCCAAGAAACCTCTAACTTCCTTCTCGGTGCGGGGCGTTGGCATTTCTTGAATAGCTTTAACCTTGACTGGGTCAACTTCAATACCTTTACCGCTGACAACAAACCCTAGGAGTTTACCGGATCTGACTCCAAAGGTGCACTTGTTAGGATTGAGTCTTAATCTGTACTTCTTCAACCTATCAAACAGTTTCGGCAAATGATCGAGATGTTCTTCTTCAGTCTGTGATCGAGCTATCATGTCATCGATGTAAACCTCTATCTCGTGATGAATCATGTCATGAAATAATGCCACCATAGCACGTTGATAAGTGGCGCTCGCGTTCTTTAGTCCGAACGACATGACCTTGTAGCAGAAAGTACCCCACTGTGTAACAAAAGTAGTCTTCTCCATGTCTTCAGGAGCCATCTTGATCTGATTGTAACCGGAGAAACCATCCATGAAGGAGAAAACCTTATGTTGGGCGGTGTTGTCAACTAGAACATCAATATGAGGAAGTGGAAAATCATCTTTCGGACTCGCTTTGTTTAGATCTCTGTAATCCACACACATTCGTACTTTACCATCCTTCTTAGGCACAGGTACCACGTTTGCAACCCATTGTGGATAAGAAGTAACGGCTAAGAAACTGGCATTGAACTGCTTCATAACTTCGGCTTTGATTTTCTCTGACATCTTAGGACGCATGCGACGAACCTTCTGTTTTACTGGGAGAAAACCTTCTTTTGTCGGTAATCGGTGCACCACAATGTCAATGTCTAGACCTGGCATGTCTTCGTATGACCAAGAAAAAACCTCGATATAGTCTCGTAGCATCTGAACCAATCTCTCTTTGACACTGTTCTCGAGACCCGCTCCTATCTTGATCTCTTTTCTGTCTTCATCAGTACCCAAATTCACAACCTCAACTGACTCTTCGTGTGGCTGTATAACTCGCTCTTCTTGCTGTAGCAGTCTGACAAGTTCTCCTGGCACTTCACAATATTCCTCACCTTCGTCTTCGGCTTGGTAGATCGGATTATCGAAGTCATATTTAGCAATAGCATAGCTGTTATCAACGAGATTCGGAGTGATTCTGCAGTGTGTCACGTGGGTGTGTGTAAGAAACACATAGCTTTTTGAAGGGGTGATAAAGTAAAAGAAAGAAAACAACATTTAAATGCAAAAGTCCAACGATCTTATTGAATGAAAGTATACAAATGACAGATAATAACCCTTACAAACGAGCCATGATGCCCCGGGCAAGGCACTAGGCTTTAAAGTCTATTGTTCAAAGCATAGAAAAACGGAAAGCATAACAGAAAACAAAAGCAATTACTCCTGTCTAAAGGAGATTGGTATGACGTCTTTAGTCTTTCAATTGCTGAGTCCGTTGTCGAGAGTTGGGAAGATCCACTTGCTGATGTCGAAGTCGTTGTTGTTGTCTTCTATAGAATGGACTCCATTCTTGCTGATGTGGAAAGGAAGTTGGCCGGCACGTTCGCGGCGTATCATCTTCTAACCTTTGATGGTGAAACCTAAACCAGTCTTGTCGGATTTGAAAGGAAGATCAGGGAGCTGACCCCAAATAGTACTACCTCCTTCTTCAACTGCAGCTTGAGCATCCTTCAGCGAGGCCATCCTAGGCGGAACTTGTGTAACTTCAGAAGTAACAGGAGAGTCAACAGGCATGACTCTTGGAACTATTTCGAAAGCTTGATAGGGAGTCTCGAAGAATTCACCTTCCATCTCGAGATATCGGAATGACCGCATATGACTGACCATGTATTCCTCTTCACCGCATACTGTAACAACCTTCCCCTTCGCTGGGTACTTCAGCTTCTGATGCAAGGTAGAGGTAACAACGCCTGCCCCGTGTATCCAAGGGCGTCCAAGTAGGCAAGAGTAAGCTGGACGGATGTCCATGACAAAGAAAGTGGAGTCGAAAGTCTGGGAACCGACTTTAACAGGCAGGATGAGCTCTCCGAGTACTATTCGTTTAGAACCATCAAAAGCTCTCACAATTATGTCACTGGGCCTCAAGACCTATCCTTCAATGTCGAGTCGGTCGAAAGCACTCTTTGGTAGGATATTCAGAGCAGAACCGAGATCTACCAAAACATGAGACAATGTAATGCCCTTGCATTCGACAGAGATGTGCAAGGCTTTGTTGTGTTTCCTTCCCGGCAGGAGTCAAATCAGCATCAGAGAAGCCTAGGCTGTTGCTGGCAGCCAGGCTAGCAATACAAACTTCAAATTGATCAGTAGTAGTGTCTTGCGGTATATGAGCATTCTTCAGAAATTTCACCAAGGCTTTAGCATGAGCCTCAGAGCACAAGAGCAGAGCAAGCATGGAGATTTTGGACGGAGTCTGTCCCAACTATTCCACAACATTGTAGTCACTCTTCTTTATGATCTTCATAATTTCCTCCATTTCTTGTTTGGAGGTATCTTTAGTAACTTCCTTTGGTACTTCTGGTTGAGCAGGATGAGTTACTGGTTCTTCCCCTCTAGCTTCGGGAACTGGTTGAATAGCTGGAATGCGAGCTGGAGTCGTAGTGTCTTTTGGAGGAGAGATCTCTGGAGAAAACACTCTTCCGGTTCTGGTCACTTTACTTGATCTGGTGATGTTGTCAATGCCAGGAATGGTAGCTTCAACTGCAAGATCCTCGATGGTCAGAGGGTCTTGCTTGACGCCATGATAGTAAACTTCGGCTCCATAGTTCCAAGGTATAGCTTTGTCAGAGGAGTATGGAACTGGTCTGGGAGAAGTAATGATGAGAGGTGCCACTCTAGGTGCAGGATCAGCAGAGGAAATCCTTATTGTGTTAACATCAGCATAGTCTTCTGGGAAATCGTCTCCCCATCCGGTCGCCTTAACATCTTCAATTGGAATCTGGTAGCTTTCAGGAACAATATACTTCACCATGTAATCAAATTTTCCACTTGGCTGCCCCAAGGTATCCCAAACTTCTGGTACAGTTTCGCTCACATCTTCGATCTTCAGTTTCTTAGACATGTCTTCACACAGATTCTCTATAGGTGAAGGCTTCAGAAATAATATTTCTCGGTTATCCATCATGCACTGAATACGTCTTCTCAACCAAGCACAGTCGTTAGGTGCAGATGGGTACCAACGACAATTCTCTGGGCATCCTGGATTGACACCGGCTTGTAGCAAATTCTTCTTAACAGTCATCAGAGGAATGGTCAAGTCATCTATATTGAAACATAAGAGGTCTTGTCAATAGCGTTGGAACTTTTGCCATGGTTAGGCATAGGTGCGTTAATCATATTCGGAGTCTCGACAGGAGGGTCAAACTCAATCTCTTTAGCTTCAATCATGTCTTGAATCGTATTCTTCAGAGCCCAACAATCGTCAGTGTTATGCCCTGGGATGTTGGAGTGGTAAGCACACATTGCATTAGGATTGTATCTCGGAGAGGAAGTATTGATGTTCTAAGGAGGATCCCTCAAGGTAATCAGCTCTGCTTTCAACATGTGTTTCAAGGCTTGCGACAATGGCATATTGATCTTTGTAAACTGTCTTCGTGGCGAGTTCTGGTTATGCGTGTTGTCTCGCTGAGGTTGTGCTGATGTAGGATTGGAGATCACAACTGCCCCCACAGATTGAGCACGGTCGGTCTTGGCTCGGCTTTTCTGACCATACACAGCATTGGCTTCTTTCTTACCAAAATATCTCTTCGCAGCGTTTGATGATGACTCTACATGAATCTTTCCACTTTTGATACCAACTTCGATACGTTCTCCTGTCAGTATCAGCTCGGTGAATCCGGATGAAGAGTTTCCAATTAGATGATTGAAGAATGGGCCTGTCAGTGTTCCCATAAACATATCAACCAACTCCCTATTGGACAAGGGTGGTAGAACTCTGCCTGCTAAATCTCTCCATTTCTGAGCATATTCTTTGAACTTCTCATCACGACCCATAGACATGCTCTGTAGTTGCATGCGAGTGGGTGCCAATTCAGCATTGTACTCATACTGCCTATAGAAAGCATCCGCTAAGTCACTCCAGGTACGTATATGGTCATTCTCTAGCTGATAATACCACTCCAACTGAGTTCCGGTTAAACTCTCTTGAAAATAATGAATCCACAACTTTCTGTCATCAGTGTGGGGGTTGATCTTCTGAACATAGGACTTCAAATGCAGCCTCGGACAAGAGATGACACCATACTTGGAAAAAGTAGGAACCTTGAACTTGTGAGGAATCACCACACCAGGAACAAGACTCAGATCATCAAAATTCAGTCCTGACATTTTCAGATTTTCCACAGCATTTAGACGGTCTTCAAGTTGCTTGTACTTGTCATCTTCAAAAGAGTACTGATCGTTCTCATAGTCTTCTTCCTTCTTCTCAGGCTCACGCTGGTCTTCTTCGTTGCCCTTGACACTTCCCTCAGTTTTGACATTCTCTGAGAGTTATATCCGGCTGACCACTTTAGGACCACCTTTGTGACGTCTACCCATGTTGAGAACACCAATGACCTTCTTTTTTCTGTTGATGAGCTTCTTTAGATCTTCTTGGCCTTGGACCAAGCTGGTGAACATCTCCTGGAACTGAGCATTCTGAGCCTGGAGATCCTTGATAGTCTGTTCAAGAGCCATTTCTGCTAAAATAAATAGCGAGAAAGTGAGAAAACCGATCTTCAATGTACCTATTATGCAATGTTATGCTATGATATGCGATGTTTATGAAAATGCAATGCAATGTTTTCAAGGACCTTAGGAATTTAAATTTGTTAAACAAGCATGAACAAACTTTATTAGCTTCTTTTTATTCTTTTTCTTTTTAAGTACAAGAAATAGTTTGGAAAAATAAAAGAACAAAATCCTAAAGCTCTAGGTCTCCCATGGGCGCTTCCTCTTGGTGTTGAAGTAGGCGTTGATGTTCTGCTCCTCGTGAAGTAGCTTGGTCAACTCTAGTACCTTCTTCTCACTTGCATAGCACTGAGCTTCGAATGTATCCCTCTCTTCCTTAAGCTGAATCTAGGATCTCTTTAAGTCTTCAAAATTAGTAGGCATATCAGGATGGAGAACAGTATAGGGTACGTCACCTATAGACACAGGTTCCATAATTACTGGTAGAACAGGCGTGAATGACATCATGAGGTTTTGAGCTCGAGCTCGCACCCATTTGAGGTAAGGTTCCCAAGGAATGGAGTTCTGGTGCCCCAAGGTCTTGGTATCAGTTTTCTTTACCATGCCCCAAGCGTGTATGAACCTTCGTCGATAATTTTGGAGATCGTGATTATAGTCGAACACAATGTCTTGGAGAAGCATATCATGTGGACCATCTCTTCGAGCAAAACCAAACTGACGTAGAGCAAGAGAAGGGTTGTAAGTAATACCTCCCCTTATACCAAGCAGTGGTACATTAGGGAATTCTCCACAATACTCAATGAATGTGAAATCCTTTTGAGAGAAAAGATTCCAACGGATATCTGAATGAGAGAGTGACATTAACCTTTGAGATCATCTCAACCTTTGTTCATTCTTCAGAACTGACGGAGGAAGGTGCGAAATAAACCACCTGGAAAGTAACGGTATACAACACATGAGAGTCCCTTGTCTTTTGATAGTACGAGTGTGGAGAGAATGTAGGATGTCTCCAAGTAAGGTAGGCACATGATTACAAGTGAGGAATATCTTGATGGCATTTATATCTATGAATTGATCCGAGTTAGGAAATAGAACCAAGCCATAGATTAGCAAAGCCAAGATGTCTTTGAATGCTTGGAAACTCATAGCTTTGAGGAATTCCCGGGCTTTCTTCATCAGAAACTTGGCAAGTAAACCCTTAACCCCATTTCTGGTTTCCCAATTGGCTTCAATATCTGAGCGTTTTAGATGTAGTGCAGATGCGATGTCTTCGTACCTAGGAACCTTTTCTAAACCGGTGAATGGCATCTGATCAAGAATAGGTATCCCAAGTAACTTAGAGAAATCTTCCAAGGTAGGAATAGTCTGGGAATGTAAAGCAATGGTGTTTCAGATCAAAGAACTGGAATAAGACGTGCATCATATCTTCTTCAAAACCGGAGGTAACCAAGTCAAGCAGATAACCATGTCTTTTGATGAACTGAGCATGATTGGGAATTTCTGAAACCAATTCCTTGAGCTGAGAAGGTATACCCATGAAGTTGATTCGGATAGTCTTTCTGGAAGCCATAATCCCTACAAATCAGAGCAAAGATAAATTCCCTAGGTCCTTCAAATAGTTAGAGATGATATGCAATGCAAATGATGTCATGATGTCATGTTTAGCAAGCACAAACAAATCACACAATAGCCCTAGGTTTAAGGCTTGCATGAGGTATAGGTGATTACCCTACCAAAAATTTGAGTTGGTTCATCCTGTCCTATAATAGTAACTGGGTTTTAGGAATCTCATATCATTGATCTTTCTCGTAGGCGTTTATTTCAATACGACTACCAAGTGGTCGACCGAAAATATCCCAAAAGTATGATCTTAATGAGCGTAGCATCGAGTATCAACCAACCTCGGTCTACACCAAAGTCGGTCATCTCACTACCTTCTAATGGCCAAGATGGGTCAATTAAGGTTCTAAAAGTTGAGTGAGTGCTGATGACACCACGCAGAAGCCAAATACTATCCTCAACTTGGAAATGAAGAGTATCAGGACATCCAAAGTGTCACACTAACGTAGCCATCATGTTGACCATTTCGGTATACGCCTAACGGTCGCGACGATCTATTGCTACTTACCTAAGGAAACCTGGATCCGGGTGTAGGATCCCCCACAAATATAATACCCAAGCAACCCTTTAAAGGTAAAGCATACAATTCAAACAGAAAGCAGTAAAAGTGATCTAGAAATCCCTAAGGCATTCTCTCTTTAGGGTCATTCCCCAGCAGAGTCGCCAGTTCTGTAATACGGTGAACTGACTTTGAGAATTTTCTTTTGCTTTTTATCGCAAATGTTGCGGATAGCAAGAGTCGCCGCCGACTTTTCTTTTATCCAATTAAGGGAAGGTGAAAAGAATAGGAAAAGACCTTCGTTAGATTCTGAGTAAGGGAGAAGGTTATGAAAAGGGAAGGTATGAGCACCCATTTCCATCCGTAGTTATCTACGGGCTCTTAGTTGCTTTTAGCTCACTTTAAAAATTGCTTTCTCTGTGTTTGACAAAAATGTTTTGAAAAGGCATTTCACTTTGACTTTGTAATGATTCATGTAGGAATGTATACAAAGTGTTCGGAAATGTTTCGTTTTTTTTAAAAGAGTTTGATCTTTGATAAAACTGTGTGGTGTGAAAAGTATTTGTATAGAGCAAGCAACTAAAAGTCTTATTACCTACTCATAATGGTCATTTTCGTGTTATTTTACGTTCCTTTAGAATAGTGTTATCCATACCATTAGTTGGTAGGTAACGTTACTCATTGGATGTAGAAGGGACATTCGAAGGGACATCAGATGGTCATATAAGGCAACTTGTAGGAAGTATCCTAACACATTCGAAGGGATGATCATCACTTTTCGTAGGCAACAATCGAGGGACGAGATCATGTATTCGTAGGCGACATCGTGGGTCTATGATCTTTGTATCGAAGGGACTATGATGATATATTTCTAGGCAACGGTGCTAGGATACCTCTACGTTCGAGGGACTTGACCATTTATTCGAAAGGCAACGAGAGAGAATTACCCTACGGGGTGCATGTGTGAAAGAGTGTGTCAAATTCAGATATTTTATCTTGTAAGTTAGAAGTGATCTATGTCCGTTTTTATCTTGCCATACACGACTAATTACTAGCAGTTTATAGGGTGCGGAAAATAAATTGCGGAAAGTAAAGTGCGGAAAAGTAAAGTCCTACGCTATTACATGGCTTTGGGGCAGTTATATAATAGGAGTGCGAAAAGTAAAAGTCCTAATTAAACTATTACATCCCATGAGCTGTTACATAATATTGAAAAGAAAAGCGAGAAAAATAGTCCGAACCATTACAACCTGTAAGCAGATACATAATCGGAAAATATGAGAAGTTCGCATAAGAGAAAAAGGTTAGTAAAAATAAGATTTTTGAATGAGGAAAAAGATTTTAGGTTAGTCATGCTGATTAGATGATATAGAAATTTTTTGGGAATTTTCTGGATCGTTTTTGATAATTAAAAGCAATTAAAAGTCAATTTAATGGTTAATTAACAATTAATTAAAATATGCATGCAAAAATATTAATTTTAATGTCAAAAATTAAATAAACATTTTTCTGATTAAAATGCAAAAAGGAAATATTTTTGGTGATTTTTAAATGCATGAGAGAAATATTTAAAGATAAATTAAATTGAATGGAAAATATTAAAAGAAAAATAAGAAAATATGTTAGTTTTCAGAATTGTGAAAAAGAAAGTGGGAAGCCAGGGATCGAACCCCTGACCTCCAGGGTATACCACCACACACGTTGCCAACTGAGCCAAGGCGCCTTGGTGTTAGGAATCTGCAAGTAGTGCATTATAAGCGTGAATGTGTCATATTTTGGATTTTCAAACCAAGTCAAGTCGTGGGACCCAGTTGTATGGAGGAGCGAATCAGATTGCAAGAAAGCGCCACGCATGCCTTCGCTTGAGACGAATAGTCAACGACGCCATAGCCCTAGCTCCGGTCGTCTTCTCCGGCAGCCTTGATACTGGAACCTGCAAAATAAAGCAAATAAAAAGCAGAGGGATACCCTACCCCCCTAATTCGACCGTGACGAACACGATGGTGGTGTTTGTTTGGCCTGAAAGTTCCTGGATTCTGAGTTTTGAATCAAACAGTTTGATAAACCCTAACAATGGCAGTTGATGTTTTCTACGTGCAAGCTTTCATGTAATGCATCTAACACACTCTAATGGATGCCCTGAGTTCAAACAAGCAAACAAAAACAGTTAACAATGCATGAATTGTAAAAATCGAATTTGAAAGTTTTACCAAACCGGTGCTATGTGTTTTTCGCGTTCTGGGCAGCCTTGGCTTTGTGTGAGGGTATGGATCGAACCCTGGGATGCTTAGGAACACAATGGAGGGCTTGGTTTTGATTGAAACTTGCTGGAAAGTAGAATACGAATTTTGCAACTTTGAGATTTTTTTGAGAAAATAGGGTTGCTCCAAGAGGCTAGGGTTTCGTTCCTGGTCTTTGTGAATGCATTAGGTATTTATAGAGCAAGAGTTTGAAGCAAAAAGAATGAAAAAAGATGTGGCTTTTAATGCAAAAATATTTTCTCTTCAATTTTAATCAAATCTTTCCAAAATTTGATTCTCTCTTCCTTACATGAGCTAGCACGAATTTAGCATGTCTTGTGGGCTTCCTTGGTCCTCAAGTTTGATAGAAATCCAACCCAACTTGATTTATAACTTGTTTTCATATTTTATTTAATTTAAATTTGAATTAAATACTTTTAAATTCAAAAATAAATCAAGAAAATAAGAAAAGGTCATGGCCAAGCATCAAGAGGTTCTAAATAATATTATGATCAACTTTGGATCATGAAATTATAGGCCCATTTGGAAGAAATTGGATTTTGTCAAATATTTTCCTTTGTGCAATTCTTCAAAAATGCCCAACTTGTGGAAGGTGTATTTTGCTCAATTTTTGACATTTTTTAGTGTTCTTAGACTTTTTAGAAAGCTCTATATGTCCTCTAAACAACCTCTTTGATTTCATCTCAATTGGAGTTTCCATGCTCAATAACACTTCTTTACAAAAAGTTGACTTTTTGTTGACTTTGAAAAGGACCTGTAATGTTTTGATCCATATCTTCAAAATGAAGCATTTTCTGACCATGCTTGTGAGACATGAAGTTGTAGAGAATTGAATTCTCTTCAAAATGAGAGGTGGTGGAAAAATTTCTGATAAAGTATGAGAAAGTTATGCTCAGTCAAAGTTCAGTTGACTTTTCCTCAAGAAACCCTAATTTGGAAAGTTTGACTTTTGATCAAATCTTGAGTTTTCTTGATGAATCATGATCAACCCTTGATCAAATGATGAATGTCACTTCAAAATATGGATGTTGACCAAAAATCATGAAGTTTGACTGTATGTTGACCACAATTGACTTTTTGTCTAATCTGTTGATTGTCGACCATCCGAGCAATTATGCGAAACTTGACTTGTAAGGCTTGAAACTTGACATGGAGATTCTTTGAAGCATATGAGGAGGCATGATGATCACTGGAGATGTTGGAAACCCATCTTGATCTGAGGATAGCCAAACCCTAGTTTGGGTTGATTGCTTAGGAGAGGGTTTGTCTGGTCAACCCTTGAGGAATGGATGTATGAGAAATGTCTTGAGAAATAGGAGGGAAAATTTTGGGGTATGACATATATGCCAATCTAAATGAGGAATTTGTTTCCCTAAAAATACACGAGACCCATGGTTTTGTGTGGGACGTGGAACCTTTGGAGGATCCATAGGCAGAAAACCCTGTGCCGACAGGCTGGGGAAACAACTATGACGGTGATGTCTGAGCTAGAGGCTCTAAAAAGGATTTCGGCATACATTGCCGAAAACAAAAGAAATTCGGCCCTAGAAGTTGAAGAGAATATGGCTGTCGAAGCCAATAACCTTCAAATTTCAGAAAAAGTTATTCTGGCGGTTGAGCCAAAACCACCAGATAAAAGTAAATTGGTCGAAGAAGACGTCGATAAGCAGCATTTCGACTGCATATACGAAGACAAACCTTTGGGTTTGGAAAAGGATCCAATGGCTCCAGAGAAGATGCAACAACAAGATCCCTTAGAAGAAATCGACCTTGGCGAAAATGGTGATAAGAGACCGATGTATATTAGCGCCAACATCGACCAAAAGCTAAAATCTGAGGTTTAAGCAGGGAATTGGTCGAGCAAAAGCTACCAATAAAAGTTGGGAGGAAGATAGTGAAACAAACACCTCGACGTTTTGCTCTAGCAATTATGTTGAAGATTAAAGAGGAGATAAAAAGACTCCTCAAAAGCAAGTTCATCAGAACTGCAAGGTATGTCGAATGGTTGGCCAACAATGTGCTTGTCATTAACAAAAATGGAAAACTTAGAGTGTGCATTGATTTTAGAGATTTAAATGCTGCCACTCCTAAGAATGAATATGATATGCCAGTGGCTGAAATGCTAGTCGATTCTGCTGCTGGTTTTGAATATTTAAGTATGCTTGACGGTTATGCTGATTTATAACCAAATTTTTATTGCAAATGAAGAGGTACCGAAGACGACACTTCGTTTCCTGGGGGAATTAGGAACCTATGAACGGGTGGTCATGCCATTCGGCTTGTAGAATGCCGGAGCAACATTTCAAAGGGTAATGAAATCTATGTTCCATGATTTTATTAAAAAATTTATGCAGGTTTACATTGATGATTTTGTAATAAAGTCGAATAGTAAACCAACACACCTGGAACACCTTCGAAAATCCTTTGAGAGGATGAGAAAATATGGATTGAAAATGAATCCATTAAAGTGTGCTTTTGTGTGCAGGAAGGAGATTTCCTTGGTTTTGTAGTACATAAAAAGGGCATAGAAGTGAATCAAAGCAAGACCAAAGCCATCATGGACGTAAAACCCCCGTCATCCAAGAAGGAACTTCAGTCTTTGTTGGGTAAAATAAATTTTCTAAGAAGGTTCATATCCAACTTAAGTGGCAAGACTAAGGCATTTTCTCCACTGCTTTGACTAAGGAATAAGGATTTCATCTGGCAGAAGAAGCATCAAGAAGTTTTCGACAAGATCAAGGAATATTTAGCGAAGCCTCCGATATTGGCACACCTCCTGTTAGAAATAGGCCTATGAGGTTGTATATAGCAGCCTCATAATCGACTATAGGAAGTATGTTAGTTCAAGAAGATGAAAGCAGTGTCGAAAGACCTGTGTATTACATTAGTCGAGTGCTAAATGGTCCTGAAACTAGGTATAGTGATATAGAAAATCTATGCTTGTGTTTTTATTTCTCTTGTATTAAACTGAAGCAATATATAAAGCCAGTCGATGTGCATGTCTCTTCTCATTTTGATATTATTAAACACATGCTGTCTAAACCAATTCTGCATAATCGAATTGGTAAATAGGCTTTAGCATTAACAGAGTACTCTCTGACCTATTTTCCTTTGAAAGTAATGAAAGGGAAAGTGGTGGCATATTTCCTTGTCGACCACTCAATGGTTGCTATGGCTGAAAATTACCTTGATCTAGTGCCTTGGAAATTATATTTTGATGGCTCTAGCCATAAAAATGGCGTTGGGATAGGAGGATTCATAATTTCTCCAAATGGAATTCCAGAAAAGTTCAAGTATGCAATCGACGGTATCTGCACTAATAATGAGGCAGAATATGAGTCTCTAATAACTGGACTTGAACTGCTGCTATAATTGGGGCAAGGAATGTCGAAATTATGGGAGATTCTGAATTGGTGATCAAACAAGTCTCAAAGGATTATAGATGTGTTAAATAGAACCTAATCATGTACTTGTGATTGCCATTAGATTGCTTAAACAAGTTGAGCAAGCGAGCATTCAACATATACCCCGACGAGAGAACCAAGAAGATAATGAATTATCACAAGAAGCTTCAGGATACAAGAAGAATGAAGAACCTATTCAAGTAAGGAAAAAGGTTCGAGGTACTCAGTTATCTCCTTCAGATTTGTCAATTATAAAATTAGGTGCAATAGATGCCACAAATTTTGAAATTTTAACAATTGATAATGGGAAAGATAATGACTAGCGTAAACCCCTATTTGACTAACTACGTTCTCTTACGGGTTCGACAGTGCGTAAAATAAAATATTGTGTCCTCAGTTTTGTTTTAATTGAAAACGAATTATTTAAGAAAACAGCTGAAAGAGTATTACTTAAATGCCTTGGAAAAAGTGAGGCATACATAGCAGTGTCGAGTGTGCACAGTGGAGCATGTGGTGCACACCATGCCGGACACAAAATGAAATGGATTTTGATGCGTTCAGATGTCTATTGGCCTTCAATACTGAAAGATTGCATTGAATTTTCTAAAGGCTTCCAGGAATGCCAAATGCATGAGGGCATCCAACATGTTCCTGCAAGTGAACTGTATGCCGTTGTAAAACCGTGGCCGTTTAGAGGATGGGCCTTAGATGTGATTGGAGAAATAAAACCAGCGTCGTCAAAACAACAAAGATACATTTTAGTCGGCATTGATTATTTTATGAAGTGGGTTGAGGCTGTAGCCTTAAAACATGTCGACCAAGATTCTGTGACTGATTTTATACAAAATCATATTATGTGTCAGTTTGGGATTCCTGTGACAATCACAACCGACCAAGGAACAATGTTTACAGGGCGAAAGATGCAAGAATTCACACAGGAAGTTGGAATAAAACTGCTAACGTCCACCCCTTATTACGCTCAGGTAAATGGCCAAGTCAAAGCTGCCAATAAAGTAATAATTAGCCTGACTAAGAAACATGTAGGGAAGAAGCCAAAAAAATTAGCACCAAACACTAGACCAAGCCTTATGGGCATGTAGAACTTCTCCCAAAGAAGCAAAAGGAGCAACACCATTTCGACTTGCATATGGACATGATGTTGTGTTTCCAGTGGAGATACATGTCCAATCAGTAAGGATTCAAAGACAACATGAAATACCATCTGAAGATTATTGGAATATGATGGAAGATGAACTGGTCGACCTATATGAAGAGAGAATGTTGGCTCTTGATTCACTAAGGAGATAGAAAGGTAGAGTGGCCAAAGCTTATAACAAAATGGTAAAAGTAAAGTGTTTGATGTCGATGATTTAGTTTGGAAAGTGATATTACCAATGGACAAAAATGATAGAGTCTTAGGAAAATGGTCACCTAATTGGGAGAGACCGTTTAAGGTAATTCAAATCTTTTCCAACAATGCCTATGAACTTGAGGAATTAACCCCAGATCGACGGATTTTAAGGGTAAATGGTAAGTACTTAAAGAAGTACAAACCTATTCTTCAAGAAATCACAATTTCGACAACGTAAAATATGTGTCGAGCAAAGCTGGAAAGAGTAATGTCGAAGCCAGCATATCAGGCATGCATTATATGTATGCAAAGACAAAAATGTAAAGCAGAAGATAAAGCATTGCATTAAAAGTGGTTAAAAAACCATTGTCTAAAGTTTACAAAAGGTACACAAAAGGATAGTTACATTAACCAGAAACTGCCAAATTTATTCTGGAATGTCTTCAGATCACCATGAAGGTGTACAACATGATTTCTTAGGCCGTCTGCTTTTGCCTTAAGTGCTAATATCTCCTCTTCGACTTGACCATTAGCAATGTTGACAATGATGGCATCCTTGGTCATCTTGAGCACTTCTGCTTGAGTAGGAGCAATAGCTTGATCAAGCTCCTCGTCTTGCTTAGTGACAAGCTCTAACTCTGCGTTTAAGGCTTTCATTTCCTTCGATAAAAAGGCAATTCGACTGCGTATTTGAGTAGCTCTTTTCCTTTTAGGATTTTGCTGTTTCCGTTTTTGATTAATCGGTGCCCTTAACTCTTTGATTACCTTTTTAGTCTTTACCGCTGTGTCCATATTCCTCTTCACCACTGCCTATCTGGCTCCAACCAACTTCTCATTCTCTTTCACATGATTGATATTTTCGAGAAATGGAGGAAGAATTTCCTCAAATGCCGCCACCATGAGCTTGGATAATTCAGAAATCTCGAGACCTTTCAGTTGAGTAATAGAATCTAAAAGTTCTGGACCAAGAGTCGAGTCCTTATGAAGAAAATAAGGTAATTCAGAGCTGAAAGAATCTGTCTGGATCTTATCCGTTAGTTTCTTAATCTTTGCCACTTCAGGCCCCACCTTGTCATTATAAGTTTGAGAACTGTCGGAAGAGAGAGTGTAGTGACTCACAAAGCGGCCTAGCCTCGCCAGCGCAACATCAATATCCATGTCTGTCGAGTTAGATTCTTTCTCTCTTGAAGGGCCAGGCGAGTCCTTTTTCTTCTCTGTAGGCTTGGGTGAAGCATTTTCCTGGTCTCCCGAAGGTGGTGGTGAATCGACATCTTTCTCCTCCGCAATTTGTTGCTTCTCTTCTGATGTCGAAGTTGTGTTCTTTTGAGCAGAAGACACACGGGGTGTACCTTCAAAAAAGGGAAGAGGAATAGTACCATGTTTATTAGCCTCTAGAGCTTATATGAAAGCTGAAAGGCTATAATCAGAACTAGTCGAACTAGGACAGTTGTGCTTGGTAGGACTAGTGACTGAATTAGAGTCACTAAGAGTATCTATGATAGTCAAATCAATGAACTCACCAGCGGATATGTTGAAGTTGTCTTGGTGATGGGGAGAGAATTTTCCCGAAAAAAGGAGAGTAGTCGGACAGGTCAGTTGTACTCATTTGCTGGCCAGAAGCTCCAACCTAATTGGAAAAAATAATGAAAATCAGGACCAAATTCAATACAAAAAAGAAATCACAGAAGTATTAACAAGTACCTGTAGCGATGGGTCGAAGTCGACAGGCCTATTCTCCCCAATTGAGATAGCAGCGACACCCCCATTTGGATCTTGGGCCTTGTTTGAATTTGTCGGACAAGGGGAAGTGACGATGGTTGTAGTTATGAGTATAGTGTCAGTGCCTAAATCTAGGTTAGCCTCAAGGTTTTAAGCCAAAATCAACTTACCTCTCCTTTTGGCGACAAGAGGTTATCATACCCCAAAATTTGCCCTCCTACTCCTCAAGACATCTCACATATCCATACTGAAGGATTCCTCAAGGGTTGATCAGACAAATCCTCTCCTAGGCAATCAACCCATACTAGGGTTTGGCTATCCTCAGATCAAGATGGACTTCCAACATCTCCAATTGTCATCACACCTCCTCATATGCTTCAAATAATCTCCATGTCAAGATTCAAGCCTTACAAGTCAAGTTTCCTCAGACAATTGCTCAGATGGTTGAAAATCAGTTGAATTGGACAAAAAGTCAATTGTGGTCAACATACAGTCAAACTTCATGATTTTTGGTCAACATCCATATTTTGAAGTGACATTCATCATTTGATCAAGGGTTGATCATGATTCATCAAGAAAACTCAAGATTTGATCAAAAGTTAAACTTTCTAAATTAGGGTTTTCTAGAGAAAAGTCAACTGAACTTTGACTGAGCATAACTTTCTCATACTTTATCAGAAATTTTTCCACCACCTCTCAGTTCAATTCTCTACAACTTCATGTCTCACAAGCATGGTCAAAAAATGCTTCATTTTGAAGATATGGATCAAAACATTACAGGTCCTTTTCAAAGTCAACAAAAAGTCAACTTTTTGTAATAAAGTGTTATTGGGCATGGAAACTCCAATTGAGATAAAACCAAAGAGGTTGTTTAGAGGACATCTAGAGCTTTCTAAAAAGTCCAAAAAAACCCAAAATTGTTAAAAATTGAGCAAGATACACCTTGCATAAGTTGGGTATTTTTGAAGAGGTGCACAAAGAGAAATACTTGTCAAAATCCAAAATTTTGCAAATGGGCCTAACTTTTCTTGGTTCAAACTTATTCCTCAGCTAATTTGGAACCTCCAAGCCCAAGGCCATGAATTTTATCTTTATTTTTCTATTTAATTTGGATTTTAATCATTTAAAAGCCAATTAAATTAAAATAAAAGGTAGAAAATCAAAATTAAATGCAAATTGGATTTTTCTCTCATTCTTGAGGTCCAAGCAACTCATAAAAGCTGGCAATTTCGAAATTAACATTGATTGGCAAGAGAATTGATGAAAATTGGATCAAAAAGGAAAGATTTGGTTTCATACCAAATCAAAAAAAATTTCATTGATTGATTCATTATTTGCTCTTGATTTCTGACCTAGATCCATCTGCTATATATACACAATGCATACACATGAAAAAAGAACATAAAAATTGCCTCAAAGAACCCTAATCAAACTCAAAAAAACCGTGCTCTTCAAGCTACTTGCAGACCTAGTTTCAGCCTGTTTCAACCGATTCCAAGCATCTCATTGCATTCCTGGAGGTCTCTTGAATCGATCCAGACCCTTACAAATCACAAAACCATCAAGAATTGTGAATTCCCGATTTCGGTTTGTCCATCTTTTTTTCAAATTCGATTTTTATCATTCATGCATAATTAACCTGTTTTGATTGTTTGTTCATGCTTAGAATCGTGTTTGCAAGCTATCTGGGTGGTTCAATTGAATTTTAGATGCCTGGATCGTGTTATGCCATTACTAGGGTTTCTGAGCTTCGAATTGGGGTCCTTCGATCCAGGAAAAATTGGCCAAAACTAATGACATATTCTTGCTCAGGGGATGAAACCGAGTCGAACCCTGGCTTCATATTGTATTTATATTGCTTGTGCTTGATTTTTGAATTTTGTAGGGGCTATAGCGTCGAACCAAGCCGCTAAGCGTTTAAAATTCAAGCGAAGAAGAAGTTCTTGGCGTGTTCGATTCGAGTCAAATTCATTTAATTCGTATTTGTTTCATATTTCTAACACGTATACAGGCTAGCTCAGTTGGTCAAGGCAACGCGCGTGTGAGGCCATGGTCTTGTGTTCGATCCCTGGCCATGACAATTCTTTTTTACAACTTTCAAAACTAACACTATTTTTCTATTTTTCTTTTTTTTTTTCTTAATATTTTCATTCTAATTTAATTTATCTTTAAATATTTTTCTCATGCATCTAAAAATCACAAAAAATATTTTCCTTTTTGCATTTTAATCAGAAAAATACTTATTTAATTTTTGACATTAAAATTAATATTTTTGCATGCATATTTTAATTAATTATTAATTAACCATTAAATGGATTTTTAATTGCTTTTAATTATCAAAACCGATTCAGAAAATTACCAAAAAATTATCTTATCATCTAATTGTCATTACTAACTTAAAATATTTTTCCTCATTTGAAAATCATATTTTTACTAACATTTTTCCTCTTATGCAATTTTCTCGTATTTTCCGATTATGTATCTACTTACAGGTTGTAACGTTTCGGACGATTTTTCTCGCTTTTCTTTTCAATATTATGTAACTGCCTATGGGATGTAATAGTTTAACTAGGACTTTTACTTTCCGCACTCTTATTATGTAACTGTCCCAAAGCCATGTAATAGCGTAGGACTTTATTTTTCCGCACTTTACTTTCCGCAATTTATTTCCCGCACCCTATAAACTGCTAGTAATTAGGCGTGTATGGCAAGATAAAAACGGACATAGATCACCTCTAACTCCAAGATAACATATCTGAATTCAACACACTCTTTTCACACATGCACCCCTTAGGGCAATTCTCTCTCGTTGCCTTTCGATTAAAATGGTCAAGTCCCTCGAATGTAGAGGTATCCTAGCACTGTTGCCTACAAACATATCATCATAGTCCCTTCGATACAAAGATCATAGACCCACGATGTCGCCTACGAATACATGATCTCGTCCCTCGATTGTTGCCTACGAAAAGTGATGATCGTCCCTTCGAATGTGCTAGGATACTTCCTACAAGTTGCCTTCTATGACCATCTGATGTCCCTTCGAATGTCCCGCTTACATCCAACGAATAGGGTTACCTACCAACTAATTGTATGGATAGCACTATTCTAAAGGAACGTAAAATAACACAAAAACGACCATTCTGAGTAGGTAATAAGACTTTTAGTTGCTTGCTCTATCAAAATACTTTTCACACCACACACTTTTGTCAAAGTTCAAACTCTTTTCCAAAACAAAACATTTCCGAACACCTTGTATACATTCCTACATGAATCATTACAAAGTCAAAGCAAAATGCCTTTTCAAAACATTTTTGTCAAACACACAGAAAGCACTTCTTTTAAAATGATCTAAGAGTAACTAAGAGCCCGTAGATAACTACGGATGGAAAAGGGTGCTAATACCTTCCTTTTTCATAACATTCTCCCTTACTCAGAATCTAACGAAGGTCTTTTCCTGTTCTTTTCACCTTCCCTTAATTGGATAAAAGAAAAGTCGGTGGCGACTCTTGTTATCCGCAACATTTGCGATAAAAAGCAAAACAAATCTCAAAGTCAGTTCACCGTATTACAGAGGTTGGTGGTCATGGTCCGGCTCTTCCACCATTTCGACAACCTTCATCTCGTTTTGGGCCTCAGAGATCTTCACCTTCTTTTCCTTTTTTGCCTTTTGCCCTCAAAAGAGGACTCCTTCTTCCTCTTGTGCCTTTTGGATTGGTTGGATTGTTGAGGGGATTGAGCATCAGATGATGGCTGAAGAATTAAAAGATATTATAAGGTCGAATCAATCAAGGAAGTTGATAAAGAGATTGAGTCAAAGGTTGTACCTTAATCCGCTAGTTGGATCCTTTAATCATGTACTACCATCCTCAATCGATAATGCTTCAAATCTGGACCCCTTATTTTCGTCTTGCACATGCGATTTACCATGCCATCTTCTCCCCTAACCGTCTTGAAAGACAGGTTCTTTTTCCTTTGTCTTCATGTTCCATCGCGCCTTTTGCACCACCATCCATTGAACTTCTACTAAATTTCCCACCTTATCCTTCTCTCCTCCAAGAATCCCCTCAACTCGACTCTCATCTCCTTAGCTAGCCACCACATATTGCAACTTAGCTGGACACCCTTTGAAATAATGTCCAAACTTGCCACAATTCGTACACAACAAGTGCAATCCCTCATATTCAACATGATACTTGCTATCCTCTATCATAAAGATTGCCAATAGAGCTTTTGTAAGATCCACTTCTACATAAATTCTTGCATACTTCCCTCTTTATTGCTTAATAGTGTTCCTATTCACTTTAACACTTTTGCCAAGTTTGTTAAGGTCCATAATTTTCCTTCGGGAGTATTTGTCCAATCTCTTTTTTTATTTATTTTCTATAGATGTTCAAACCACATGATGATTATGTGTGATGTTTCTTATTAACAATTTTTTCTAGGGGTTAACTTTTTACACAACTACTATTCACATTCACGGTCTCATCCTGTACATTTTTTTTTCTTTCATGGTTTCACCAAACTTTTTCTCTCATTCATTGAAAATACCACCTACCTATACACAACACAAACCTCAAAGAAAATTTGTCTAATTTTGAATACATTTTCTAAGCATCTCATATCTTTAGAAAAATAGAAAATATTAATACAATTTTTATAGTTAATTTTGTTTGATACTTGCATAATGGATGATTTTACTAACATGTTTTTTATATATATATATATATATATATATATATATATATATATAGATTTTAAGCAATTGGACAGCCAAGTTCATGATTGGGATAGACTGAAAGAGTAAGAAGATAGCAACTACTTACATGCTACTTTGCTCTTCTCCTACCTCATAATTCACACCGTTGAGACTTTTTAATAGAGTTAAAAATAGACATCTTAACCGTTTCCTTTGCTTTGGACGTGTAAATTTAACTGTTAGAACAAAATAACATGATTTATGAAATTTTCAAATCAACATAATGTTGCAATCACCCTTAGTTAGTCCCACAATAGAACCAAGCATGTGTGAAATACTATACATGAATGGTCCTTATATAATTATTACTAAAAGCATGCATGTTATAATGATTTTTTTATATAAAAAATATTGCAAATGCTAAAGAACATCTAATGATGCAGCAGAGACATAGTTGCTATAAGATTCCTCCGGTTGCTTGAAAAATAGTCTTCACTACTAACTTTGACACTTTGTTGAATAAAGCATGAATGTGTTGGGTCCTCCCCAAGTCAATACAAGAAGCTTCTCTAATTTATTAAAATTGAAGAAATTCTTATACCTTTTGTTGGGTCTAATTAAAACCCTACAAGATCCGATCTAGATTCGCTGCATTAAAACATATAATCAAACTCGATTACTAATTTAAGATGAAACAATTCAAATTTATACAATTAATAAATTAATGTTAACGATCTCAACCATTAATTTGGAATCATACGATTAAAATTATTAACTGAGTGACATTGTTACAAAACAAAATCTAAGTCTTATAAAAGAATCTCATAAGACGACGATTCCTTCTCAACCAATAGTTATAAACACATTTTCAAATCATATATTATTCGAAACATCTCATCTAAAACTTCGTTATATAATCGACATACAAAATATTTACTTATCTTTCATATCATCAAACAATTGCACAACTTCTAAGTCTAATCAAAAGTTACAAAACATAAAAAAAAAAAAAATTTATTTAGTGCTGTTATTCTTCTTTCCATTCTTGCCTACATTATGCAACCATCCCATACCTTTCAAAGCTTTAGAGAATTTAACAAGGTTAGGCCTTCCCATTCCTAAATTCATCTTCCCTGTTGAAAATTTCAAAGCTTGTAAGCAACATAACTTAGCCCCTACCTCATCTTCCTCTTCCTCATCCTCATTATACTCAACTTCACTCAATTTCTTCCCTTTCTTTGTCTCACTTTTCTTCATAACCTTGTTTGATTCTTTCTCATATGTTTCCCAAAGCATATCCATTCCTTCACTTCCATCACCATTGTTGTGTCTTTCCTCAAAAAGCTTACAAGCCAATGTCCTCCTCCACTCTTTCTCCACTCTCATTGAACCAAAACTTCCAAGATTAGAACCAACTTCATCATTATCCCTAATCACTTTTCCACTATACTCCCAATTGCTTTGTGGACTACCATAATTTGCATCCACTCTATGAGATTTTTTTACCTTCAATGCTTCACCCAAAGCATGTTCTTCATCACTTTTGCCACTTTTCACTTTACTTTCATACATGTCTCTATTACCCTTCACTTTGGATCCACTTCTCATGTTCCATTTTTCTTTACTTTCTTGAACTTTATTGAATTTAGTATCCAATATAGGCTTGACTACTTCTTTTTCTTCCTTTTCACTAGACACATTTTCTAACTCAGCATATTCTTGAAACAATGTTACTAAACTCTTCACATCTAACACCTTTTCTTCCTTAATGGATTCAACAACTTTTTCTTCTTTCTCATCTTGGCTTTCTTCATCCCACTTCACCTTTTTCTCTTCTTCAATTATACTCAAAACTTCACTTGCTTCAACTGAAAACTCTACAACATCACTTGCTTCAACTGAAAACTCTTCATCTACTTCTTCAAAGATAGAATCTTCCTCCGATTCCGGTTCATCAACTTCAAAGACTGAAGCTTGGAACATAACTAAATAAGCTTCCAACTCATCAAGGAAACCAATTTGCTCATCTTTGTCATCATATTCAAACCATGTTAGAAAATTCTGCAAAATAGAAAGGAAAAAACACAATTTGGACACAGAAATGTCAGAACTACTACTTTTGCTAGCACCCTTTTGATGCACAAAGTTAGGAGTGAAAGTGAGAAGAGCCACAAGGAGGAGAAGGGTAGTAGTGATGAACAAAGGAGAAAGAAAAGAGAGAAGTTTGAGGATATATGGAGAGAAGAAGAGAAAGTAAAAGAAGTACAAAGGGTGTGAAAATATAGAGAAACAAAAATGGAACAAGATGGATAAGATGTTAGTAGAGAATTCATTGGTCTTGTTGGAAGTGTTAGAGAAAGATAACTCACTCATTTTACCTGTTTTTCTGTGTTTGTGACAAAGCAAAGAGAAAGAGAAGGAATGGTTTGGTTTAGTAGAAAAGTAAGACTGTGAATGGATTTTGTGATGATTTTTGTTTTGGCTTTTGGAAAGAGAAGAAAGTGTGAGTGCGGCGTGAATATAGGGAATAGATTGGTAAGAGAGGGTGAGATTTATATATATCATAAGGTAAGGAAGAACAGTTGTGATGAAAAAAGAAGCTTTGGAAACTTTTATCTTTTCTTTCTTGTCTGTAACAACCAACAACCATGTTACCCACCATCACTTTTTATGTTGTGCAATCACCACAATAACAGCAAGGAGGATCAATCACATATTCACTTGGATACTAAATTTGGATAAAGAGGTTAACTAAGTATGTATAGTGTAGATATTTAATACATAAGCATTGACATAAAAAGTTATTTATTTTCTTTTTTTAAAAAGAATGGTAAAGTAAAGAAAAACTACTTAACAATGCTTAAATCTCTAATGTTTATAATTCATAAAAAGAAAAACCTAATTCTTATACCATATTAATAATACACCTACGTTGTAATTCATTGTTCATCAATACTTTAAATAGTGAAATATCATAATAAATTTTTTTAAATAAAAGAATTTTTTGTTTTTAGATTTGAGAGAGTACAAAAATAAAATTATGTGATTAATAAATTTTATAATTTTATTAATCAATATTTTAAATTTTATTAACCAACTTCATAACTACTAAAAATTTGGGCAATTTATTATTTAATTTCATAATTTCATTAACCAATTATTTATATTTTATTAATCAACTTTATTTTACTACTACTATTACAAATTATTTTTAATATTTGAGTGTTCATTAACCAAACCCATCAATTCATTAACCAATTTTTTTTTATTTCATTAACCAACTTTATTTTTTCATTAAAACTCGTTGTTCATATATTATTCACGAATATTGTTCATTGATATTGTTCACTAGTCTGTTCATAAATACATATATTTTATTTTTAAAAAAAATATTATTCATTAAATAAATACGTAGAATAATATTTAATGTAAATATTTAGATGTAAAATTTAGTATAAGAATAACACACTCGTTCCAAAAAATGTCATTAAAAAGATGTATTGAAGTGCAGTAAAAGGATCCCCGTGAATGAGAGTATTAAAAGAAATATTAGAAAAATGGAAATTAGCAAGGAATGGCCAATTTCATTTCCTTCACACTAAGAATGATTAATCTAGACCTGATATCTTTGGAGATCTATGGGCTTACAAATACAATCGTCTTTAATTGTCAAATATTCACAGTGATTTTGATACTGAAAATATTATTTGTGTGAAGTCTTCATCTTCTAGCAAGTAAAAAAATCTTCATCTATCAAGAAAAAATAATAATAATTAATTAGATGTTCTTTGTGAGATAAATATATCAAGTCAAATTCAATAATGACAATATCTAATATCAAACAAAGTTCGGTGAGGTCTCTAATAATCTCTGGTCTAGTAAACTCTGATGATGATGTTTATTACAGAAGTTATATCAAGTCTCACAATTAAAAAAAATCAAGTTCTTGGTAAAGCGTTAAATGAGTGATGAATCGAGATGAGATATTAAAGCTTCAAAGTAGTAAAAGAGAGAAAATGTGAAAGCTCAGTTGATTATGTGTTTGAGGGGAATGGATTGCCTCCCGTGGATTTTTCACTGGATTTTATCCAGTGTACTTTAAAAAACAATCATTTTCCTTTTTTTATATAACTAATATATATTCAATGGCTAAGATATCACTAGAGGGTAAAGTCACGGGAGAGAAACCAAACCTGTGTTTGAGTGATCAATTAAATTTAAAAGGACAAGAGTAATTCTTGAATTATTAAGGCACCTCATGCAGACTTGAAAATATTTCAAACATTTTTTTAATTTACTAAAACACCATAAAACCTCTAGAAAACTATCAAATTTCATGTAGAATTGACCAAGAGTGTTTCTAATTATTTGGGAAACATTTGTACACTACTTAATCGATTAAGGACTTAGTTCAATCGATTAGAGAAAGGAAAATGGTTTCTTAATCTATTATAAATACTCTTAATAGAGTCATATTAAGAGTATTTATCTCACAAAGAACATCTAGACTATTCATTTTTCTTGATAGATGAAGACTTTTTTTACTTGAATGGTTTGAGGAAGTCTTGGAGGAAAACACAACCACTGATAGTGTGTGGTGGATCATATGGTTCTTAATGGATGTGGCACCTATAAAGGTTTCCGAAGCAAGATTTCACCATTTTTCTACCATTAGCAATTTGCAACGGAACTTTTTTACGCTTCTATCATCATTCGTTATCGTGTGCTTATTGGTTTTATTTTTTTGGTTAAGTTTATATGTGATATTTGTTAGTTGGTACTTAGCATAAATAAGTGATTGATTTATTCCTTACAATATAGCCAACATATTCTTTTACTTTCGCCTCTTTTCCAGGGTTTTTGATAGTTGTGCTTATTTTTTGAGAGATTTTCCCGATTGTTAACAGACTCTGATAAGAGTGTTTGTGTTTAGACTTTCTTGTTTAATCAACATTATTCATAGTAGTCTCATTTCATATGTATTTTTTGCTATGGAGGTTGCACCAACTATTCTTCACAAGGCTAAAATAGACATTTTGTTCGGATGGATAGATCGAGAAACATTGGAGATAGTCTCCACATTCGCTCGCGAGGGAGATCATACTACGTTTTTATTGAAGTGGGGCCTTCATCTGGCTAGGGGTGTTTCCACCAGATGGAGACAAAAGTATATATAATGAATATGACGGGTGTGTCATCCTCTTCCATGATTTCTTATTTTCCTTCTTAGGTTTCTGTCTTCCATTCAACTACTCTGAGATCAGTGTCATGAGTCATTTAATTATCACTCATTCGCAACTTCATCCAATGTTGGTTTTTCCATGACATGTCTCAAGAACATGTAAATTTGAAGAGGAAACTGATGGCCTCTCACATGGAACTTGGTTATGAGGAGATAATGTTCCTTTTGATGCATCATTAAGGAAATGGTTGAAACGATTTGTTTAAACCCACTTGTTGGTGGATGCTAGCAATGAGAAGAATATGAAAGTTACATTTGGGAAGTTGCCTATAAATATTGCCCCTCCCGAATATTTTATTGAATAATCATTTTCTAATGTCTCTGCTATTGGTTACATAGATGCGATGAAGTACATGAAAGTAGTTAAATAGATGGAAAAAAAAATTTGAGCTATCTCTCTCGTTGTGGGCAACCCTAAATACTTTCTCATTTGGGGGAGCATCTACTTCAAAGGTATGGACCAAATTGAGTATTCGGACTACGCCGTCCCCGAAACAATTGGATGTCTGGGTTTTTCTCGCTCTAGCCGTGGTAGATGGTGGTCTTGGATTGGCGAAGCTCGAGGGTTGGGGATGTCTGATTCTTAGCCCTGAATTAAAAGAACTTAGGGTGGACAAGTCATTTTTCAAGTGTACTTGAGAACCTTTCCTTTTCCAATAAGTATGTGAAGTCATTAGATGAGAGTTTCTATATTTCCTAAGACTCCTTTACGAGTGCCTTGAAGCACGAGAAACATTTCTATCCTACTGAGCCTATCTCTCGAGAGCAAGCAATTGAAGATGGGAAAGTGATTTTCTTGATGGATTAGCCTGATATATATATATATATATATATATATATATATATATATATATATATATCTGGTGAGCTTGTGATCAACATGTGTACATCCAATGAATAAGTAAGCTTTATTGTCCATGTCTTGTTAATGTGTATTTTAGTATTTGTTACTTACCATTATCTTTAGATGTTTAAGTGATATTACTTTTAGTCTAGAGTGTGTTTTCTCTAGAATATAACTTGTCTTCTAAGATGATGCTCAAAGTTTTATTGGACATGTTTAGGGAGGTGTCTAGCCAAGGGTCAGTACCTTTTCCCTGTCCCCAAATGAAAACATGGTTCAAGGTTAGTGTAAAGTGGACACTCTATTCCCACATCATGGCATGTCCTATTTGTTTTTGCATTGGCACTGTGGGGCTTTGATCAACAAATGTGACAACACCCTTGAGTGTTTTCATATGGCTTTGATCACTTTGGTCATACGTTACTGGCGTTTGTGACACCAATCCTGATTCATCATTTTCTTTTTTAATCTCAAGGAAAAGAGAGATATTTTAGTGGAAGTATATTTATCCTTTGATGTGAATGTATTGTACATCGTAATAATGCATCATATATTTTTATATATAATAAATTAAAATTTACCAAATGGTGTAGTCAATGCTTATTAACCGTTGAGAACGTGATAGTTGGATTCGAATTTCACATGGATAGGTTACTAGATAAGGTGCCCCCTTACATGCAGGGGACTAGAAATCCATATATCTCAACCGTCTGATTCGAGAATCCACATTGATCTACATAGATTTGTATTCACCTTCTTTATGGTCTTACTGTAGCACTTTGTATATACTTTTTCTCATCATTATCGGTTCATCATGGATGATATAGTATTTTAGCTTGAGGTAGATTGGGGATGCCATTGCGCCTACGGTCTCCACAAAGGATCTTCCTGTAATAATGTTGCAGACGCTTTTGTAATGGACTACTAGAAATTTTGAGTAGACCCTCATGGTATCTTGTCTTTATCCTATAATGACCATTAGTTTAATGTACCCCCAGGTTAGAGTTACCGTGTAGTTGAATGAGTTCTTGTAGGTCAGATCCTTCGTAGGGCCATAATTTCAATTTTATTTTGCCCCGTCATTTCAAAAAGTTATGAGTACATGATACCGGAGGAACTTTTTCCATTAATGAGGACTCATAACACGTTAAAATTTTCAATTATTGATATGTTTACTAGGGGAGTTCCCGTTTGGGACCCCTTACCTTTTCAATGTCATTAGATATGAGGATTGGCCTCCCTGGTACCCTGGTCTAAGTGTTTCCCTCTCTCTTATTTATAACCATCAAATCGACAATATTCCTCTTAATCATCCCTTTGAAATAATTCCTTACTCTTGGGACATCGTTAGTGATGGAAGTGATGTACATACACTTCCCTTTATGAATTTTTTCTTCTTCACTATTGATATCATTCCTTTGGTTATGGAACCAACTTTGACAGTATTCTTTGTAGATTTCTCCTTATGCGAGTGCTTTCTTCTTTAGTGAATCTTTCCAATAATTTATTCTCTAGTCTAGGAGAGTCTTAAACTAATTCATTGTAGATCCAATCAAAGTTAGTGCAAAGATCTTTCCCTTTACTGCCTATTGGGCTTGGTAATATTCTAACTAGTTATCCACATGCTCAACGCATTCTTCTGGGTCCTCAGTCCCATCATAACTTTGAATATTAAGAGATTTATCTAGTGATCTCGAGATTATGCTATCGAGGATGCAAGCATATAGACAGTTTTCTTTCTATCTCTGGGGATAGAGAATCTTCATCATATATCTCCCTTACTATATGACAACATAACTTTGAGCGAGTATGGCTACTACTTCCCCTTCAAGATCTGGGGGAGAGGTCTTGTGTCTTTGGTGATAGTTGCGAGCCAAATACCTCAAGATTTCTCCTTGCATTTTTGTTGCTCTAACAAAGATCTTCTTATAAATTGCGGCTTAATTTACTTGAGAGATTGCCTCACACACTATTTTATTCTTTGAATTGACGAGTTGTGGACCTTCTTCAATTCTAAACAGCCTTTTTATGAGGAATAATGAATTAGGTTTTTGCTCCAAATTATAAACACTTTTTATAAGGTCTGTAGCTCTTTGCACCTCATGATTAGACTATACTATTTAAAGGTTGAAGAGTGTTTTTTTGTCCAAGTATCACAATTAGTGGCAGAGGTCAATGTGAAGGTTCTTCTTGATGAAGTTGATGTGCAGATCTAAATAACAAAGTAGTTTGGAATACTCATTGTCCAACTCTCACTAGAAATTAATCTTGCTGCGAATGATTGTATGAAGATGTTTCTAAGACTGGATCTGATTTTACTTGAGGAAAAGGAAGCATATATTCAGCAACTTTAGCAATTGCTTATTGAAGAATGGTGGACTAAGTTGCTTTAGATGCAACTATTCTTAATGAATCTAGAGAAGGATCTTTTTGAAATGATGTTGAGATTCAAGGAAAAAGATCAAGAAACAAATATCTGAATCTCTAAGAGAGAAGAGAAGATATGGATATCAAAACAAAGGAGATATAAGCGTTGTATTACGAGGGAATCAAATATCAATTCTCACGGATAGCGCCACTCTATGGAGAAATAAGTTATTTTCGATGGATGATGAAGTAATGTTTGTTACGGTGGACTTGAATTTCATATACAATGGATAGAGGGATCACCTGCAAAGTTATCACTACAACTCCCAAGTCAGACATAGAATGTAAAAGTGATGTGAGAGCGAGAATGGATTTGAATATATGAGAATGACATGTTTTCCTCTTATAAAGTGGAAATAATTTGAAACATAAAGGATGAAGTGAGGGGTGAATCACAATCAGCTGTATAATTAATCTTGATGGTAATAGTGCTCTTGAGGACGAAATTTCCTAGTTTAGGGAGAATAGAGGACTACCATGTTCTTCATGCCTACTACATTTTCTTATCATTGGGTCTTTTCTAATAGGCTTTATGATATCCCGATAACACTTATCCTTTGTCCTTGAAAAAATATAACATGTATAAGAAAAGGGGAGTAAAGATGAAGTGATAGGGTGCGGAAAAAGAGCAAGGCCCAAACAAACTAAGAATTCCAAAAAAGCAAGACCTCGATTAAAACTAATAGGTTAATCAATTAGGCGTGTTTAAAATTCAAATTTTGCGTCATTTAATCGATTAATCCTAATAGACTAATTGATTTGATAACCCTAAATCTTCTTCCTCCATTAATGAATAATTAGAATTGATTGCATTCATTTTCTTAATTAATTAAAAGCGCATTAAATTGATTAAGGCCAAACTATAAATAGGTATTTCCAACATCCTCTTTATCAATGTTTACAACATCCTTACGATTTTTATCTTCTTACACTTTAGGACCATAAAAAACTTGGAATATTAATCCATTTTTAAACTAATAAATATAGAGTCTTATTTTATACAAAAATATAATTACAATCATAAATGGCATTCACATGTCTAAATCGTACATTTAAAAATCCTAAACCATGAAAATCTTACATTCTTCGCTCCAATCTTATTTTGCACTTAGTTATCTTGTTTCTATATCAGCTTCAATTGGACGTTTTAATTTACTTTGACAAATAAAATTGATAGAAACACAACTTAAAATTGGCGTTATGTTCTCTCAAAATTGGATTATATTTTTAAATTTCCCTTTTGGTAAGGACAATCATTGTCCCTATATATAGCAAAGGAAACGATACGTTTCTTTTTCCTTTCTTTCCCGGATAGATAACAGTAAGATTCTTTTGTTGTTTGTATCGAAATAGTTTTGGATGTTGGTTCTGCTGACATGTGAGAGAGATTGGCATTTCATCAAATGAACATCCGTGAAAACACATAGCTCAGACTTTGCCAGCCACACAATGAAATAAGGATATTAAGGGCTTAAGGCTATGTTTTTACCTTACAAATCGATATTTTATATAAGACCGTTATAACAAATTTATAATAATATAAAAAGACAATGTTTTATTTTTCCTCTAAAAATTTTTATTATTTAAGTTTTTATATGGATAATTTGTTGTTTTCAAGAAAACTACACTTGATGTGTACAAAAATGAATGTAGTTATACATATTTTTTTCTTTTTGAAAAATAAGAAAATATATTTTTGAACTCCCATGAAACTATTCCTCACTTTGAATACTCTTATGAGAATTACTCTTTATCCATATATTATGTCAAACTTTCTCAACGGTATTTTCAATAACTATCATAAAGCTAGAAGATCAGCTCTCAACACATTTACCTACCTCCCTTAGATTTACGAAAAACATGTGTAGGAAATTGTCATGTTGGTTTTTCAATATTGCTCCACCCACTGATGTCATATTTGGAGGAGATTCGTGTGTTGTAATCTTCGTCCATATTACCTTTTGGTTTCTCCGTATCACCATTGTAATATTAGGCACATTCATATATCACCCATCTATTTGAAAATTGTCTAGAATCGGGATTTCTTGCCCGTGATGTGCAATCCACCTTTTGATAGAGATGAGCTTATCTTGGTGAATTCTTAACTGCTAATCAATGCATCTTGGTGTTGGTTTTATTGCCTTAGCATTCCGAGCTATCTATATATGATGCATGGTATGAGACATGTATTGGTTTGTTTGCAAAAGACCATTGTGATATGGAGGCAAGTAATATAACATTTCAGCCACACCATCCCCTTAATCACCATTTTCTAGATCGGGTGTCCGTTGGATATGTCACTTTCTTTCAAGATAAGTCGTCTAATGTTGGAAGTGCGGAAGTGATGTATTCTTATTCTGTAATAGAATAAAACAATTTACGAGAAAGTTGATCATAATCCCCTAGATAACAAGAGATTAATCATTCTTAGTTTCTCAAAAGCAGTTACTATTTCGAATGGGGGCATATGATTAGGCCTAATACGACTATAAATATCTTGATCCTGAAGTTCAAAAAGAATAATTTGATAACACATAAGACACATATATAGAGCTTTGTTGCAATAATCAAATACTTTTCTATAATCTGTTTTAAATCGTATTTAAAATTCATCTAATTTTTTGGTATAAAATAAAAATTGAAGTTGAGCATGATGGAAAAGTTGATTGCTTTGTTTTCTAGGACAAGGATTGCATACCAATTGTTTAAATCTCAGCTCATGATTTACGTCATGTTGTGAATCGGATGCCTTGAAACAAATATATATATATATATATATATATATATATATATATATATATATATATATATATATATATATATATATATATATATATATATATATATATATATATATATATATATATATATATATATATATATATATATATATATATATATATAGGTAGGAAAAAGAATCAAGAACACGATGAACACAAGGATTGGTTATTAACTGCTATTCTTTCCTTTATCTTAAAACAAGATTACAAGTATACAAGAATAACAAATAACCCTCTCACCCTAAATTAGGATTTGCAGTATAAAATGATGAGAGACTAGTATGCTATTTATAATAAACCTAACATACTACACTAATGGGCTTTTATCACAAATACCCATTACAAGCTAACTTAGGGTACAAGCTAACTTAACCAATTGGACATAACAAACAGACCCAATTCGATGCTAACAATCCTAGCATCCTTCGACCCAATAGAGTTCGATCCAATATCTCACAAATCTCCACCTTGGATCAAACTCTATTATCAACTAACGAATTAGTTTTCTTCATGCGGCTTTATCAATCGTGACATTGGAAAAACTTGCAACTAGGCAATGTCTTGGTGATCATATCGCAGATATATGATCCGTCGAAACCTTCAAACTTGGACTTCTCCACGCTCGATTACCCTCCGACGAAATGCAACCTCACATCAATGTGCTTGGTTCGCTCATGATAGGCTGAATTCTTCGACAGGTGTATTGCACTTTGACTATCACATTTAACAGTGATAACTTCTCCTTGAATTTTCAGCTCCTTAGCAAAACCTTCAAGCCATAATGCTTCTTTCACCGCTAAAGCAATATATTCCGCTTGGTTGATAATGCAACAACCTTCAAGTGTTGCTTTCAACTAATAGTTGTACCAAACATAGTGAAAACATATCCGAAATAGATTTTACGAATCCATACAACTGCATAATCGTAGTCGACATATCCTTCGATTGTCGCTTACCATCTTCACCAAAGGGTCCACCATAAATTAAGACTGCTCGAGACCCATTTATGTACCTTAGAATCCACTTCAATGCTTGAGCCTTTCGAGGTTCGCCATGTACCGCTTACAAGACTTCATGCATATGCTATGTCGGGTCTAGTACAAACCATAGCATACATCAAAGAACCTACTACATTAGCATATGGGATGCTATTCATATAAGCTCTTTCGACCTCGATTGGACATTGATCAATACTCAACTTGAATTGATTTGTTGGAGTCACAACAGCTTGAATTCGACATACCAAACTTTTCGAGAATCCTTCAGAATATGCCTCTTGAGACAAGCATAATTTTGATCGCTTTCTATCTCTTCGAATGTCAATTCCAAGAATCGAAGCGCTCCTAGATCCTTCATTTGAACTCCTTATTGAGTTACGCCTTCACCCTCATTACCTCTTCGACATTGTTACTTGCTATGAGAATATCATCAACATAAAGTAACAAAATAACAAATGAATTACCAGGACGAAATCTGAAGTAAACACAGTGGTCGAACTAACTTCTAACGAAACTTATGCGTGTCATGAATTTGTCGAATCTCCTATTCCACTGTCGAGGATATTATTTCAGCCCATATAAAGATCTATTCAACTTGCACACATAATCTTCCTTTCCCTTTTCGACATACCCTTCAGGTTGCCTCATCAGGATTGTTTCATCTAGATCACCATACAAGAACGCAGTCTTCACATCCATCTGCTCCATTCAAGATCGAATCGTGCCACCATGGCAAGCAACATTCGAATGGACCTATGCTTCACAGGAGAAAACACATTATTGAAATCTATACCTTCTTTCGAGTGAAACCCTTGCAACCAACCTTGCCTTGTATCTTTTCGACGCCACCCTTCGATTCCTTCCTTAACTTTGAAAATCCATTTACGGTGACTAACTTTGGCTCCAGCAGTTTCTTGATCAATTCCCAAGTGTTGTTATCATGAAGAGACTTCATCTCATCATCCATGGCCTTGACCATTCGGTCTTATTCGACTCCTCATAACTTCCTTATTGTCTCTTGGTTCTTCGTCCGAACCTCACTTGCAGATTAAGGCATAAGCTATAAGATCGCATACCCAAACCTTCGAGGTGGTTTGATGACTCTTCGTGTCCTATCTTTTGCCAATAGATAGTCATCAGCAGTTTCCTCAACTTCATCAAGATCATCTGCTTCTTCGACTTTATCTGGGATATGCAATTCAGCATCAACATGCTCCACCTCAACAGGAATCTCTACCTGTTCCAGCTCTTCGTCAGATACTTCTACACTTCGACCAACATCATCCGTTTTCTTGAAAGCCATTTCAGCTTCATTGAAAACAACATCTCGACTGGTGATAATCCTTTTGTGACCTGACTCTAGGCACCATAGCCTATAAGCTTTGACTCCCTCAGGGTATCCCAGGAACATGCATTTAAGAGCTCTAGGTTCGATCTTGTCTTGCCTAATGTGAGCATAGGCTACGCAGCCAAATACTCTCGGTTGTCGAGATTTGGTGGATGTCCCACCAAACTTCTTGTGTCTTCATATCTAACGCGAAGGACATCTATTTATCGATATGTTGTCAAAATTAAAACACCTTCTTTAATCCAAAGACTAGTCAACATGCATCTAACTCTCTCCAAGATGGTTCGATTAAACCTTTCAGCCAAACCATTTTGTTGTGGAGTGCCTGCAGTAGTTTTGTGCCTTGCAATACCAGAGGCAGCACAAAAGCTATCGAATGCCTCATTGCAAAATTCAAGACCATTGTCTGTTCTCAACCTCTTGACCTTTCTGCCAGTTTGGTTTTCGACCAGAGTCTTCCAACCTTTGAAATTCTCAAAAGTTCCATCCTTAGTCTTCTGAAAGAATACCCATAACTTTCTGGAATAGTCATCTACTATGGATAGAAAATACCTTGCTCCTGAATGTGATGGACACCTTGCAGGCCCCCAAAGATCAGCATGGATGTAATCAAGGGATCCATGTGTTCTTTGTTTGCCTTTGTTGAACTTCACTCTACAAGATTTTCCAAGTACAGGTTCACAAAACTTGACTTTTCGACTTTGTCTTCACCAAGCAAATTTTGTTTCCCAATTCGACTGCACCCTTTCACCGACATGGCCTAATCTCATGTGCGATTACATCTTCGACAAAGGTTTCGTGGATGCAACATTTGAAACCACTTACAACTTCACCACAAGGGTATACAAGCCTTGTTTCTTCACCTCTCAAGACTTCCTTCGACCCCTTCACGACTCTTAGGATACTTTTCTCTCCTTGAAAACATATCCTTTCTTGTCGAATTCACCAAGAGAAATCAAATTTCTCTTCAAATCGTACATACGACTTGATCAATAACCTTATTGACTCATCATGGAGTTTGAATCTCAGATCCAATACCGCAATCTTGCAAGCTTTGTTGTTTCCAATACGATCCACCATCTTGATCACATAATTCCTCGAACAAGTCTTTGTTTGGAGTCATGTGCCAAGTGCACCGAATCCATAATCCATTCCTTGACGAGTTTCGCTTGAAACCACAAGAACATCGGATGAGTCGAAATCATCTTGAACAATAGGCATTGCCATTATCCTTTCCTCCATGATCTTTCACGCTCGGCACACTTTTCTTGTGTGACCTCCTTCTACAATGATAGCATCGAATACCAGATGCTTCACCATTGTAAAACTTCTGCTGACTTTTACATTTCTTCTTGTCGAACTTATTATCCTTTCGCAAGAATTTTCCTTTAACGGCCAAACCTTCACCAACCGTCGAAGGTTTATGCTCCTTTCGTTCATTCAAGTCCTTTGAATACAAGGCTGATTGAACCTCTTCAAAGGTTAGGGACTCCCTTCCATACAAGAGAGTTTCTTTGAAGTGGGCATGTGATCTGGGCAACGCGCACAACAGCAACAGCGCTTGATCTTCATCATCAATCTTCACATCAATATTTTCAAGATCAAGAATCAGCTTGTTGAACATATCCAATCGCTCACCAACACTTTGTCTTCAATCATCTTGAATGAATACAAAGCTTGCGTGAGTCGATTCACCAACGATTTAGTCATGTACAAACTTTCAAGTTTCACCCGTAACCCTACCGCCGTCGTCTCCTTTGATACCTGTCGAAGAACCTTATCACCAAGGCTCAACAAAATTGCGTTGTGGACCTTCTCTATCATTTCCTTCTTCTCAGCTGCCGTCAACTCTTCGTTCATGGTTGACTCTCCCTTCAACGCTTCCAAACAACCCTGCTGAACTAGTAGGGCTTTCATCTTCAAGCGCCACAGACCGAAATCGTTCACTCCGGTGAACTTTTTCAATCTCATACTTTGTCGAAGGCATCTTCTCCACGCTCACCGCACCAATTTGTTGTGAATCGGATGCCTTGAAACAAATATATATAAGTTTGTTGCAAGGTAGGGAAAAATAATGAAGAACACGATGAACACAAGGATTGGTTATTAACTGCTATTCTTTCCTTTATCTTAAAACAAGATTACAAGTATACAAGAATAACAAATAACCCTCTCACCCTAAATTAGGATTTGCAGTATACAATGATGAGAGACTAGTATGCTATTTATAATAAACCTAACATACTAAACTAATGGGCTTTTATCACAAATACTCATTACAAGCTAACTTAGGGTACAAGCTAACTTAACCAATTGGACATAACAAACAGGCCCAATTCGATGCTAACAATCCTAGCATCCTTCGACCCAATAGAGTTCGATCCAATATCTCACACGTCATATAATGAAGCAGGTATCATCTACAAACTCATCACACTATTATTTTGTTGTACTGACAAAGTTTTCTTAATAAGTTTGACTTTGACTCAGCACTAACAATCTATTACTTCTTCTTGCACCATAACCATTGTTATGGAGTATTACTCAACAATCATTGTTGTTATTTTGGTATAAATCAAAATGTTTTAAATCTTATCTATTGCTAGCCAATAGTCCTAAAAGGTCATTACAAATTTATTTAACTTTGGACATGTTATTATATACTATCATGCCTAAACTTGGAATTCCAGTACTGTGAAAATCAAACTTATATCAGTTCATGCCTACGCTTTGATATCAGTTCAAACTCTTATGTGTAAGTACTCCTATTGTGTTTTGTCGTGCGTTATACTATACACGCAGAATCTGCAATGTTCTCTTCAATATTTTGTATACCTAGGACTCTACAATGTTCTTGAGACAATAGTCCTTTGTCCATTATATATACACTTAGCAATTCAAGCTTATATAACTCCTTAATCCAATTCAAGGTAAAATGAGGGACTTCCTTTTATATGACTCTATACATATTTAATTACATCTGATAACAACCGTTAATATTGTAGATTCCTCAATCGTGTTTTGCAATCAACATACCGACAATTCTTATTACTCTACAATGTTTATGAACTACCTATGAAATTAAAATTTCGTTATTATTTCATTATTATTATATTTCATCAATATATTGTATAATCATACTTATTGACTAATACTTTACATAGACCAATGAGGACCATCCTTTGATATACCATGTACATCTTGACAAACTTCTTGATAAGCAGTTTGCTTTTCGTGTCAAGTACCAGCCCTACTACAAGTCGACGTCTATCGTGAAACTTACACATGATATGGAAGTCAGGAAAATGATTGAAGATGTCCTTGCTCTAACAAATGTATGTTTTCATATTTTACTACTTATATCCAAGTCTTATTCATCTATGAATTTAGCTTATCAAAATTGCAACTAATGATAACAATATTTTTCACCGTTTAGCTTATCACCCTTTTTACATCCCTAGAATTTCTTTATCTCCTTCTCAATCACCTTGGCCATTCAAACTTATTCGAAGACAATTACCTATTATAGTTTCATTTGCTATGATCATAAACAAATCTCAAGGACAATCGTTATACTTTGTTAGTTTATATTTTCCTAAAGATGTCTTCAGTCACGGTCAACTATATGTGGCTATGTCAAGAGTGAAGAGAAAAAATGGGTTGAAAATTTATATTCATGACAAAGACAAACCACCATTAACTCGCACAACTAATGTTGTCTTCAAAGAAGTGTTTCATAATATTGTCTAAGTATTTTTCAACACCATACTTTTACCGATTTCCTTTTGTTAATCATAACTACTTTTAACTCATTTTCTTTTTACAAATGTAGGTATATTTCAATTACCTTCTTTTGACTATCTTCTATATTATGTTCCATTCGGTGTCTTTTTATTTTGATGGTGAGTTTCTTTAATATTGGTGATTTCACTTGTATACAACTTAGATTTGGATTATCATTAGTTTTGTTTAAATATGAGACTATTGGTGTAGCTGTTTAGCATCCTCAAAAATATAGTTTTGGCCATATTGTTAAATTTGACTTTATCGAGTTGTTGTAATTGATTCTTATACAATTTATATTTTTGTTGGATGCGGAATTTTGGTGTGTTTGTATTTTCGCAATTGTATGCTAATGTTCCATTTTATTACATGTTACAATACCAAATATTCTTCTATTGATCCGTTTAACTTCCTCTTGTAGGTTAAAGATTCTTATTTTGATTCATATAGAAACTATGAAGTCATTACAATGCTAATGTGTGATCATTTAACTATCGAGAAATTGGTGATACTATTTGTCTGATAACACTTTTATTCTGTCAGTTTGTAATCACTCAGAATCATTTAGAAACTATTGTCATGAACTTTTTTTTACATAATTTTATTTATAATTTGGTGTCAATTAATAATTTAAAAATTCGTTGTCTATACAATTATATTTTCTAATTAAATCAACATTCTAACAATTAACTTATCCGTGCGGACGCACGCATCTTCTACAAGTGAATCTTTTAAAAAAATAATTTTTTATCATCATCACAATCAAATATTGGGTTATTTTATATAAGTAACTCAACAATCATTTAACAAATCATTTCTTATACGGTTGTACATTCTATTCAAAATTCATATCAAATAAAAAAATGTCAACGTTAACTTTTTCTTATTAAAACATCAAACAAACAAAAATAATAATTAAGAGATCAATCCTTCTAAGGGAATTTCTTAAGCCATCCCATGATGGCTAATTAAATCCTATGCATTTTCTATAATGTCCCTCTAAAATCATAAGTATATTTTTGGTGCGCACCATATTTCGAAATATTTATGTTAAAACCAGATGTATATTTCCGGTTCCAAATCGGAAGTATATTTCCGGTTATGCGCATGACAGTAGCAGAAAAATGAACAAAAACAATAACTTAAAAAATTATACAGATTAAAAATTGAACAAATTATAAATTTAGAAAATGAACAAAAGATCAAAAGTGTTATCCAAAAAGCATTTCAATATAATGCAAGTAATGTTATCCAAGTAATACGAATGGTAATACACATTCGATTCAATACAAAATCAAAATACAAGTGTATAATCAACATAAACTACTGGATATAACAGATAATGAGTCGGCATGTCACCCTCGAGGTGTCCCTCCACTGCCTCCTATATGACAGGGCACCCTAAGCCTCCGCCATGATGACCTCCAAAACACCTCTGACATCAGATCCGTTAGAAAATAACCATCTGTCAATGACATCCCGCGCAAGCTCCATGATATAGCGGCACCTATTCAGCACGTCATGAGTATGATCCCTCCTTGCATGCTCCTCCTCTAGGATCTCCCGATGAACTAGCCTCGGTGGGTTCCCTAGAGCATCCTCTAGCATGTATGGATGGGACACCCTGAAGAACCATATCATGTAACCGTACTGGTAACTCTATTTGTCTGGAGCTACGGTACTCCTGGCCTCATCAGGTACAAGATGATTCTCAAAATCATCAAATATAGCATCCATGTCCCTCATCTTCACTATCAAAGGAGCACGTACAGCAGGATCCTAAGGAATGTTTGGGTAAACCTGAACTGACGTATCCCACAGGCCAACCAACCTGTAAACATCGATACCTCATCAAACGGTATCGTCTCACAGTGGTCAACGTAGGAACTAAAGTGAATGTCC
This sequence comes from Vicia sativa, assembly GCA_021764765.1. Taxonomy (NCBI): domain Eukaryota; kingdom Viridiplantae; phylum Streptophyta; class Magnoliopsida; order Fabales; family Fabaceae; genus Vicia; species Vicia sativa. The sequence continues at coordinate 86,723,523 of CM038793.1, read as the reverse complement.
ACATGCACTAGGCTGTCAAGGTAAACTTGGAACCACTGTATCTCATAGCTCCCTTTGAGTGGCTTGTATGCACAGGAACACGACATATCTTTAGTATAACCCACAAAAAGTGACCATCCTGAGATGCGGGGGGAAGTGTTGTAGGATCCATCCCTCAAAAAAAATTAAATAGTTAGAATTAGAATCACAATAATTAACAAAAGCCATTAAGAGAAAGAATTTATACCGTCATGAGTGACATGCTTCCGGTCATCTGCCTCGTCATCCACTTAATACCCTCATCCAATTTGCTATGCAAGTAAACTAAGAAGGCAGCCCCCCAGTTCTACCCATTGATTGCCTTAAAATCAGCAAAGTACCTAAGGTACATGATGTTAGTGCAAGTGGCACTGATGTCCACAAAGATCTATGTGCCAAAAAGATACAAGAGGTATGCTCTTATGGCATACCCCCTGTGAAGGGTAACCTGCTCGGCATCACCAGCAGCTTCTTGGGCACGCGCAAGCTCATCCCTAAATACGTCCTCCAAGTAATTATACCTCACGTGGCAACCACGTGTCTTATCAACCTCCTGCAGGGTTCTATCTAGGGTAACTCCCAACCTCTCAACCAACAAAGTGATAGCCTCTTTTTTGTCCATCTTTTGGTGATCCAAAAAAGCACATATGATCGGTAGGTGAATCAGACATGCAACTTCATCGAGTGTAATCGTCACCTCACCATGTGGTAGATGAAACGACAACGTCTCATGGTACCACCTCTCAACAAAAGCGTTGATAATCCCCCAGTTGACCATGCTATATCCATAGAGGGTCAAATATCTCAACTCTGTAAGGCGTATAAGCTCATCAAACTATGGCTCGGGAGGAGTAACAAGTATGCTGATCTTCCTCCCAAGGTTGATGATCTTCAGTGTATCACGCTCCTGCAAAAAAAAATTCATAGTTAGAATTCATAAGAAAATTCATAACTATAATATAAATGTAAATTTCATACTTTTCCATCCCATATATATCTAGCCACATGGGTAGGATAAAGAGGAAGCAGTGATAAGTCAGAAGGTAACCCTTTAAAGACCTGAGGGGCCTGCGCTACCGTCGGTGCCTCCGCTACCGTTGGTGCCTCCGCTACCTCCGGTATCTCTGGTGCCTCGGGTGTTGCGGGTGTAGCATAGGGTTTCACCTCAGATGGTTGCGCCTATGTACCAGATGATGATCTTGTCTAAAGTATCCTAGGTGAGGATGTGCGTCTGCGGGAGGATGGGGGCAGGGAAGGATGCATTGGAGAATCTCGTCTGCTGCGGGAGGACGATGTAGAAGGAGTAGAATTAGAAGCATAAGAGGTGCACCTGGTATGGCCTGTCCAGATATCGAAGGAGGTTGTGTTTCCTGAATCGTCTCTCTCTGCACAAAAGCATGATGTGCAACCCTCACGTGCCTCAAACGTGATTGTATCTCATCTATATCTCCTATAGAAGTAAGAAAGATATGTTATCATATGTGTAAGTTCCTGAATTTTGTGAATTGACAAAATTTTAATAAAACAAATAATAGCAGCAATAATGTATTTGTACAGTAGGATTCCTAACTGATAATCCTATCTAGAATTCCTTAACATGTTGTGTTGAAAAGTTTCAACATCTGGAACTGCATGTCATATGAGATGTCGAGACATCAAACATCAAGACAACATGCTACAGAAATTGTTAAGTTTGTTACAATTTTATTTCAATTAGAGCAGAATATTCTGGGAATATTATGCATCTTATGTGGCATTATTTTAAGGGCTATGTGGAGGTCCAAGATCTAAGGAGAAAGATCAGCAAGGACCTTGACTATAGCAGAAGTTATCTACTTGTTTATCTCTGCAGAAAGTTTGTTACTGCAGAAGTTTGTTACAACTTATGCTGTTATTTTGAAGGCCCAAATCCAGTTGGGTAATAGGTTATAAATAAGCAGTTGTAACCTATTCTTAGTAAGCTAGCCGGTTTTAGAAAGATGTAATCTTTAGGATTAGCCATGTAAGTGAAACACCCGGATTATGGGATGGTCACTGATTTGTACCTCAAATCCTGTACGCAAGAGAATTATTTTACTCACTCATAAGCTGTGAAGAAATTAGTGTAGTTGTGTCCTTGGAAGAAGCTATGAAGCAATTCCGAGTTTTGTTTGTGTCACATTTGTGACTGTTTTATATTGTGTTTCAAGTGTGTTATCTTCAAACTGTTTTCGTTGTGTTTGGAGTGAGGTATCTCCAAGCTGATTGTGTTAGGAGCCAAGCAGTTGATGCAGTTACTGGTGTGATAGTGACTGATATACATCATTGAGGTGATTGGAAGTGAGCTGAGGTTCTCATATCTATGTGTGGTATCTTAGGTAGATGGGTCATTGAGTAGTCTAATTAAATGAGGAGTGTAAACATGAAGGTCTCCCTCTAAATTAATATTGTTGATAGTGAACTTCATTCCTGGCTTGGTATACCCATAGATGTAGGTTGGTTAGAACCGAACTGTGTTAACAACTCCTTGTGTTCTTTTATTTTCTGCACTATTAATTATTATACTCTACCTTGTCTGTTTTATAATGTCATATCAGATGTCATGACATTCTGGGTCTGCCTGTAACCAGAATTTCAATTGGTATCAGAGCAGGCATCCTGTATGTTTTTGGATGAGATCAAGGTAGAAGATTGTTTGAACAATGAGTGTTTATATTATATGGTCCCTTGAAGTGGAGGATGGACCTATTTGTGGACAGCAAGACCAACCTGACCAAAACTTTTGTACTTCTTGAAGAGATAAGATAATGATGCTAGAACAAGAAAGTTAAATTCAAAGACTTCATGCGGGAGTGAGGATTTTGAATTGTATTGTTCAGCCTATAATCAGCACAGAGAAAAGATTGTCAAAACCTTCATGCGGGAGTGAATTTGTTGATAAGGTAACTTATGTGCTTATGTGTTTCCATATTGATCCGGATATTGGTTGGGTCTAGTCTGTTTCTTGGTGGAGAGGCAAGCTTATTGTAGGTTTTATTTATTTTCAATCCTTATGTGTTATGCTTACAAGTGAATTATGGAGTTAGCATTGTGTACATTCTGTTAAAGTATGGCTATATTTCGATGCATAGCCTATGATGCAACCCCTAAAGCTAAAGAAGGATCCTAGGGTTATTTTTATTCAACAGAATATTGAGCAGATCTTACAACCTATTAAAAGTGTCAAAGATACTTGATATTTCCTTAAGTCCACTCATAAAGGCATTTAGTAATAGAGTTGATCTGTATCAATTGATCAATGATTCTCATATACATCTGCAAGTTGAAGACCTTGAAGATTATCAAGGATGATGAGTTCCAAGGAAATGGAACTGATGTTCTACAGGACGTTAGAACATTACTACTAGTATACAGCTACCAATTGAAGAACAGATGTTCTGGGAGCTAAATAAATGTAGTGTGAGTACATATGTTTGGAGCCCGCTCCTGATCTGGAAGAGGAGACATCTGTATTAGTTGATCATGACATGATCAACAGGCTCTTATACTCCAGATGTTAGTTTATTTCTAACTTAAGCTTATGGGAGTATAGATGCCAAGCTCAGTGCAAGTAAAAGATTCATAAAGGTATACCCCTCAATCCCTTTATGTGAAATCAAGATGAGCTTATATCTGGTATATTCTTCTGATCAAAGGTACTAGATATGTGAAATATCTAACCATGGAACAGATTTTGCTGGGAGTTGAATACTATGTCACAACCACAGTAAATCATGGTCATGAATGTGTATTGCCCTAAATATTGTCCTGGAAGGGTATTGTCAAGAAGAATCAAGGAAGTCAGTTTGCTATTTGAATATTTCTGTGTCATGCCATAAGTAAGTTTGTTCTAGAAACCTAGTTGAGTGAATCTCCTCTATAGGTACAGACTATGGCATCCATCATCTCAAAATCAGAAGTGAAAGTCTGAAGAAAAGCTTATTGAGATATGGATCATATTATTCCTTGATGTGTAATTTGTTTGGATGTAAAGTTGACAGTTGCAGTGCTTCCTTTGTTCCCCACAAATGTTATGGATGAGAAAATATGGATGTTATCCCCATTACCACTCTATGATAGATGATGTCATATGAGATGTTGGAACTTCATCGAAATGTCTTCAGTTTTGAATATATATTTTATTGCTTGGAAGTAGAAGTGAGTGTCAAGATGTAATAAGTCAGGATGATCTAGTGTGAGTAGATAATTCAAACTGACTAAACTGGTAGGTACTTTGACGGTAGACTCAGTACTTATTAGTATGTAACCTGAATGCCAAACCACTTATACTCTGTCGGGAGATGAGTATTTGTCTGATGGATTCATGGTGTTTTATGAACTGAATGTCAGTATTAAATTTCACTATGATCTTCAAAAGACTAGAATGTGTGGCAATGTTATCTGGTGATTATTTGAAGAGCTAATTCAACTAAGGAGATACATACAGATGTTGTCAAATATCTTGATGGGAGATGGATATTTGTGTAACTGTATGGTAATCTGAAACAAGATGAGAAGAAGTGTGTGATGAATAAAAGAGAATGTCCTATATGGAGTTATAACATCACTACTGTTGAAGACACCAGAGATTAAAGAAGAAGATAAGGTTCAGACTTATCTTTTGAAGATATATAATTAGTTATACATGATTAACTATGAAGTACTTCTATTTCAAGGTACAGAGTGTGCCAATATGAAACTTGTATAGCAAGCTAACTAAGGATTCATAATTTGGAAATTGTGGCAAGTCCAAATGAAGAATGCTTCAAGTGTTGTAAGGACCAGCATCAAAAGTGTCCTTATTTTGTATAACTCAGGGGGAGTAAGAGTAATAACATATGGTAAGCTTCATCGTAGAAGCTAAAAGGAGGATTTCTAATATTAAGGGGGAGCAAAAGTATCATTAGGGAGCAACAGTATACATGAGAAGGAACTGTGTATATGAAGAGGAATTGTTAATTGTACATTGTGAAAGTTGCCTTGTCTAGTGTAGTCGGATATGTTTATTAAATAAGGCGTTGTTGTTATATATGTTGATGACCAGCTAATGTCAAGGGGGAGATTCTTCATTTAGGTGATGAAAAAGGGGAGTGTCTACTGCTATGAGCTAAAGTGATCTTTTATCTTAAATAAGTAGTGTTATTCTAATCTCAGAGCCAATGCAGATGGACTCTGTGTAATGTGCCATATGATGTTGAAACATCATAATCATTGAGAATCTGAAGTAAATTTAAATCATGTTGATGGATTCATATTATTTTTCATGGCCATCTAGAAAGAAGTTATGGCATTATATGAACAAAAGTGAAGAGTGCTTCACAGTAGAGAATCCACTGATCTGAAAAAGTGAGTCACATGAAGTGAGTGGACTATGTCTGACTAAATTTCAGGATATCATGCAGAACATTTCTAAACATGGACATGTTAAATGAGGAGAAAAATGCATGCATTGGGACTGTTTTATCTCTAAAGAAACAATCAAGGGCTATTAAAAGTATTCAAGGGTAGACTGAACGGTGCTCATCAAGTCAGTGACAATTTTTTAGCCTAGATTAACGCACTTTGACCAACAATTAATATGTTGTTAATCCCTAAGAAACTGCTACCTTTTTATAAGAGATCTCAGCTATTCTCCAACCACAAGCAAACATTCAACCATTCTCTATCATGCGCTTCATTAAGGTCTGGGCAAATTGTGCCTGGATTTGGTTTTATGAAGGTTTTCATTGTCAAATTCTATTTAAAAAGGGGGAGATAAATAATATCACACAGAAAATACAGCAGAAGATAGAAAAGTAGTAGAGAGCAAAAAGATGTCCAAGTCACAAATCAAGTTGTCACAATTCTGAACTACTTGTGGCTTGTGATCTGAGTTGTGAACACAATTGTGACTTGTGTTATGAGTTTCCTGGGGGAATTTCATATTATCTCTTAAGATATAGTGTGTATCCCATGGCCCTCTTTTTCCACCCCCAGTGACAAGAATTGGTATCTATCTTAAGGGGTAGTATAAGCTATCTTCTTCCTCATGTACATCAGGACTTTCCCTCCATTTTTCCCAGACTGGTACAATGGAGAGATTCATAAACATGAGAAGATTTCAGGTTGTATGTCAAGACACCACCTTCAACTGGCAGGCCATTAGGGAAAACCGGGAAGAACTGTTGATGAAGTTTTTGCTCGTCTAAAATTTAAGCTGTGTGAAAGGACTACAAGACATAAAAGTGTTGATCTGAAAACTGCTGAAGACTCTCTTAATTTTTTATTGTAAATTGTGAATTGTAAATTGTTGCTGCTACTTTAAACTGCTTGTAATTGTACTTATTTGTTTTACCTAAAATTTACCAAAGGGGGATATTGTAAGTTCCCGAATTTTGTGAATTGGCAAAATTTTAATAAAACAAATAATAGAAGCAACAGTGTATTTGTACTGTAGGATTCCTAACTGATAATCCTATCTAGAATACCTTAACATGATGTGTTAAAAAGTTTCAACATCTGGAACTTCATGTCATATGAGATGTCGAGACATCAGACATCAGGACATCACGCTACAGAAATTGTTAAGTTTGTTATAGTTCTGTTTCAATTAGAGCAGAATATTCTGGGAATATTGTGCATCTTATGTGGAATGCTTTTAAGGGCTATGTGGAGGTCCAAGAGCTAAGGATAAAGATCATCAAGAACCTTGATTGTAGTAGAATTTATCTGCTTGTTTATCTCTGCAAAAGGTTTATTACTGTAGAAGTTTATTACAGCTTATGCTGTTATTTTGAAGGCCCAAATCCAGTTGGGTAATAAGTTATAAATAAATAGTTGTAACGTAGTTTTAGTAAGCTATCCGGTTTTAGATAGATGTAATCTTTAGGGTTAGCCATGTAAGTGAATGACCCGGATTGTGGGATGGTCACTGATTTGTACCTCGAAGCCTGTAGGCAAGAGGATTATTTTACTCACTCAGAAGCTGTGAAGCAATGAGTGTAGTTGTTTCCTTGGAAGAAGTTGTGAAGCAATTCCGAGTTTTGTTTGTGTCACATGTGTGACTGTTTTATATTGTGTTTGAAGTATGGCATCTTCAAACTGTTTTAGTTGTGTTTGGAGTGAGGTATCTCCAAGATGATTGTGTTAGGAGCCAAGCAGTTGATGCAGTTACTGGTGTGATAGTGACTGATATACATCACTGGGGTGATTGGAAGTGAGCGGAGGTTGTAACACCCCTTTTCTATCCCCAATTAATCATGGTATAAATCAAAGTAAAATAAAATGCATGCATACAAAGGATGTCACATGTTATTTTCCATACTTAGGAAAACCAACAAACAAACATGAACATGCACCTGGTCATACTTATAACACATATTTGAATTTCATGCTTTAAAATAAAACTTTGCATTTCACAGTAGAGTATTTAATATCTCAGATACTATTAATGATTACATCTCATACTATAATCATTGGATGAAATAACAATGAATCTATAACATAATCAAGTCATAAAGATTCATGCATCGGCACCACAGCCACATCAACATAGTATCTCAACATACGAATACAAAATATATGAGTATACATAACAAACATCTCATGAAAGCAGAAATCCAAATAATCCCCGTGTTACATGACCATAGAAATGACTCACTACCTAGTATAAGGAATAAATAGATAAACTCCTCAACTAGTCTCGTGCGAAGCACTGCTATCCTCGGAACCTGCACGTTACCCACGTAGAGGCAACATCATAACAGAAGGGTGAGAATTCACATCATTATCCAAATATATATAATTGGAAGCAATATAGAAACAACATATATTCATGAATTCCACACACTTCAAGTGATATTTCAACATAATATGATTATACAAACATTCCAACTATAACATATTCACATTTATTACAATTAACACAATTATCATCAATCCAAACAATCCAATTGTTCACATAATCAAGTATCACAATGCCAATACACATAATTCATATTCATCAATGACTCATGTGACAACAATGCAATGTGACTCAATATGCATGTGGTACCATTGGGAATATGTCGTTTACCCCGCTTCCGATTCATTAACTTAGAACCAAAGCCACGCTTTCGATCCAGACAAGAACAAAGCCACCATTATGAACTCACCATTTCACCGCTACTTATCCATTCAAGAATCGAGCCAAATGTGAACCCAAAGTTTCACCACCTCAATTTTCAAGGTCAACCAATGGATGCATGTGCAATTCATCAAGCAACATATACAAATTAAGATTATCCACCAACCTCAATTATTCAAGCATATCACCATAATTCAACTCATGTGAATTATTCACCAATTGCACAACATCATGTTTCATCAACAACAAGCAATGCACATAGAATATACTATCATCATACATCGCAAATAACATATAGTATTTAAGCCAACACATGTTATTCACAATATTCCATCCAAAACATAACATACATTATATTCCTGACTTGGTATGCCCCCAGATGAGGAGTGTAAACATGGAGGTAAACATGGAGGTTTCCCTCTGAATTAATATTGCTGATAGTGAACTTCATTCCCGACTTGGTATGCCCCCAGATGTAGGTTGGTTAGAACTGAACTGGGTTAACAACTCCTTGTGTTCTTTTGTTTTTTGCACTATTAATTGTTATACTCTACCTTGTCTGTTTTATAATGTCAGGTCAGATGTCATAACATCCTGAGTCTTCCTGTAACCAGAATTTCAATATGGTCTAAAGTGAAAAACGGGGAAAAAAAACATGTGCAGACAGAAACCGGAACTATACTTTCGGTTTCCTATGCGATAAACAAAACACACACCACAGGTTCCCAATCCTCCAAATATGCACACAAAAAAAGCTTTGATCGTCAAATAAAGCTTACAAATTATTTTCCAATGAGTCATAATGATGTAAACTAGATATAACAACACATTTAGAACCCTATTTTCACTAATTTAAGTAGAAATCATATAAACTCTAAAAGCAGCTTAAATTACTTACTTGATTGATTGGTAGCGATTGTTGCTTGCTTGATTCCGTTAGATGTTATATCTATCCAATGATTTATGATTTGTGTTAATTGTTTGAGAAAAAATTTGATTTTGGTGAGAAGGGTTTTAAGGAGACTTTGAGAGAGTTTTAGATTTTGTTTTTAAAAAGTTATTGTAATGTGAGGGGAAGAGTTCCTAGCACCTTTAAGTGCGTCCATGAACTGGAAGTATACTTAAGGTTTAGAATTGGAAGTATACTTTCGGTTTACACCCAACCCTTTCAACGTGTTTTGCATGATATAGGGTGCGAACCAGAAGTATACTTCCGATTTTAAAAGACAGTTGTGGAATTTTACGTGCTGCTTAAGAAAACTATGGGTGGGTTAAGAAATTCCCTTATTCTAATTGTTAACTTATTATTAGGAGAAAGATGTCGTTATGACCAAGTTTGTTGTCTCTACACTTTTGAGCCGCTATTAAAATCTAATTGTTGTTGGAAATTTCTTCACCCACCTAGTGGGTTTCTCCAACACCCCTGAAAAATCAAAAATGTCATTCGTAAGTTAACTTACGAATTCACCTTATTTTTGTACGTTTCATTATTTTAAACATGGTTTTACACATTCAGGAAATGTTTCGTAAGTGAACTTACGAATTCAAATTATTTGGAGAATTCATAAGTTAACTTACGAAACCGTTCCTGAATGTGTAAAACCATGTTTGAAACTACTATATTTTTTTCACAATAACTCAAGTTATCTTTCCGTTTTCAGAAATTCAATTAAAGAGAAAAAAATTTAGAAAGTATTAATATACACAATATTTATATATGCAAAATATGTAAATATTAACATGTTATAAATATTAAAGAGAAAAATTCAGAAATATCAAATTACATAAATTGTTCCGGAAAAAATAGGATCAAACAAAATCAACTAAAAAACCATAAAGGCTATTGGGTATGCCTAATTCTGACCTTCCCCCCCCCCTCCCCCCCCCCCCCCCCGCGCCCTCCTCTGTGGTAACGCGTTGAATGCTCTGCCTCAGCAGCCATCCTCTCCACCACGGCAACCGCATCGGGTCCTCCCCCATCGAAAATCTCGTCATCCAATGTCTCTTGTCCAATCTGGCGGATACTCGGACAGATGGGCAGTAGATCAATGGCATGATCATCCTCGTCCTACTCGTTTTCCAAGAGCTCCTAATGTGTTGGCCTCGGCGTACATCCTTCAGCCTTCGGTCTCATGTAAGGTTGTGACACTGTAAAGAACCATATCGCGTACCACTCCACAGAGTGCCACGTACGAGATGCCCGTAAAAATTGGTACTCATCTAACACGACATGGATCTCCCAATCCTGGAAGACATCATCTAGAGCTCTCGGTGTCATGGTGTCGGGAGCATCCTAGAAAGGAGATCGGGGTATCATCTGCACATAGCCAAACTGGCGCATACACTGCTCGGGCATATACTGGACCATCATGTTAGTCCCACAGGCTAGCCATCCATAGTATAACGAGATGGTATCGAGTGGGACAACCTACTATTTTTCCTACTACATTTACCTATTATTACTTCATATACCTACTATTACTTCATATACTTACTATTACTTCATATACTACCAAACTACCAAAATTTAGAAATTCAGTCCCATAACTACCAAAATCCAATTTGTCCTACTACATATATGTAACACCCCAATTATACCCCTCGTAATTAATAATAAAATCAGAGTTTCAAAATTTCATCCAACAAAAATTGAGGTATCACATATTCGTGTTTTCATCACTTTGCATTATAATGCACATCACAAAAATCAAAAGTCGGATATACCGATTCATATTATAAATCATCATATAAACAAATGACTATTCACAACACATCGGATGTGTTCACAAAATATACATATCATCATGTTATCATCGATACATAAAGTTATAACATCATAAGATAGTATACATAAACTATCCTATCCAAAATAATAACGTCGCCCAAAACCCAAGTGTTACTACGATCAGAGCAGAGTGACTCAAAATAAAGAGAATCGAGCTAATCCTCATCATCCTCGTGGATCACCTGCACATTACCAATATAAAGGCAACGGCGAAACAAGTAAAGGGTGAGATACTCCAAAACATATAATTAAAGGCATGATAAAATATATAAATAGTTTTGGAATTATAAATGATATAAGTTAATAAGAGTATGTCAACATATATCAAAATCTCACATATTTTAGATTAGCATTTAGTGTATAAAATTAACACTTTAATTTCGTCACATAATCATTATACTTGTATCAAAACAAAGTATCATATAATCATCGCGAATCAACATAAGCCATCAATTAAAACCCAACGCCAAACAACTCAAACATAAACATAACCGACTCCATGAGACACGACTATGTTATGCATGTGGTACCCGTCGCTTTGTCCATAATTAGGGACATTTGGCATAAAGCCCATCGTCGCTTGGCATAAAAGCCCTCGTTGCCAATGCAATGTATGTGACTCGACAATAAAACACAACACAACAAAAACATCATCATCGCTCATCAAAATTGACATAAAGTCCACGTCGCCATATTTATCCACATCAAGATAAACATATCATCGCATTGCACATCATCAAGTATTCGTTATAAATAAACTGTCGCAAACATCATGTTTAATCACACCACATCATTATCAATTAATTCACCAAATCCCAAATACGGAAAAATAGTCAAACACCAATAACCGTCGCAAAAGTCATTCCTAATAACCGTCATTAATCATAATCATTAACATCGCAATCGGATTGTCTATACGTGACTTAAATCGACTAAAATGCAATCCGATTCAATTTAACCGTAATTTGGCATATTTCGGGTCGTTTCATAAAAACTCGAAATTTCAAAAAACTAACCTCATCACTACGTTCTACACGTCGAACTTAGCTAGTACGTCAATTTTCGTTGAATTCAGAGCAACTTGCTTCGTCGCTAAAATTACCAAAATCGGGAAATCAGAACATAATCGGGTTCCAAATTTTATCGGCTAACTTATGTCATAATTATATTTTATTAATATAAACTATTACTATGTGGAATTTGGAAAAAGGAAAGAAACAGAGGCAAAATGTGAAATTATGCAGAAGACAGCAAAAACAACATAACACAGAAACACAGCAAAATGGCATTTTCACGAAAACCTCCTCCAGCATGCAGGGACGAATGTCCCATGGTTATAAACAGCAGGAGGCGGGTGCCTAGGGGAGGGGGACGGCCGCCCTCCATGTGAGGTGGGTGCCTCCCAAGCTCCAAAGTCCTCCAAACTTCTTCTTCTTCCTCGGTTCATTGCAGACAAAGTTTTCTGGTTTTTCTTCACAGTTTCTTATTTTCTTCATTCTAGCAACTTATTCTTACTAGCTTAGCAATAAAACACCAATAATCCATACTCCTAACTCAACATTTCTAAGTTATTTCAACAATCACTCAACAAAACTCATGAATCAAAATATCAATTTTTCCTAAATCCAAAATATATCCACCAAACCCTAACTATATGAAATGGAAGATCAAACCTCTTACCTTAAATGCTTGGATGATGCAAGATGCTCCAACCAACTTCAAACCCCTAGCTTTCTCTTGCTCTTCTTCTTCTTCTTCCAAAACTCACTAGTTTTCTTTCTAAGTTTGGTTTGGTGTGTAATGGAAAAAGTGAGGGAAATGGTGTTTTTATGTTGGTTCTACTACTAGCCAAGGGTGTACACCCAATTCTCACCAATTAGCACCCACACCCCCCAACTTGTCTTATTAATTATAACATTAATAATATCTAATAATACTATTAACCCAATTAATTAAAATAACTCCGGGAAATTAAATATCGGTCCGAATAATATTTTATCGAACCAAACGGAATAAAAACCGGACCGAACAAAAAGTCGCCAAATATATTAACAGATATATCGATTAATATAATTATTCTCGTCGCAAAACAATCGTCTAACGGTAACTCAGAAATATTAATAGAATATAATATTAAATAAAACGGGGCGTTACAATATACCTACCATTACTTCATATACTACTACATTTCTACAACCTAAACCTAATAATCTAATAAAAATTCAGAATTTGCATAGGATAAAGTGAATAAAACTTATACAAATTTGTTGATTTTGGAGGAGTTGAAATGTGTTGGTGGAATGACTTGAAATGATGAGAGTTCCTTGGAGTGAGTTTGCAGAAGTTAGAGTTTGGAGTAGAGAGGGAAAATTTGAGTATATTTTGAAATGAATGAGTATTGGGGAAAATTTTGTGTTTTCTAAAACAATGCGCAGACTTCGTAAGTTAACTTGCAAATTCCCCAAATAAGGCGAATTCGTAAGTTAACTTGCGAATTCACCTTATTTTTTTAAAATCGTGGAATATTTCGTAAGTGAACTTACGAATTCACCTTATTTGATGAATTCGTAAGTTAACTTACGAAACTGAGGATATTTTTGGTTTTTCACCGGGGGTGGGGAAGAAACTCACTAGTTGGGTGAAGAAATTTCCATTGTTGTTTTAGGAACATTTTCTTGTGACTAAATCTGACAAAAGGCAAAGCAACCAACTTTAGGTAGTGGAAGAGATTAGTGTTGGAGAATTAGCATGGTTGTTGAAGTTGTGGTAGCTCTTGGAACAATTTTGGTTGCATTGATCCATTTTTTGCATGTTTTGGTTTTGAGACCGAAATCATTGTGAAACAAAGCTTCATAGACAAGGGATTCATGGACATTCTCCTCACTTCTACTTTGGTAACATCCCACAAATCAAGAATCTTTTAGTCCAACAACAAACACAGATCAAACAACAGCAAGATGAACATGTTCCTGTTTCTGTTTCCATATCTCATAGTTGGACTTTAAATTTGTTCCCTAATATTCACAACTGGGCAAATCAATACGGTCAACTACTATCTCCTTTATCATTCTTATTTCTTTTTAGAATACAGAAAGAAATCTAAATTTCCAATGTATTTTAGTGATATTTTTGTTTCTCTAGTCTATCAGATTCTTCCAAAATGAGAAATGATTATGTCGTTTTCTCTGCAGACTAGTGTGTCAGTGTTAGACATCAAGTGGATTTATTTGGGCTCATCTTAGGAAGATAATCGCCAGGGCCGGCCTGAACATTCTGGAGGTCCCATTCTGATTTAAAATTATAATGTTTTATATAAATAATAATTTTTTAATATATTTAAAAATAAAATAATATAATCCCTATAAAAAATAATAGATTAAGTCAGATATAACGCTACATTATATTTTATCATAAAAACATCATTACAACTGAATTGATCATATAAAATATTTTAAAATATTATTTGTTAAAAGGTCATTATTCTGAAAATTTATTTAGAAAAAATTAGATTAAAATATTTTTTGTTATAGATTTAAAAAATTGTATTTTAAAAAATGATTTAATGAGAATTTTTTTAATATCTTAAAATTTATTTCAATTATTATGAAAAAAAATAAAATAAACTACACTTTATTTAAGTGATTGAAATTTTGGTGTTGGCAGACTCAGGATGTCATGACATCTGATCCGGCATCATAAAATAGACAAGGTATAATTAAAATAACAGTGCAGGAAACAAAAGAACACAAGGAATTGTTAACCCAGTTTGGCTCTAACCAACCTACGTCTGGGGGCTTCCAAGCCAGGGACGAAGTTCACTCTCAGCAGTATTATTTCGGAGCTAAATCTTCCTTGTTTACACCTTCTCACTTAATCAAAATATCCAATGACCCTTCTACCTAAGATACCACGCTTAGATATGAGAACCTCCGCTCACTCCCTCAGTATCACAAACCGTGACACTAAACAAAACTAAAAACAGTTTGAAGATACCACACTTCAAACACAATAAGCTTGGAGATACCTCACTCCAAACACAACTTAAACAGTCAACCTGTGACACAAACTAACTAAGACTAAAAGCAATATGCTTCTAACTTAGGACACACCTTGGAGTTACTTCACAGTTTCCTCCAAGAACATAACATCCTCTTACCTATAGGCTTCGAGGTGTACACATGGTGACCTTCCTATAATCTGGAAGGTTCACTCTACAAACTCAGCCCTAAAAACTACATTATATTCAATCACGGGTTGTACCAAAACTTAGGTTACAAAGCTTCTATTTGTAACCTATTTCTCAACTGGAATTGAGCCTTCAAAATATAACAAACTGACATAGCAAACTGTTGTTAAAATTGCTCCACAATATTCTCCAAAACAACTCCAAGATATTCTCCACAAATATCTTCATATTGTTATGACAACAAATAGAGAATCAACAACTCTGCAACAGATTCTCCTATAAAGTCTCCCTAATATATCTCCATAATTTGGGCTCTAAGTAACAACAAGTAAGTTGTTACAATTCTGCAAAAGATTCCCTTTGGAATATTCTGCTTCATAACAGAATCCAATCTGTCAGCTCAAACAAGATGTCGTGACATCTTCTTCAACAGGTTGTTCCAGATGTTGAAACATTTCAACACAACATGTTTCTCCATTAAATAGAACTTCAACCTGTTTTCTCCTTACAAATTATAAATCCTATTTAACCTATTGCTGCTAAATTAGTTTTACCACACATAAAGCTAATCCTAAAAATAGAGAATCAACAATCTCCCCCTTTGGCTTATTTTGGCTAAAACTAATTTACATAACCTTTGTATTACATAAACATAATAAAATATGCAAAGTTTAAACAATTTAATCCAGCAGCAGCAATTTAGAAGTCTTCAGTAGTCACTGTTTATGATATTTCAAACTTTACAAGTGACAATCTTTAGTCTTCTTTTATGTTGTTGAAACATCATACTAGGACATCTTTCTGGAAGGTCCAACTCCGTTGTTCTCTCTCTTTTAAGGATCCCACATATCACACAAAGTTTCTCTCCCTTAAAAGTTGCTCTTTAGAGATAACATAACCACTTCTCCCCCTTTTTAGCCATAATAAGACAAAGGCTTGTTGAAGGAGAACTCACTATAGCATAGGAAACATACCATCATAGGCACCATATTCATAAAGAAGGAGAAATATTGAGGCCATGATGTACATGAGGAAGAAGATACTAAATACTCCCCCTCAAACTGAGAACTATGCTACGACACAGACTGACACAACATCCTTTTTTGGAGCACAAGAGGAAACTCACTAACAAAAACAAACAGTTGAACTATCCATTTACAAACATAGAGAACCATACCTCTATATTGGATAACTCAGAACACAAGACACAATTTGTGTTCATAACTCAAAATAAGACATTGAACAAAAATACTTGCAGAAAAAGCAAGAACCAACAAACTCAGAATAAGACATCCTATTCAACATCTCTGCAAAAATAGCTGCAAAGATTGACCTCAGACTTAACTACGTCTGAACACTACCCTTTTCCCTATGTTTGCCACAATTTGACAAACACAACCTTCACAGACTCTAAACTTACCCATATCCGAATGAAGAACATGAGAGTAAAACAAACGAAGACACAACAAAAGTGAAGGAAAGAAAAAGAAACAAAAGACACTCTAAATACTTGAGCAACTATGTTGATCAATTCCTCCTTCTGGACATTACATTTACTAGTAGTTGATGATACTAGTAAAGTCTTCAAACTAGAATAGTAGTTATGCATTGTCAGAGCATACTACTATAAACAAACTTAGAATCTTCTTATTCTAAACCAAAGATAGAACTGCCACTTTTGAATGAGGTGATAGAATATCAAGATCCATAGTCCTAAGTCTCTTCTACAGACTATCATCAACAATGATGTTAAAACAGCATTTGGGACACCATCAACTTTACTACAGAACCTATCAGCTTTGGTTCTGAGATTATAATACAACTGCTTCTTCAAGACTTTATGTCACTTCAGCATATAGCAGTATACACTCCCCTTCTCATCAGCTAATGAACAATCTCCCCCTCAATAGCAGCTTGGTATACATATTTTCTTCAGGAAGAATGGATGTCTAAACATCAGATAAGACATTCACTAATGTACACATAATTAGCAGATGCTCCCTTAACATCAACATTTATCCCTCTTAGCTTCCAGAATGAAGCTTACCATAAATTTTTACTCCCCCTGAGTTATAAGGACATCTTGGATGTTGGTCCTCATAATACTTGAAGTCTTCTTTATTTGTAATTTTCCACAGTTTCCAAATTAGGAATCCTTAGTTTACTTGCTACACAAGATTCAGATTGCCAGATTCTGTAACTTATAATAGAAGAAACCTCATAGTTAACCATGTATATAACCAATTATAAGTCTTCAAGAGATAAGTTTGAACCTTATCTGTCTTCTTCAATCTATGGTGTCTTCAATAGTTGTGATGTTACATCTTCATGTAGAACATTCTCTTCTATACATCACATACTTCATCTCTTTCTTGATTCAGATTTCCACACAGCTATCACAAATATCCAGCTCCCATCAAGATATTGGACAACACATGTATGCATCTCCTTAGTTGAATTAGCTCTTCAAATAATCACCAGATGACATTGCCACACATTCTAAACTTGTGAAGATAATTGTGTACTTTAATATTGATTTTTCAGTTCACACTATGCCATGAATTCATTATACAAACACTCAGCTCCCGACAGAGAATATGAATTTTGCATTCAGGCTGCACATCTAATAAGTACTTAGTCTCCTGTCAAAGTACCTACCAGTTAGTTAGTTGGAATTAACTACTCACACTATATCATCCTGACTGATTACATCTCCACACTTATATTTACTTCCTGGAAACAATACAACTTTCAATAACTAAAGACTTTAAGATGATGTTTTGACTTTTGATACAACATCATCCATTATGGTTCTAGGGTTAACATCTATAATACCTTCTTCATAACACTTGGGGAAATATAGGAAGTACAACAACCGCCAACTTTACATCCAAACAATTTACATATCAAGGAATAATATGTTCCATGTCTCAATAAGCTTTTCTTCAGACTTTCATTCTGATTTTGAGATGATGGATGTCATAGTCTGTACCTATAGAGGAGATTCCCTCAGCTAGGTTTCTGGAACAGACTTAATTATGGCATGACACAGAAATATTTAGATTCTTCACTGCAATCTGACTCCCTTGATTCTTATTGACAATACCCTTCCAAGACAATATTTAGGGCAGTCAACATTCATGATCATATTTCACTGTGGTTGAGACACAGTATTCAGCTCCAAAATTTGTTCTATGGTCATGAATAAATCTCCACATATCGGATTCCTTTGATTAGAAGGATGTACCAGATATAAGCTCGTCTTGATATCACACAAAGGGACTGAAAGAAGTACCTTTATGAGTCTTCTTACTTGTATTGAGCTTTTACTTTCATACTCCCATAAGCTTAGGTTAGAAATAAACTAACATCTAGAGTATAAATACCTGTTGATCGTGTCCTGATCAACTGATAAGAAGATGTCTCCTATACCAGATTAGAAGGAGGTTCCAAACATATGTACTTACACTACATTTGTTTAGCACCCAGAACATCTATTATTCAACTGGTAGCTGCATACCAGTAATAATGTTCTAACATCCTATAAAACATTTGTTCCATCTCCTTGGAACATATCATCCTTGATGATCTTCAAGGTCTTCAAACAATTTGCAGATGCATATGAGAATCATTGATCAATTGACACTCATCAACTCAATTATTACATGCCTTTATGAGTGGACTTGAGAGGATCTCAAGTATCTTTGACACTTTTAATATAGTTGTAATAATCTGCCAAAATATTTTGTTGATAAAAATAACCATAGGATCCTTCTTTCACTATAGGGGTTGCATCAGAGGCTATGCATCGAAATATATCCATACTTCAACAGAATGTACACAATGCTTACTCCATAATTCACTTGTAAGCATGACACATAAGGATTGAAAATAAATCAACCCTACGATAAGCTTGCCTCTCCACCAAGCAACAGACTAGACCCAACCAATATCCTGACCAATATGGAAACACATAAGCACAGAAGTTACCTTATCAACAGTTTCACTCCCGCGTGAAGGTTTTGACAATCTTTTCTCTATGCTGATTATAGGCTGAACAGTACAATTCAAAATCCTCACTCCCGCATGAAGTCTTTGAATTTGAATTTCTTGTTCAAGCATCTTTATCTTATTTCTTCAAGAAGGTACAGATTCTGGTCAATTTGGTCTAGTTTTCCACAAATAGGTTCATCCTCCACTTCTAGGGACCATACAATATGAACATTCCTTGTTCAAATAATCTTCAAATCGGTCCATTCTCCACTTCAAGGGACCATACAATATGAACACTCCTTATTCAAACAATCTTCTACCTTGTGCACAACCAGAAAGTATCCCCCATGAATCTCATATAGAAACAGACAGGATGCCTGCTCTGATACCAATTGAAATTCTGGTGTTGGTAGACTTAGGATGTCATGACGTCTGATCCGACATCATAAAACAGACAAGGTAGAATTAAAATAACAGTGCAGGAAACAGAAGAGCACAAGGAATTGTTAACCCAGTTCGGTTTTGACCACCCTACATCTGGGGGATTCCAAGCCAGGGATGAAGTTCACTATCAACAGTATTAATTCGGAGCTAAACCTTCCATGTTTACACCTCCTCACTTAATCAAACTACCCAATGACCCTTCTACCTAAGATACCACGCTTAGATATGAGAACCTCCGCTCACACCCTCAGTATCACAAACCGTGACACTAAACAAAACTAAAAACAATTTGAAGATACCACACTTCAAACACAATCAGCTTGGAGATACCTCACTCCAAACCCAACTTAAACAGTCAACTTGTGAGACAAACTAACTAAGACTAAAAGCAATATGCTTCTAACTTAGGACACACCTTGAAGTTACTTCACAGTTTCCTCCAAGAACATAACATCATTTTACCTATAGGCTTCGAGGTGCACACATGGTGACCTTCTCACAATCCGGGAGGTTCACTCTACAAACTCAGCCCTAAAAAATACGTTATTTTCAATCACGACTAGTACCAAAACTTAGGTTACAGAGCTTCTATTTATAACCCATTATTCAACTAGAATTGAGCCTTCAAAACATAACAAACTGATATAACAAGCTGTTGTTAAAATTGCTCCACAATATTCTCTAAAACAGCTCCAAGATATTCTCCACGAATATCTCCATATTGTTATAACAACAAATAGAGAATCAACAACTCTGCAACAGATTCTCCTATAAAGTCTCCCTAATATATTTCCATAATTTGGGCTCCAAGTAACAACAAGTAAGTTGTTACAATTCTGCAAAAGATTCCCTTTGAAATATTCTGCTTCATCACATAATCCAATCTGTTAGCTCAAACAAGATGTCGTGACATCTTCTTCGACATGTTGTTCCAGATGTTGAAACATTTCAACACAACATGTTTCTCCATTAAATAGAACTTCAACCTGCTTTCTCCTTACAAGTTATAAATCCTATTTAACCTATTGTTGCTAAATTAGTTTTACCAAACATAAAGTCAATTCTAAAAATAAAGAATCAACAGTGATATTTTAAATTTAAAAAAGTATAACAAAATAAAAAAATATTTAAAAAAATCAAAATAAATTATACTTTATTTATTATGGATTACAGATTTCTAAAAAACTATTTTAAATAATTTATAAAAACTTTAAATTAATACTTAGGTTAATTTATAATTTTAAAATGACATCAACCTTAAGTACCGCCTAGAGCTCCCTTAACTTAAGTACCGCCGCTAAGACAATTATTAATCATGTTGTTTTCTGAAATATAAATTATTTAATATATATAACTGTAATCTTACTTAAACTCAAATATAATTTTGAGACTCCAAATTATTTGAGACCCTATGCGGTGGCACTTGTTGCACACCCACAGAGTCGGCTCTGAAAATCGCGCCCGAGTTTCTACCTTGACAAAGTTAAAGTAAGTGGGCAATACTATGTGCTAAGATCTTGTCTATAAATGTTGATTAAAATAGCATTTTGATGATTTTCTATGTTGAAGGCAATGGTTGATCAAATAGTTGACTCCACAAACGTAATGCTGAGATCTTGGGAGAGTGTAATAGAACGAGACAAAGTAGTTTCGGAAATTAAAGTTGATGAAGATCTACGAATCTCAGCTGACATAATTTCTAGAGCTTGTTTTGGGAGCAATTTTGCACAAGGAAAGGAAATATTCACAAAGCTTAGAGATCTTCAAAAATTCCTATCTAAGATATCTGTTGGAATTCCGGGCTTTAGGTATGCGCCGTGAATCGTTTGAGACATTTCTTGTGCTTGTTAGGTATGATATTGCAAAAATGGTAATCCAGACGCAAGTATGCTTAAAAGCATGAAAACGGTAGGTTTTGTCAAATAAAATCTTCTAGCTATACTTGCAGTTAACTATGGTGATTCAAGAGACGTTAAGGCTTTATTCCCCAGCAGTATTTGTTACCTGAACAGCAAGATGTTAAAATAAAAAGTATTAAAGTTCCAAAAGGAATGAATATGCAGATTCCAGTCTCAATATTCCTTCATGACATTGATATCTGGGGACTGATTTTTGAACGGCGAGCTTGGAGTCTTGGCTTATATGCTATTTGGAAGACCCCTCAAGCTTATATGCCATGCATTTGGAGTCTTGGCTTATATTTGGAAGACCCCGGTGCCCGTCTCTGTCCTGGACAGCATTTGGTCATGATAGAATTGATGGTGGTTTTGTCTGCTTTTCGTTTCAATGTAACTAAAATGATTCTTCCTTTGTTCATTGGGTTTTCCCTTTTCAGTGTTCTTGTGAAGGTTGATAAATGTAGTAACAAGACAAATAGATTTCTTTCAAAAGGATAATGAAAATATGTGCAATATTATTTCTACCATAGGATCATTTCTTGATTATTTTGAGTGAAAAAAGAGTAGAGGACAATATGTTGAGAATGAGATGAGTGAGGAAGAAACTGATGATAAAGGAAAAATTGGTAAGTTTTTGGAAATAACAAAACTACCATGTTATTAGGAAAACATGGAAAAGACATAGGTGAAGTGATTTTAGGAATTAAAATCACAAGAGATTGTAAAAATAGAATAAAAACACCAAAAATAAAAGTAACTTGAAATTTTAGCAGCCTAAACTTCTAGAATGGATTTTTGGTTCAATAAGCTCAGAATGACCTTGTTAACTTTAGGCTGGCTCATAATAATCTTTTAAACAAGTACTTGATTACTTAAAGTCAATACATGTTTATCACAGGTTCATGGAAATCATAACCAAAATCAAACCATCACAATATGTATCTTCAAAAAACAACCAAAACTATCCTCCATTTTATAGAACCAGTAAAATAACTAACTACCATGCTACTTCATTCTACAACAGAATGGACCATTGCTGTCATCACTCTGTCATAACAGGCTTGTTCTCATTGGCTTTGAATCTTTGTTCTTTAGGCTTCTGCTCCTCGTTTTTCCTGCAGAACAGTTGCTTTATTAAAACCCAACAACATAATCTCAAATACCATGAACAAATATTGACCCAGATGATCTACCAATACCAGGGGGAATCATGTTGCAAAACAACACGGAGAAACCATTCACCAAAAGTTAAAGCAATCTACATAATCTTCAACAAGGCTTCACAATGTTGGTATTAACACAAATTAAAATACAACCATCGTGGAGAATTGGTGATAGCAAAATGATAAGCAACCATACAGTTTTGGTATTCCAGGCTAAGCCTCTACTCAACCAACCAAGAGACCCAAATTAAACGGTCTGCCCATACGAAATCTACACAACTTTATATAAGTACATCCAAATCCAAAAACCCCTTAATGTTCCAAGCATTTGCTTAAATAAAATAAAAATTGCACAAAAAAGAACTGGGTATTCATGAAAAACCTAGGAAGAACACATGAAATGAAAAATAAAGAGATCAAAACCCCATTTTCTATTAAAATTGAATCATATGTTTAATAAACCCTAATTGATAATAAGAGAGAAGACGAACCTCTTATCGGAGGAACCTCCCTTCTGGCTGAGGAAGGATCGGAAAAGGGGAGAGTTAACGTCGTAAATCATCGTGTCTTTGTTTTCTGGTAGACAAGATTTCACCGTGAATTTTGAAACCCTAGTTTTTCCTTTGCGTCTCGCTGTGTATGCAACCTTACAGAATTTATTGTACGAGAACTAAACGGGTCGGGTTTTCGGGCTTGCTTGTAAAGCTCGTGTTGCTTCTCACATGGGGCCCAACCCAAAGACTAGAGAGAAATGAAGGAAATTTCTTTAACACACCCGCACAAAAATATTTAAATGCTTCTAGATTTTAGATATACATTTTTGAGACGCATCAAGGATGTATTAAATCACATATTTTTTCGGAGATTTATTTCTAAATTCAAATCGACTATGTATTTTTTGAATAATTCTTTACAAAATGTAGAAAAATAGAAATGAAAAACATCAATTTCACAAAATCAAAATACCATTGATATTATAAAATAATTAATACATAAGGGATTTTAACATAGATCATACATTATACTTCAACATCTAGGTGGATGTTGCAACATTTTGACAATATCATCGACTGATCTCAAAATAGTCGCATCTAGCTCGTTCGATACTTTTGATTCTAATCGGGAAAAATATTCCATATAGCCTGTAAATCAGCGTCCGTCTTCAGCTCATGGTTGATGAAATCAAGCTTCCATTCTTTGTCATTGGATGGCGAGTGGTACTCGATCTTCACAAATTTTTGCGATTGTCACCATATGGTAGAAGGTTTTGGAATATGTATTGCAGATCTTAAATGGGAGTGTACTCGTTGATCTTAAATTCTCATCACGATGTATTGTCGATAAAGTGAACATTTTCAACATGTTATTTGATGTTTATTTTAGCTTTTTGTGTTTCAGTATGAAATGATATGACAAGTGAGCTTATTTATAGTAGAGCATACAAACCATACAAACTATATTTTGTGACAGAGAAAGTTCCAAAGATGTAACTCTGAAAACACCCTTTATTTGTTTATTTCGAAGATGTATTTTCGGAAAATTCATAGTATTAGAAAACTAAAACAGAAACTTGTATTGAATGTTGAATTTTTTGGTCAAACTACAAGTGTATGATCTTACAAGATACAATTTCTCATAAACTTTTTTTCCACTACACACTGCTTCACCACCTAACTCGAATGATCATATCATTTGTGTTGGGTGATTTTAAAATTCGTGAAATTTTTTTCAAGTGTATTTGAAACTAGGATGTCCTATACCATTTACATCACTAAAGTGGGCAACTCATTATACAATCCAATCTAAGAATTGGTCAGACCAATTTATTGAAAGGATACGAGAGTACACCAAATTGAACAACATTGAAATAGAAAACAATAAGGAAAAGTCAAAGGGGGTACCACCTGTAGATTTGACCGACGATAATTATTTCGATTCATTTAAGTAGTTATTTATCATTTTATTGTATATAACATTTGTTAATGTGTTATACTGTCTAATATAAGCATTTTGTTAAGGGTATGGAGGACAAGTGTGTGATCATATTCCCTTTTACCGAGCAAAGTAGACACAACCTGAAAACCACAGTTATTGTCACCCTTAAGACCGACGACCTATTTAATGTAATTATGCATAAAAATTGATATTTCCTCGACGAATAGTATTTTTGGTAGAGACGATGTAGGAGGTGGTTTGCTAATGCAGGCTCCATTGAAAACACTTTTAAGAGATTTAGGAGTTGGTGAATTGGGAAAAAGTATGTCAATATGTTCAAAATATGATGGAATCATTGTTGTTGAATTGTCATTCGATGTAGGTTTTCTTATGTGTTCCTATTGTTTTTACCGGTTGAAATGGTGGTTTCAAGTCTGTGCAGAAATACAATTTTCCTCAATTACTCTTTGAAGTGGATTTTTGTGTTGTCATCGGCTTTCAAAAATATTTCTTGTATCGCTTTCTATTTCGTCAAGATGGAGATATTTGATTTACCGTCTTTCATAACATCGTCATCATCAAAACTGAATCTCTTCTAATGACTCCAGACTTCGTCTATTCGTATCAGACTATTGAGTTTCACCTTCTTAGATATAACATAAGCACACGGGAGACCATAGGTTCTCATAAGTTTACAACCATACTTTGAGCTATTTGAACCTAAATTACCAGCTCGTTTGGCTTTGTAAAATATATAATTTAGAGCTGATCGAGATATGTTGCCGACTAAGTGAAAATATAGAGTGTTATCTTTGAACTTGTGTTCCAAAACCGTGATACTACAAACAAATGGTATTTGTATCTCATTATGTTGGTTTAATAGCATTTGGTTGACAAATTCCCAATCCCAACACAAATCACCCTTACTATTTCTCAACCAATTCTTCAAACAAGCATGGGCTGACTAAACTCAATTTGTTGTTGTATTTCTAAGGTGCATAATTTGGTCGGTCCAAGCACAACCAATCTTCTCCTTTACCTGGTCCAAAATAGTGCTTTCTACATATTTTAGTAAATCAGGATATTTCATGCACATCTGCCTGAAATGTATAACAACATTAGCATATAGTTGTTTTGTAGATGGATTTATTATAATATTCCATGCATCCATAATTTTCTCCACAATAACGCTCACCTTAACAAGTTTTCCATCTTCGGATTCTATATGTTTTGTCCCTATCATGGGTTTAACCTGACTTCTCACATTCTTAGTAATGTGATACATATAAAGTAATGCATAAGAAGTCAGAAATATTGTTGCAACTGAACTCATTAATGCGGTATTGCGGTAGGTAGCAATGACTTTCGGCATATCTTCTTGGTCCTTCAACATTGACCGACAAACCTCTAAAGCCCATGCAAAAAATTTCTCTTTTTTGCACTCTAGAAATGAAAAACCAGTAGAATGTGTTTTCTCAGTAGACGTAACACCAAAATTTACAACAATGGAAGCCTATATTTGTTGATCTTATACATTTAATCAATTATAAGCACAATGGGAAATGTATTGAATAATTTAATGGAATTAGGATGAGTCAAATGTATATCTCTTAATGTTACTTCATTCTCACATCTTCGGTGCCGAGAAACACAATTGTTATCATCTATAAGTTTTAAGAGGTGTTGCATTTAGGTTTGATCCTCCCTAAGCGCTAATTTGGATTGATAGCGCCTATTATACACTTGCTTGATATTTGATATATTCTTGGGCCTTTTGCGTTTCAAGGTTTCGAGTATGTTTTTGGGAGGTACCAAATTCAATGTCATGTCAGAAACACATTTCTTCTTTTCTGGCAAGATCGACATGAAATTGGATGACCGATTAATTTTACACATAAATCATGATCATGTAAACCACATTCACATTAAATCTCCATTTATTATTTGCCAACCGATAACCATGCAACTTAAATGGACATTCACATTTTCTTGAACTGGTTTCATCTCGTTTCAAATTTCAGAGAAAAAGTTTATATTTACTACTTCTGTTGCATCTCAATGTCACAAATGCACTTCTTTTTTCTGAACCATTATCGGACCTTCAGACCACAGCATAAAACCCTATTTTTGTGGCCTCTATATGTATCCACTGTAGTTGTCATCATGAAATTCATACTCTTATTCATTTTTAAAATGGTTCTGAATATCTATCACATTCACTAAGAGAGTTGAAACAACTTGAGACATAATAGATTTGGGGATAGCATCGGGATGCACCATACTTAATGTAAACAAAAACATATAATTTAAGAAACATCCATAACAATCACAAAATTGCTGGAAAATCAGCACAAACAGATACGAGAAACGTATCTCCATACAAGTTCATTGTGTTTCCGAAAATATTTTATGGTATAAGCGTGGTATTTTTTTACTGAAAAATCATATTAATGTAATGAATTGAGGTTGAAATGAATGAACTTTACCTTAAATTACACTTCCTTTAATACCTTTTGATATGATGAAATACAAGAATGACGATTCGGAGTAAAAAAAAATAAATTTGATTGAGAATATAAGGGTTTTTGGAGAGGGTTCTAGGAAACTATTGCAAATGAAAGTGATCATGTTGGTTTATGTTGGTTGGTGTTTTTAGCAATTTGACTTTTATTTTTTCCATAAATACATCTCCGAAAATATCTGAGCTGCAAAGGTAACAAAAATTCCAATTTTCCACACTAATTTAACAGAGATACATCTTCAATCATATCTCTGTAATGGGTTTTAATCAATTAATTATATTATAATTTTGAAGATATATCTTCAAAGCGTTTCTTAATTTAACAATAGAGTGACGCTATATTTGATTGTATTTGTGTGGTGTGAAAGGTACATCCAAAAATATATTTTAAAAAGACAGATGGACAATTTTAGATTCTCATATAATTTTTTTTATCAATATAGAATGTAATAAAAATGTGAATTTCTTAATCCACCCCATGTTCTTCTTAGTCACTCCTGCGAAATTTTATTTTTGTCCTCGAAAAATCGGAAATAAACTTCCGATTAGCACCCTATATCATGCAAATCACGTTGAAAAGGGTTGGGTGTAAACCGGAAGTATACTTCCGATTTTAAACTATATGTAATGTTAAAACAGAGCAATGTATGTAAGACCCAATTTAAAATAAATTTTGAAACAGAAATACATTTTCGATTTTTGCCTAAATATTTTAAAATAAGATGCGTACAAAAAATATATTTTTGATTTTCAGGGACATTTTAGAGTTTTGATTAAGAAATCAACTAAAAAAATTCCCAAAACTATTTCTCTTAATCATGCTATTATGTAGCATTTAATTTTAAGGGTTTTTTTAAATAAAATAAAAAAAATCTAAGAACGGGAGTGAAGGAGACTCATACTCTCATGTGCTGTTCTTGTCATTCTTATGTTGAAGAAAGACTCCATTGGTCTATGATAATCAAATAATTTAAATATCTAAGATTCAAATTTGGCAGCAAATGACAAACTTAAAGATCTTATTTTCCGCGTCGTCTAAGATTTAAATTTAAATAAGAAACACTTGAAAGTAAAATGAAATTGATTTTTGTACTAATCTTAAAATAAGAGAGATTAAAATCATGTTTGTTTCAGTTTTGAAAATTATAATTCTTTTGTAAGGTAAAATTTGAAAATAAATTTTATAAAACAAATCTAAAGTATTATAAATATTTAAAATACTATTTTGATATCTTATAACATAAATAGACTTTGACTCGATCAAAATACAATAAAAATTGTAATTTTAAAAAAAGTATATTTATAAAATATTTTTTATAAAAATTTATTTAAAATAGATTTAAAATTAAGTAATTTTTAAAATTGATATTAAAAAATATTCAATGAAATGATAGAATATCTAAATAAAACTTTAAAAATAACTATTTCAACTAAATTTTTATGTAAAACTTTTTTATAAAATTTTTTTACACAAAATTATATTACATTATAAAAATTAACTTTTTAAAAAAAAACAAACAAGCCTATAATTAGACGGCCCAAAATCACACATAGCTCAAACTAGAAATTAAATATTTATATCAATTTCAAGTAAACCAAAATTTATATAAATTGAACTTACTACTAGTTAGACAATGTGGCTTTTCCACAACTTGTCTATGGAGAAAGAATTTGAAAAATGGTGGTTTTAAAATTGGGAAATAAAAGCATATATACCAGTGTGTACCCAAAAAAACAATAATACAAGTTTGTCAGAAAAAGTAGCATAAATGAAATATGTAAATTTGAGAAGAAAAAGTAAATACATGAGATATGTGGGTCACACACTTGTCAACATTATTAATTAATGGACCAAATTTAGGTAACTAATACGGCGTACAGGCGTAGAGCCATAAAGACAGCGGTATTTTACTTCTCAAATCGGCAAAAGCCTTTGTGGTTGACTTTTCTTACAAATCGTATACTAACTCTAGCTATACTATTTTTAGGATATCGTAGATGAAGTCATTTTTGAAAAGTTCAAATATATCTTCATCAACAAATTTGAATTTTACTCACAAATAATAAAATTTAGAATTTCTTCACCCATCTAATAGGTTTTTTCCACACTCCTAAAAAATAAAAAATACTCCTTGTATGTTAACTTACGAATTTATTTTATTGGTAAATTCGTAAGTGCATTTACGAATTGATCTTTCATAGTGAATTTGTAAGTACACTTACGAATTCACCTTATTTTGTACGTTTTATTATTTTAAATGTTGATATTTGAAAAAATAACCTTAGTTCGTAAGTGCACTTACGAATTCACTTTTTTGGGAGAATTCGAAAGTGTACTTACGAAATATCCCTTTGTATACTAAAGTGCTTCATAATCACCTCTTCATACTATCTCATTCATTTTCCACACCTCTAAACACAAAAACCCTCCAAACTTCACCCAAAATCAATATAAGTTATTTCTCCAAATCAAGTTTCAAGTGTGTAATTCTAGCAAAGTGAGCATTGGAAGCTACAATTTGAGGTAAACTTCCATCCCTTCAATCTACATTGCCTGCGTTGTTGCTGTTTGATGGTGGCAGAAATCAGCGTCGCTTCACAAGTTCACTTGCGAAGTTCGCCAGAAAAAATTCGTAATTGTACATGCGAAATGTACCCTGATGCCCAAACAGAATTCTGTTTTAATAGAATTCCTATGTTTTATGTCATTTAGGTATGGTGCACCCCGACAACATTGTGAAGGATATTGTGAAGGTTCCAATTTCGGACAAAGTGAGCATAGAAGATAAGTCGATTGTGGTCAATGAAGTAGATAAAATGATTAATGTTGTGATCGATAATGAAAATCAATTTCCAAATGGCAAAACTTTTAATACTCGTCAACAAATGGTTGATTATGTTAGAATGGAAGCAAGCAAACTTGGTTTTGGCGTTGTGATTGTGAGGTCCGATAATGGGAGTAGTAATCAGCAACCATTTTTTATTTTGACATGCGAGAGAAGTGGAGCATACGTTCCAAAAATCTGCAAGTTACAACACGAAGACACGGGTTCGAGGAAATATGGGTGTCCGTTCAAGTTGCGCGATTATTGTAGGGTGGATATTTTAAGGTGGTTGACTATGATGTCTGAAATGCATAATCATGAGTTGAAGATCAAGTTACACAGGCATCCTATTATTTGTCGGCTTAAGACGGGAGATAAGAAATATGTTTTCGAATTATCGTTGATCAAAGTTGTGCCTAGAAACATACTTTCCGGTTTGAAACGGAATAGAGCGGGATGTGTGTCAAATATAAAAATCAGTTTTCAATTATCGATACAAACAACATGTTGCTCAAAGTGGACGATAACAACTATGTTTCAAGACATAGAGTTTGTGATGACAATGTAAGTGTCTGTGATATATTTTGGACGCATCCTTCAAGTATCAATTTGTTCAATACATTTCCAACTGTTCTAATGATTGATTTGACGTATAAGACCAACAAATATAGGCTTCTGCTTCTTGAAATTGTTGGTGCCACCTCTACGGACAAGACATTTTCGGTTGGTGATAATACATATATATATATATAAGGTTTATCTATATTCAATTTATTTATATCTATTACTTTTTGAATGTCAAAAACACCATAACACAAAATTCTGTTCCAGCCAAAACTGAGTTTTGGTCTGTTCCTGCATTATTCATAAGTTAACTTGCGAATTCTGTCTGATTTAAAAAAAACAACAACACATGGAACATTTTGTAAGTGCACTTACGAATTTACTCGATTTAGTGCAATTCGCAAGTGTACTTGCAAAATGTGACTTGATAAGATTTATTTGGTCCATATTGATCCAACTTTGCTATAGATTGGGTCTACAACTCATTCATTTCTCCATCACAAACCAAAACTAGAAAAATGATACAAACCTATCCACACCTTGCGTTTGTCTACTTCACTACTGCGCATGTGACAGTTCGATTCAAACTCTCGCAAGACACCCCGTACGACGAGCTTATTACGACACTACATTCTTTATTGCAGTATCCAGATAATCGCAAGGTGGTCAAGCTTGAGTACCGTTCACCTTCACTTGATGCTGAAGGAAAAGTCAAATTCACCCGGTTTCAGTTGAAGAACGATGACGACTTAGAGGTTATGTGGGAGACCTTTCATCAGTACTCGATAAAGGGTCCGATTGAGATGGATGCGTCGCTTCGTAGATCGGCAGAAGATGTTATCAAGATGTTGCAACATCCACAACTTCCTGTTTATAATAATATGTAATCTAATTTTCTGCATCTACTATGTAATTTTATGAATTAAGTTGAATGAAGGTATGAATTGTGTTAACTGTTTTTGAATTCTGCCCAGACAAAAATTTGTAAGTGTACTTACGAATTCATCCATTAAGGTGAATTCGCAAGTGCACTTACTAATTCACCTTATTTTTAGAAAATAATGTGAATTCGTAAGTGCACTTGCGAATTCACCTTATTTATAAAAAAAAAAGTGAATTCGCAGGTGCACTTGCGAATTCACCTTTTTTTTTTTTGAAATTTTTGGATTATTTCGTAAGTGCACTTACGAAGTCCACCTCCGAGGTGAATTCGTAAGTGCACTTACAAAATCTGGATGTAGTTTTGGTTTTTCACCAGGGGTGGGAAAAACCCACTAAGTGTAGAGAGAGAGAGAGAGAGAGAGAGAGAGAGAGAGAGAGATTACATGGTCTAATCATGTCGTAAAAAATTACTCTAAAAATGAACCAAACAGATTCTCTACAGTCGCAATATCCACGCAATCACGTTGTAATGATGTTTATGACTTTTAGATCTTAATCAAACAGTATGCACTATGCCATAAATGACCTACGAAAGCGCTTTTTTTGGGCTTTAAAAGCGCTTAAAAGCGCTTTCGTAGGTGGCGCTGCTAAAGGTTTTAGCAATTTTGTTCGAAAGCGCTCAGGTTTTTTATGAAAGCGCTTTTACCAAAAAGCGCTTTCATAGGTAGGCCACGAGGCGCTTTTTCCGAAAAAGCGCTTTCATAGGTGAATTCGTGCGTCGGGCAATCTAAAGTAGGCCTATGAGGCGCTTTTGTTTAGAAAGCCTCATAGGTTTACCTGAGAGCACTTTTAATCAAAAAGCGCTCATAAGCCCTATGAGGCGTTTTTCTTAAAAGCGCCTCATAGGTTTTCTGAAAAATCTAAAATTTAAAAATTTCTAAACACGCATTTTTTGCAAAGAACCCAGAATTCCTAAACCGTATTTTACAATCTTATCTAGAAATACCAATATATATTAGTTTTAATCCAAATACCAAATGTAATTCAAATACCAAATATTATATACAAATACCATTATAATCAATTCATATCCAAAATATATATACACCATGGTAATTCAATATTAACATGTTTTTAAACGTAACAAAATACACCCTAAGAAATCAGCTATATATAACACTAAGTAAATTAATCCTAATGTACATATATATCCAAGGTCCGATCCTCAATATGAACATAATAACACGGTCATTGTTGTATACACAAAACAATATATTCATAATTAACCATTTTCACACAACAATGTATTCGTACCTTATTATAAGATTCTTAGCTCAATAAAATATTGGCACAACTCCTCTTTGAGTTCTTCCAATTGAAGTGGCGAGTAATATGGACACTTGTATTGATCAAAATACTACATTACAAAACAAAATATATGCATGATTTAGTTTAATGTAATAAATTATATGCAAAATCCGATAAGTATTAATAAAACAAAGTATAAATCCATACCGTGATTGGAATCTCGATTTCATTCATTTGAATGATTTCTTTGATAAACTTCAAAACGAAGTATCCGCAATCTATGTCGTTTTGTTGTTGAGGGCACTACATAGAAAAACAAATAAGATTATATACATCTATTGTTTTATCAAGTAGCATAAATATTATAAGCAAAATTGTTGAAATTTATATACCTGTACTTTGATCCAATTAATGTTGTTTGATTTAGACCGTGGTACCCGTGCTTCCCTTTGACATCGGAATACTTGTATTGAACTGACAAAATTAAAATATTTATGTACAAAGAAAATGTATCACATCAAGAAAATGTCTTACGTACAAAGATTTCCAATATGGCAATTCAAAAAAAATCGACCTCTTCTTCCACCCACCTGTGACAACTTTATGTGCAAAAGGCTTGCCAAACTGAATATTCACATCTTTCACCTTTTCAAAAATTTGATCACCTGTCAATCTAGGCGGAGCTCTACGTTGTTCGGTATCTCCATTGAACGCTTTTCTCCATCCACGATACTGGTGTTTAGAAGTTAAGAATCTACGATGACCGAGAAAGACATTCTTCTGACAAAGTTTCAATCGCATGGTATCGGTTCCGTCTTCACAAACAGGACACGCTTTTTCACCTTTAATGCTATACCCGGATAGATGCGCTGCCAAAAATCTTTTTTTTGTAGTGATGACATAAACAAATTTAATTTTTTTATAATGACTAAAAATGTCTCCCCTAAATCACAATTGTCTGATTCTGATCAGACGACTAAAAAAGCATGACAACGTGAATGCAGGGACTGGTTGAATGCAAACAGTCAAAAAATAGGGGAAAAGATTGCATAACTTTACTACTATGGAGTAACTTTCATGACTTTAGTGTAAAGAATGTAAAATCTCAACAAAAAAAATTGTAATGAAGGCTATATTATAAGAGGAGAAGATGATACGAAAAAATGAGAGGAACTAGGTAAAAACCCTCTCAAAAAGTTGTTATATAATTAACCTATCAAGAAGTAGAAAATCTTTTAAAAATTCTTCTTAATGCTGGTGGCTATACATTAAAAAAGTATTAGGTAGTTACAAGTGAAGCCTAGGTTAGTAAAAAAAATCTCTGTAGGAATTTCTTTTTTTTATAGATACGAGAGATGAAAATGCTCCTATGCACAAAAAAAGCCAAACAAACATTTCCCTTGTTTCGAATTTTCGAAGGAACCAAAGAAACTTTTGCAAAAAGCTTTGACACCATTGATTGAATCTGTTTCAATCCGTAATTTATTTCAATATTTTTAATTCACAATTTCCATTTACTTGAGGATTGCAGTAAACTCTACCAAGTAATATGAATGCCATAACATTTGATCAAGGAATGTTAGAAAAATAACCCGTCGACTGTTACGAAAAATGTCCCCACAATCAATTGAATATTGTAACACCCGTATTTAATTAAATATTTTAATTAAATATTATTGAGTATTTTCCGATTAATTCTTAGTTAAGTTGAATTTGTGGTTTGAATCGTTAAGTTGATAGTCGGGTAAAATTAGTCGGAAGAAAAATAATATTAAAATTTATTTTATATTTAGAGTTACTAATTAAATATAGTGAATTAATTATGAGGGTGAAATAACATTTTTAGGAGTATTAGTTAGTAGACCCAATTTATGTTAGTGGCCCATTATTAATTTGAGTGGCCTAGTGACATAAGGAAGTAGAATTATTTACAAAACCAAACTAATAGTCACATAGCAGTAAGTAGAAGAGGAAAAATTGAATTGGGAACAAGGGTTGCTAGCAGTGTGGAAAGAGGCGCAAATTGCAGCCTGTGAGTTGCTGATTTCGATTGATTTTTCGAGCTCTCTTCAATCCAAAGGTAAGGGGTGGGGTTCTATTTATATAATCGATTGTATGATAATTTTTATGTGGGATTTAGGGTTGTATAATTTTACTGTTAATTTTGTGTTTTGTGATAAAATTGAGCAATCTGTGTTGAAACGATGTTGCCTGCCATTGTTATTGTTGTACTGTGTTGGTATGATCCATGTATGTAAATTATGATACTAGTAGAAATTGTTTTTCTGGAAATAATCGATTCTGGGTGTACTGGTGAGAACATAGATTGCTGTAGAACAAGGACACGCGAGAAAACAATGAAGGATGAACCCAAAATTTTGAAGAAACACATGTGGGCCCCACCGGCAAGGGGAGGCGGCCGCCTCTGACTCAAGGGGTGGGCGCCTCACACTTTTCCCATTTGCCCTTTGGCCACGTGAAGGAAGGATAGTGTGGCATGGTTCTTTTAGGCAATGGCTAGTTAGGAAATCTCTTGAATTTTAAATAAAGTAGTCTAATAGTAGAGTAATTGGAATTACATGACAGTTACAATAATAAGTCAAGCATGCTAGCAGTACATAATAAATAACCTTAGCAGGTAAAATTATGCAGAAGCAAGAAGGTTAAATAGCTAGCAGATTGTATTTTCTTAACATATTAATTTTAGCAGCAACTAAACCAATATCATGTAGTATAAACCAGTACAATAGGATAAAATAAAAATGCAGGTAATGGCTTGGATTGGTTGAAATAAAAAAATTGGCAAAATTATTTAACTAGGTAGAAATAATGCAGAAGCAGAAAAACAGTCCCAAAAATTAGACAGTTAGATAAATTAAGCGGTGTATTTAGTTGCTCGAAATCGGATAAAAATTTACAGGGTAGTTCGTGTATACGAGTAGTTAATTAAAGTTGTTTGTTTTTGTTGAATTTCACGTTGATTGCTTGAATTGCAGGTACTGTTGAAATAAGTTGTTTTTGTCCCAAAATGGACAATTTTTGAGTTGTAGGCTTAAATGGCCAAATTTAAAAGTTGAAGTTGATTATATTGTTATGAGTTGAATTGTTGTTGGTGTTGTTGGTGTTGTTGTGTGTATGCCATTCATATTAAGTCGCATACATTGCATTTTTCTAAGTTGGAGCGTATGCTCACCACGTTGGCCTGGATTGGCACAAGTTAAAAGTTGAAGGCTTATGCCAAGTTACTCTGATGGATCCATATGCATTTGCATAGTCGAGTCTCATTTGAATTACACTATGAAGTTATTGTTGGTTATTACGTTGTTTTGTTGAATGTTGTGTTGTGGTTGTTGAAGCGGTGAATATTGTATGATTCTTTATCTAATATATTAGTTATCATACTTTTGCTTATATTTTTCGATATCTCACCCTGTCTATTTTGTTCGTCGTTTCCTTTATATTGGTAACGTGTAGGTAACGAGGAGTAAATGATTTAGTAGCTTTTGGCGTCATTGCTCTGATACGTAGCACTCGGGGGGAATGAAACACTTGTTTTGATTATTGTGTCATTTTCTTTAGTTGAACTGAAAGTTGTTATTTTTGAGAAGTCGATGATTTTTAGTTGTTAAAAGATGCTATGTCTATTTTGCAAGTATTACTGTTGAGAATCTGCTGCAGTCATTTTATTTAAGTTGAATCATTGGAGACTAATGTGTTCTAAAGTATTTCTATTTATTAAGTGCTATGTATTTGTTATAATTAATTTGTTTTACCATTGTTTTCAAGTTGTGAGAATGTAATGCCTCAGGTTTTAAATTGGATTTTTGGCACTCTGATTTATATAAACGTTGGGTAGAATTGGGGTGTTACAAATATAATTGTGTGAATTAAGTTGCTAATGTTTTAGGATACAAGCCTAATATTTTGATTATATATTTGTGTGAGATAACATGTGGATATGTTTAGAGTTGAGTTTGCGTTAGTGATATGTTTAGAGTTAAGTTTGAGAATTAAATGAGTTGAGTTTGAGTCATCTGGTACATTCAGAGTTGAGTTGAGAAGTAATTAATTTAAGGTTAGGATATGCCTTGTAATCATTAACCTTTGAATAAAAAGTGGTAGATTTAATTGTGAGTTTTGTTGAGTTATGAGTATGCCTTGTTGAATATTGGTGGATGTTTGGTGTTGTTTAGATACTATTGTGAATGCATTTTCCCATTAGATGTTTTGCATGATGTCAAAACTAGGATTAATTTAATACTTTTGTATATTGGACGGTATCTCTGAGTCTTTATGTCCACCTTATCATTAGGGAACTTAGAATGCATTTATAACATGTTTGTAAATGGTATCAAGCACTAAAAATAAGTTTCTGCATGAAAAATAGATCCATATGTCAACACATATGATGAATGAGTCGACACATGTGGATTAATATAAAGCCTGTAGGCTCTATTTCTATGTGTCGACACATACAACTTTTTCAGGTCGATACATACTGGAAAAATTGCATGTATGTGTCGACACATACGAATTTTAGATCGACACATGTACTTTATTTTAAAAGTTTGTAGCTTCTGTTTCTTTGAGTCAACGCATGACCTTGAACATGTCGACGCTTGTCATTACATGTGTGTCGACACATGCTGTAGCTTTTTTGAAAAATCGCATTTTAGCCTCCCTTTTCAATTTCCAAGTCTCCCTTTTAGCATATAACTTGCAAACATATAAATACATCATACATGCATAATTTCCAATTTGATGAAACTATAAACACATGCAAAGATTTCTCTTTATATTCAACATATCATCTATTCATACACACAAAAAAACAACACATACTCATTTTTTGTTTGGTGCCATCTAGAATTGCGTTGATAACATCCAATTTAGGTTGGTGTAACTGGGGAATTAGGGTGAGAAACTTTTGGGGTTTCATATGAAAATACCTTAGGGTTCGTCCTCCAAGATCATAGTGTTGATTTGGGGGTTTGCACAAGATTTTGTAAATATTAGATTCGATCAAGTGAAAGCTTTGAAGAACGGTGGACTTTATCGAAGGAGTAGCGTGATACAGTTAATCGTTTAGAAATTGTGAGATATTGGATCGAACTCTATTGGGTCGAAGGGTAGATTCTGGTTCAACAGAGTTGAGCATGACATCGAAGTCTGATCACATGCTGCTGTCGAAGACCTCCATACTGTAGTCGAAGTGTGTTATAGTATATAGGTGTCGAAATGCTAGGGTTGTTAGTATTTCGAATTGGGCTTGTTTGTTATATCCAATTGTTTAAGTTAGCTTGTACCCTAAGTTAGCTTGTAATGAGTATTTATGATCAAATCCCATTAGTTTAGTATGTTAGGTTTTTTATTTATAAATAGCATACTAGTCTCTCATCATTGCATACTGCAAATCCTAATTTAGGGTAAGAAGGTTATTTGTTATTTTTGTATACTTGTAATCTTGTTTTGAAGATAAAGGAAAGAATAACAATCAATAACCAATTCCCCATTGTAACACGGTGAGAGAACTGACTTGTTTGTTTTGCGTTTTATCGCAAATGTTACGTATAGCAAGAGTCGCCGCCGACTTTTCTTTTATCCAATAAAGGGAAGGTGAAAAGAACAAGAAAATACCTTCGTTAGATTGTGAGTTTGAGAGGTAATTATGAAAAGGGAAGGTATTAGAACCCTTTCCATACGTAGTTATCTACGGGCTCTTAATTGCTTAGCTCACATTTGAAAATTTGCTTTCTGTATTTGTGTGATTTGAAAAGTATTTTTGAAAAGTAGTTTTGAAAAGTATTTGAAAAATATTTCGCTTTGACTTCGTAATGATTCTCATTGGAATGTATACGAAGTGTTTGGAAATATTTGTTTGGAAAATGTTTAACTTTGTAATGATTTTCGATGGAATGTATACAAAGTGTTTGTTTGGAAAATAGTTTTTGAAAATAAGTGAGGTGTGAAAAGTATTTTTTATTTGGATTGAGCAAGCAATTAAAGTCTTATTAGATACTCAGAATGGTCATTTCTTGTTATTTTCCTTCTCCTTTAGAATAAGGTTATCCATACCATTAGTTGGTAGGTAACTTTATCCGTTGGATGTGAAGGGACAATCGTAGGGTCATCGTATGGTCATTGAAGGCAACATGTAAGGATAGCTTAGCAAATTCGTAGGGACGATCATCACTTATTCGTAGGCAACAACCGAGGGACGAGATCATATATTCATAGGCAACATCGAGGGTCATCGAGGGACTATGATCTTTGTGATGATTTTTGAATCGAGGGTCTTTTGCTAATGGTACCCCTACGTTCGAGGGACATGACCATTGTATTTATAAGGCAACAAGAGAGGATACCCTAAGGGGGGTGCAAGTGTGATAGAGTGTGTTAAGTTCAGATATTTATCTTTAGATTAGGGTTATTCTAAGATTTGTTTTTAATCTTGCCATACAAACCCTAGTTATCATACATCTAAGCAGTTAAATATTTGCAGAAAAATAAAGTGCGGAAAATAAACCTACGCTATTACAAGGCTTTAGAGCAGATACATAATATATGTGCGGAAAGTAAAGGCAAAAAATAAATCTACGCTATTACAAAAATAACCTTGCAGCCTATTCATCGATATCTAGAATTATAAATGCGAAATAATAAGTAAATAATAGAAAAAAATGTTAGTAAAATGTTATAATGTTAGTGGAAAATATTTTAGGATTAGTGAACCTAATTACTAGAAAGAAAAAAATATTTTTTTGAATTTTTGGATTGATTTTAATTAGAAAAACAAATTAAAAGTTAATTAACAATTAATTAAAATAAAAGAAATTTTTTTAATGATAAAAAATTAAATTATAATTTTTCTAACCTAATTGTTAAAAAAAGAAATTTTTTTTTGGGGTTTTCTTGTATTTTAAAAAATGTTTTAAAAGAAATTAAATTAAAAAGAAAATTGAAAATATGAAAAAAAATAGGAAAAAAGGTTAGTTTTGCAAAGTAGTAAAAATAAGGTAGGGTGTCATGGATCGAACCACTGACCTTGAGGTCATCAACGCGCGCCTTTACCATCTGAGCTGGATATGTAAGTTGTTTAAACAATCAATCAATAATAATATAAGAGAAAATGATTTTCTGAAATTATTTTAAATCAAACGCGCGCCAAGGCTTGATCTTCTTCGTTTTTGAATTTCCCGCGGACATTACCCACGACTTTTCCGTGGGTAAACCTATACAGACGGTTCTTGTTTATAGCTATAACACCTGCATATTTGAAAAATTCAGTACAAGCAATATAAATTCATGGCGAGGGCATGAATAGATCCGGTTTGACCTCGTGAATTGGTTTCCTACAATTTTACCTATTTTGAGAACCCCCAAATTGGAGCTTATGAACCCTAACAATGGTGGTTCTTCGTTCCCGCACTTAAGCTTAAATCAAACCATCCGGATAGCTTGCAAACAACATTCTAAGCATGAATATACAATCGAAATAGGTTATATATATGCATATATGATCAAAATCGAATTTGAAAAATATGAGTGCAAACCGTGATTCTGAAATCGAGTTTCAAGACCTTTGATTGCTTGTGAATGGCTGGAATCGATCAGAGGGCACCAAGGAACGTGATGGAATGCTTGGAATAGTCTGAAATGATCCAAACCTATGGCGGCTAGGTAGCTTGCAAGTCACATATTTTTGAGACTTGGCTAGGGTTCTTGGAGGCAAGGATTCGTTTTTTGTGATCTGAACATGTTAAGTACTTATAGAGGATGGAAAATAGGTCAAGAGATGTGAAGAAAATATATTGCATTGAATGGAAAATATTTGATTTTTCAATCTTTCAAATTTGCATCCAAAGCTTCTAATTTTGTCTCAATCTCATGCCAATCAAATATCTTCGAAATTGACAGCTCTTAGTGAGTATCTTGGACGTCAATGTTAGTGTTTTAGTTGGCATTAATTTTGGTAAAACTAGGCTTTAGCAATGTCATGATAGATGTCATGACATTCAGAGATTGAAGATAAATCCTACCTGCTAAGGATGTTAAAAGACACTCGAAAAGCTAAAGTCGCTGGAAATTCAGAAGTGATGTCATAATGATGTTATGACATTCAAGACATTCTGCTTAACTGCTTTTCCGAGACTTTTCAGGAAGTTTGTTGAGCTGCTAATTATTGTTTTTCTGTTATTAGAAAGCATGCTCACGTGGCTGCTAGGTTAATCTTAATTACACCTAAATTGGTTGTTGAAAAGACCATGTTTTAGGATTAAATTAAGTGAACCCTAGCTATCTTTATGGAAGCCCAAAACCGAAGTTTCAGGACTGCTTCTATAAAAGGAATTCAACCCTTACAACTGTGTTGCGTCTCTGGAATTTATTGAAGATATAGCAGGTTGTTATTTGTGTCCGTTAGGATTTGTAATTGGTATTTGTAATTCTAGTATCTCCGTGAGCCAAGCAACTATCAATTGATAAGTGCCTTGGACTAGGATTTATTGTAAGGGTAGTTTATCACTCAAAGCTTTAAAGCACAGTGTTTGTCTCTTGATTGAAAGCTTTGAGCGAGATCAAGATAGTTTATTGAAGTGTGTCTTCACAATTCAATTATTCAATAGGTTGATATCACCGCTGTGATTGAGGGGAGTGGTAGGAACTCGATCTAAGTAGGACTTAGGTTGAAGTTGCATTGGGTAGGTTTTAAGTGAAGGAGATAAACCGGTTGGTTTATTCCTGAATTAATTCTACTAATAGTGAATTTCCTCCCTGGCTTGGTAGCCCCCAGATGTAGGTGTAGTTAGACACTGAACTAGACAACTTATTGTGTTCTTTACTGCTGTTTACATTTATTGTGTGAATTGTTAACAGAGTGTCAGATAGTGTGTCATAACATTCTCTGTGACATCACTTATCTGCTGCCAGGAATTTCAATTGGTATCGAGCACACCACTGTTATTTCTGGGTGAGATCTAGGGATAATAGTTTCTGGCGTAATGGATAAGGAAGGAGGATTTGGAGGTAGACCACCTATTCTGGATGGGTCTAATTATGATTACTAGAAGCCTCATATGGTTGCCTTCTTAAGATCAGTGGACATTAAAGCTTGGAGAGCTGCTGACAAAGGATGGAAACATCCCACCAAGCTTGAAAAAGATGGGACTACTTGTCTTGAAACACGAGGAGGAATGGAGAAAAGAGGAAGAGGAGCTAGCTGGGAACTCTAAAGCATTGAATGCCCTATTCAATGGTATTGATGAAATATCTTCAGACCGTCCATCAATGTGAGTGGCCAAGGATGTTTGGGACACTCTCAGAACTACTCATGAGGGAACATCCAAGGTGAAGATATCAAGACTTCAGATGCTCACTACTAAATTTGAGAATTTGAAGATGAAAGAAGATGAGACTATTCATGAGTTTCACATGAATATTTTGGAGATTGCCAACGCCTCAGGAGCACTTGGTGAAAAGATGTCAGAGAAGAAAAACTGATGAGAAAGATTCTCAGATCCTTGCCTAAGAGGTTTGCAATGAAAGTGACTGCAACAGAGGAGGCTCAGGACATCAGCACCTTGAAGGTTGAAGAACTTATTGGATCCCTTATGACTTTTGAGATGGGAATCAGTGAAACTGTTGACATGAAAAACAAGAGCATAGCACTTGTATCCAATAATGAAAAGGAATGCAAGTTGGAAGATGAAGAGAAGATATCTGAAGCTATAGCCATGCTTGGAAGACAGTTCAACAAACTCATCAGAGGAGGATTGATCCAAAGTCAAGGTCAAATGTCAAGGACATTGCATCTGACATCAGCAGATCTTATGACTCCAGCAGAAGATCCAAGTCAGAGGAAAAGGGAAGTCAAGGAAGTGGAATCCAATGTCATGAATGTGAAGGATTTGGACATATTAGAGCTAAATGTCCCGCCTTTCTAAAGAAACAAAAGAAAGGAATGGCTGTCACTTGGTCTGATGGTGATTCAGGAAGTGAATCTGAGGAAGAAGGTGCCAAACTTGTCACTGCTCTCTCTAGAGTGTACAATTCTGATATGGACTCTAGTGATGAGGAAGTGACATTTGAAGAGCTTGCTGAAACCTACAGGAAGCTGTGTATAAAAAGTGGTGAAGTTTGTCAGCAACATGAGGAACAAAAAAAGCTGATTGAGAAGTTGGAAGCTGAGAATGTGAAGCTGGAGGCTGAGAAAAAGGAAAACACAGACACTATAAATCACCTCAATAGTGATATTGTAATGCTGAACTCCAAACTTGATCAGATGTCTAAATCTGTCAAAATGTTGACATCTGGTACTGATAAGTTGGAAGAAATTCTTGACTTGGACAAAATGCGGAAATAAGCATGGTCTAGGATATGTGGTGAAAAGAATCCTGGTGACATTAAGAAGAAGAGACATGGAAACCAATGTCAAACAGTTGTCACAACATAAAACAGAAATGTATCCGCCTGGGTATGTGGTCGCAAAGAGATCATTAATAACCGGAAAGAAACAAATGCAAGTCTATGGCAAAGAAGATGTCATACCACAAAACAGGAAATAGGTCTGCCTCAGGATATGTGGAGACTAAGAAGTTTGTCAATAACAAAAGGAAGAACAGACCTAATAAACCAATGTCAAAACAGATGTCTCAACATTGGGTGCAACATCAAAATCATAGAAACATGAACAAAAGTTTCAAAGATGGAGATGTCATTATTGTGGAAGGTTTGGTCACATAAAATCTTTTGCTACAGCTACATGGATATCCTAATCAAGGGCCTTATGTGAAGCCTAAAACCAACGGTATCATACTCTCAACAAGGAAGAAGAAGACGGTAGCTAACACTTCTCTTAGTGTGTCTACCAAGAAAGTTTGGTACTTTGACAGTGGATGTTCCAAGCACATGACTGGAGACAGGAATCTTCTCAATGATGTTAAGCATCATTCTACCAGCTTTGTTACTTTTGGAGATGGAGCTAAAGGAGAAATCAAAGGTGTTGGAAACTCAAACTGGCCTGGAGTTCCAAACCTAAATGGAGTGCTGCTGGTAAAAGGTCTGAATGCAAATCTCATTAGCATAAGTCAGCTATGTGATATGGGATTCACAGTCAACTTCACTAAGGCTGAATGTCTTGTAATCAATGATGAATAAGTAGTGATTATGAGAGGAGTCAGATCAAAGGACAACTGCTACATGTGGGAATCTGAGAACACCACTCTGTCCTTTATGAGTTCTACATACAAAGATGAAGAGGAAGTAAAGTTGTGGCAGCAAGTATCTGGTCATCCACACCTCAGAGGAATGAAAAGGATAAGTTCCATAGAGGGAGTCAGAAGGATACTAAGATCCATCATAGACAAAGGGAGAATCTATGGTAAGTATAAGGTTGGACAGGAAATCAGAATGTCACACTCAATGTCTAGACATCTGACCGCTCCTAAAGTACTAAAGCAAAGTACTAGGATCTGGCATGAAAGGATAACCAAGTATCTTACTGTCAAAGGATACAGGAGAGGAGTCTTGGATGAAACCCTCTTTGTCAGAGAAGAAAAGATCATGGTGGCTTTCATCTATGTTAATAACATAGTATCTGGAGGAATGTCAGACACATTGATGGAAGGCTCAACACTTCTTTCATAGAGCAAGTATGCAAG
This sequence comes from Vicia sativa, assembly GCA_021764765.1. Classification (NCBI taxonomy): domain Eukaryota; kingdom Viridiplantae; phylum Streptophyta; class Magnoliopsida; order Fabales; family Fabaceae; genus Vicia; species Vicia sativa. The sequence goes on along the minus strand of CM038793.1, from coordinate 86,679,222 downwards.
GAATTGTGTCAAGAAGCTTGGACTGAATAATGGCAGCCACACTAGGACTCTTACTCCTCCACATTTGAAGTTGTCCAAGAAAACAAGTGGAGAAAGTGTTGATCAAAACTTGAGTAAAAGCCCTGTTGATGGATGTTCCTTCTTGAGAAACAATTTAATGTTTTGGATCAGCAAGAAGCAAATCTGTTTAACTTTATACAATGTTAAAGTTGAATACATAGCAGCTGGGAGAAACTGCTTTAAGATAATCTGGATGAAGCAGATGCTGACTAGGTACAATGTCATACAGGATGTCATGACATTGGGCTGTGACATCTGTACTAATGTCTTTAAGGCTAGTCAATTTAAGACTTTGAGGGACAAATTGGGTATTTGTCAATATGAAAAGTTGTAGCAATTAAATGTGCCTACAACAAGGGATGAAAGGGACCTTTTATTTCAATTATTTTTAAGAGGGTTATTTGGGTATTTTCATCCTTATTTCAAAAGGTCCAAGAATAGGAAGAGACATCCTCATATAATAGTTTCTTCTTTTGAAAGTAGTACCACCCTTTCTTCTCCCGAAAGAAACTCTGAAACTCTCTGCTATTCTCACTTTCATCCTCTCAAAAACATCAAAAAAATGTCTTCATCTTCCTCATCATCTCAAGAAAGGATCTTCATCTCCATCCATGGTCAAGTCGGGCAAATAATGAAGCCATGCAAGTGAAGCACGAGGGTTACACCATTGCGTGCAATAGCTACACCCGTAAAAGGTCAAGAAATTGCGCACAAGGAATGCAAGAAGGACTCAAGCATCTCCCTCGGGTAAGACTTCTGTACCATCCTCTTCTGTTCCCCCAGAAATAGTGAACACAGAGGAGTCTAGGGCTGTGCATATAGCCATTGCTAGATTAGTAAACAAGATCCTCAACGAAGACCAATCTGTTCCTGGGGTTTCAATTCCCCTAAACTATAAGTCTGCTAGCCCTAGCTTAGCAGTTGTTCCAGATGTCATTAAGAATGTCGTGACATCTGGTGATCATGATTCTTCCTCTGCCAAGAATAATGAAGACTCTTCAGTTAAAGACTCTGAAGTACGTATTGATGATGTTTGTAAAGAAACCCCTACTGATAAAGAAGATGTGATTTCTGATAGTATCCTTGAAGAGTCCCCAGCAAAATTTGCCTCTAAAAGGGCCCCTGCTGAATATATTTCTGATAGCATTCTTGAAGAATCACCAGCAAGGTGTGCCTCTGGTAAAGTCCCTGATGACTACATCTCTGACAGTATTTTGGAAGAGTCTCCAGTTCAAGAGACTGATCATTTACCTGAACCTCCAGTCATTGACTTAGATGAAGTGTTCTCAGACAATGATCTTATTGCCAATGTCAATCCGAGCATTGCAAAAAGAATAATGAAACGGAAGGGAAAACAGACAGACACACAGAGCCCTACTAAAGAGAAGGATATTGAAGATGTGTGCAAGACTGAGAAGTATCACAAGGGTGGACCCTCTACAAGGAGAAGTAGAGTAAAAACTGGTGGTGGTGGCTCTAGACCAAAGAGAACACCAATTGTGAAAAAGAGGAAAGAGCCTGAATCATCAGAGTCAGATCAAGACTCTGAATTTGATGTTGAAGAGAATGTCACAGACATTCATCCCAGAAAGAAGCGAGCTCTTGGGAAACTGCTCAAGGTGCCTGAAGTGGCCATTGATAACATTTCTTTTCATCATCCTGAAAATGCTGGAAGATGAAAGTATGTTTGCTTAAAAAGGGTGGCTCTGGAAAGAGAGTTAAACAAGAGTGCTCTTGAATGCAAGGAAATTGTTGACCTGATTAAGGAGGCAGGACTGATGAAAACAGTGGAGAGTCTCTCAAACTGTTATGAAGTTTTGGTGAAAGAGTTTATAGTCAATCTGTCAAATGGCTGTGGGGATAGGAACTCTGCTGACTACCAAACTGTATATGTGAGGGGGAGGAAAGTCAAGTTCTCTCCAAATGTGATCAACAGATTCCTGGGTAGATCTGCTAATACTCAGCCAGAGCTGGAGGAAACTGACAACAAGATTTGTCAAACCATCACTGCCAAACAAGTAAGACAATGACCTCTCAAGGGAAAACTCTCAGCAAGCAAGTTGAGTGTCAAATTTGACATCCTGCATAAGATTGGTGCTGCAAACTGGGTCCCAACCAATCACAAATCCACCATCTCTAATGGACTGGGAAGATTCATATATGCAGTAGGCACTCAGGCTACATTTGACTATGGATCCTACATTTTTGATCAGACACTCAAGCATCCGACACTATGCTATCAAAGGACCAATAGCCTTTCCTCCCTACGTGTGGTATAATAAGCGATCAATACCCGACATCCTGGTTGATGGAGATACATGAGTAAAGAGCTCCTTCCCTTGGCTTCCACTACAAGCTATTTCAAGGAAGCATGTTCTGACTTTGTCATGACATCTTGAGACATCAAAATCAAGACAAATTCTCAGAAGGGAGATGTCATTGCTGTGCTGAAAGAGACCTGTAGGGAACTTGAAGCAAGGAAACAAAGTCTTGAAGAGCTGATCACTCAACTAGAGCAGGACACAAAGGTTGAGGATGAAGGGATAGCTGCTGATGAGGCTGTTGGTAATACGGATGTCCAGATGGCAGCTGCTGATGAAGATGATTCTGAAAATGTTTCATTCCATAGTGCTTCTTCTGGAGAAGAAAGCACTTGAGTTGCTCCTGTGCCCCTTGCTTGTTCTGTCAATTGTTTCCTGTTCTATATTTTGTTTAATCTTGGATGATTGTAATCATTTTGTTGACAGACTTGTAATCCTTGACTGAGATATAACTTTTATGCTGGTACTTTATTTGCTTGAATGCTTGGGGTAATTGTATTGTTTCCTTTGGCCCTTTATGGCTAAAAAAGGGGAGAGGAACTACTGTGTGACAGTAGTATTGGGACTTTGGGCAATTGTATGGCAATTTTAATTTGTATGTGGGCAATTGTGGGAATTGTGGGATTTCTGTATGGGTAGAATTTATCTCATCTCTAGGTTCTAGTTTCTTTAAACTTAGAACTAGTTTGTCTTCTGCTGCATAGGTACTCTGATAGGTTAAGTAGTTTTAGCCAAAAATGTGCCAAAGGGGGAGTTTGTTAGTGTTTTAGTTGGCATTAATTTTGGTAAAACTAGGCTTTAGCAATGTCATGATAGATGTCATGACATTCAGAGATTGAAGATAAATCCTACCTGCTAAGGATGTTAAAAGACAACTCAGAACTGGAAGCTAAAGTCGTCTGGAAATTAGAAACGATGTCATAAATGTTATGACATTCTGTGACATTCGCAGAACTGCTTTTTCTGAGACTTTTCGGAAGTTTGTTGGTGCTAATTATTGTTTTTCATTAGAAAGCATGCTCACGTGGCTGCTAGGTTAATCTTAATTACACCTAAATTGGTTGTTGAAAAGACCATGTTTTAGGATTAAATTAAGTGAACCCTAGCTATCTTTATGGAAGCCCAAAAGAAGTTTCGGGGCTTCTATAAAAGGAATTCAACCCTTACAAGCGTGTTGCGTCTCGGAATTTATTGAAGATATAGCGGTTGTTATTTGTGTCTGTTAGGATTTGTAACAGTTGGTATTTGTAATTCTAGTATCTCCGTGAGCCAAGCAACTATCAATTGATAAGTGCCTTGGACTAGGATTTATTGTAAGGGTAGTTTATCACTCAAAGCTTTAAAGCACGAGTGTTTGTCTCTTGATTGAAAGCTTTGAAGCGAGATCAAGATAGTTTATTGAAGTGTGTCTTCACAATTCAATTATTCAATAGGTTGATATCACTGCTGTGATTGAGGGGGAGTGAGTAAGAACTCAGATCTAAGTAGGACTTAGGTTGAAGTTGCATTGGGTAGGTTTTAAGTGAAGGAGATAAACTGGTTGGTTTATTCCTGAATTAATTCTACTAATAGTGAATTTCCTCCCTGGCTTGGTAGCCCCCAAATGTAGGTGTAGTTAGACACTGAACTGGGTAAACAACTTATTGTGTTCTTTACCGCTGTTTACATTTATTGTGTGAATTGTTAACAGAGTGTCAGATAGTGTGTCATAACATTCTCTGTGACATCACTTATCTGCTGCCAGGAATTTCAGTCAAGAATGTTGAATAATAGGCCTTGCACTTATTGATTTGATTTTTGCATTTTATTTTAATTAAAATTGGATTTAAATGAATAAATTCCAAAATAAATAAAATAAAATAAAGGGAGGCGTGCAAATGGACTTAGGAGTCATGGATGGTCTTAGGAACAAGTTTGGATCACAAAAACTTAGGCCCATTTAGAAGAAATTTGATTTTGTTAAGTATTTCTCTTCATGCACTTCTTCAAATTTCTCAAACTTGCATAATTTGTATTTTGCTCAATTTTCAACATTTTTAAGTGTTATTGGACTTTTTAGAAATATCAAGAGGTTCTATAAACACTCCTTTTGGTTTCATCTTCATTGAAGCTTCCACGTTCATGTACACTTATTTTGAAAAAGATGACTTTTTGTTGACTTTTAGAAGGACCTATAATGTTTTGATCCATAACTCTCAAATGAAGCACTTTTGGCCAAAGCTTGTGAGTCACAAAGTTGTAGAGAATTGAATTCTCTTCAAAATGAGATTTGGTGGAAAAATTTCTGATAAAGTATGTGAAAATTATGCTTGTTCAAAGTTTTGTTGACTTTTTGTCAAGAAACCCTAATTTAGAAACTTTGACTTTTGATGAAATCTTGAATTTTCTTGATGAATCATGATCAACCCTTGATCAAATGATGAATGTAACTTCAAAATCTTGATGTTGACCAAAAATGATTAAGTTTGACTGTATGTTAACCACAGTTGACCTTTTGTCCAATACAATTGATTTTCAACCATCTGAGCAATTGGCTGAGCAACCTTGAGTTGTGAGGCTTGAAACTTGACTTGGTGATGCCTTGAGACATATGAGGATGTATGATGATTACTTGAGGCAATAGAAACAATCTTTGACTTGAGAGAATCAAAATCCTAGTTATGGTTTGATTGCTTAGGAGAGGGTTCATCTGTCCACCCTTGAGAAAATAGGAGGGAAAATTTTGGGGTATAACACCCGTGTTCATCGTGTTCCTCATATTTTCTACCCTTGTTTGTCTCTTGATCATTAAGAAACAAGTTTATACTTTGTTTCCAAGGTATCCGATTCACAATAAATTGGTGCGGTGAGTGTGGAGAATATGCCTTCAACAAAGTATGAGATTGAAAAGTTCACCGGAGTGAACAATTTTGGTCTATGGCGCTTGAAGATGAAAGCCCTACTGGTATACTAGGGTTGTTTGGAAGCATTGAAGGGATAAACAAACATGAATGAAACATTAATAGAAATTGAGAAGATGATAATGATAGAGAAAGCTCACAGTGCAATTTTGTTGATCCTTGGTGATACGGTTCTCCGACAGGTATAAAAGGAAACGACGAAAACAAGGTTATGGGTGAAACTTGAAAGTTTGTACATGACCAAATTTTTGGTGAATCGACTCTACCTGAAGCAAGATTTGTATTCATTCAAGATGATTGAAGTCAAAGTGTTGGATAACCAGTTGGATATGTTCAACAAGCTGGTTCTTGATCTTGAAAATATTAATGTGAAGATTGATGATGAAGATCAAGCATTGTTGCTGCTGTGCTCATATCACATGCTCACTTCAAAGAAACCCTCTTCTATGGAATAGAGTCTTGTCATACCCCAATTTTTGACCTAAGATACCACCCTATATCATTCACATATGCATCACTGCATCACTAACAATTTCAAAACAGGATAGATCGTGCGTATGCTCCTAAAGTCAAAGTTAGGGTTTCATCAAAATTTCATCTGTCCAAGATATAATCAATTAGGGTTTGAGTTTCCACTCACCTCAATTGATCTATCTTAATCAATCATTAAAATTTGATCTTCAAATTCCCAACTTTTTCTCATGGTCTACCTTGAATCGACCAATTAGGGTTTTGATCGAAGATAGTGAATCATTGACTTTCTGCTCAATGGATGACCTATTTGCTTGAAGATTGATCTTAACATCTTAAATGCAACATCTTGACCTAATTTCTTGGTTCAAAACATTGCAAAATCCATGTTTCTTCATCAGACAAATTCTGAATCATCTAATGAAAATTCATCTGCTCAAAAAAGTCAAACTTTGACTTTTGGTCAACTTTTTCAAATCCAAACTTTTTCAATCATAAAATAATTTCAAATAATCGATAATGATCATAAAAAATCAAGAAATATGAAAAAGTCAACAAAAAGTCAAAGTTGGAATTTTTTCTAACACTTAATTTTTTTTCCAAGTGTTAAGAAACATGGTTTTTCCTTACTTTCATGGCCATTTTTCACCTAGATCCATTTTGATTCAAGAAAAACTCAAAACATGAAAGTTGTAGGTCTTGTTACAAGCTTTCCAAAATGTCCAAGAACTTGCAAAAACCCTTTGTGTAGCTAGGGTTTTGAGTTTGAAACATAGAGCTCCAAAGCCATGGATTTCCAAAATCATGCATCAAAATTACAAGTCATTTTTGCAACTTCTCCTTCTAGAAGCGTTGTCACCATTGAGAGATAGGTTATAACTGGTAAATATCAGTTAGCAATGATTGAGAGAAGGATTAGATCAAGAAGAAATTTTAACCATGGTTAAAAAGTTAACCATTTGCATTAAATGTAAAAGATTCTTTCTTACCTCTTACGCCAAGTTGCAAGCTCTTTCAATTATAACCTTGCCTTGTCATTCAGAATTTTTGGCCTATAAATAGAGGTCATATCTTCATTCAAAACTACCCCAAAGCAATCATAATCCAAGCTTTCCTTCTTTCTTTCTTGATTTCCAAGTTTCAAAGTTTTAAGAAGGATAATTTTGCAAGTTTCAAGTTTTGCAATTTCTGAGCAAACTTAGGCTTCAAATGCTTTCTAAACATCATTAGGAAGTTGTTAGAATCCTCAAGCTAGCACAAAAACTAGCTAAACTCAGAAATCATTTTCAAACTTCATGTATGCACATATTGAGCCATAACTTACAAACTCTCAATCCAATTGTGCATCTTCCAAACTTTCACTTCAAACACCTTCTATACATCATATAGAAGTAATCCAAATCATCATTCCATCACACAAAATCTCCAAATTCGATTCTCACTTCAAGTGACTGTAACTGGACTTGGTCCGAACAATCCAGACCATTTTAAACCGAGGTAAGCATACCAACACCTTCCATAAACATCACTGAAGCTGTAGCAATCATCAAAATACCTCTGGAACACCTTCAACAAGAAACACGATTTCAGTTTAAAGAGGTATAAACTTGAACTTTGAACTCTGTGATTTTTAACTTTCAGTTCAAAAAAGGCTTGGCCATTTTGTTTCTGCACTATCACTGAGTAATAACCCTCAATCAATTGCTTAAAATTATGCTCATACATGATTTCATAATCAAAAATTAGAATTAGGGTTCTTCATGTTCATACAAAAATTAATGATTCTGAGCTTAAAATAAATGAAATTAAATGTCATAATCATGTTCCTGGTAAAAATCCGAGCAAGTTTGATGTTTGGATCATGTTCCAGAATTTGGAGGTTGAAGAAGACGTTGCTGCGCGCGTTTTCTAGTTTCCAGAAATTCAAAATTCATGTTTATAATATATATTTATGGTTAGAGTTAAGATAATGGATGTATCACTGCCCCAACGGTTGCCAGCACACTCTTAAATCTCTTGCCTTGCCTCAAGGCCCAGGGTTCGAATCCCCCTGGGACCCTTTTTTAAAAATAAAAGGCATCAGCTTCTGATGCTTGTTTCTCCAGAAGCACTTCTGAGGCTCAACCCTCTAGAAGTACTTCTGATACTTCTCCCTCTAGAAGCTTTCAGTTTCTACACTCTTCAGAAGCATTTCTAGTGCTTCTACCTCCAGAAGCATCAAGCTTCTACTTCCAGAAGCATCAAGCTTCTAACATCCAGAAGCAGCCAGCTTCTAATGCATCCAGAAGCAGCATGCCTCCACATGCTCTAGAAGCAACATGCTTCTAAGCTTCCTTCAGCAACAACTAGCTTCTAATCCCTTCATAAGCAGCCAGCTTCTGATCGCTTCAGAACTCCAGCTTCTGAACCTTTTTCAAAACTTCATTTTCAAATATTTTTCAAAACTCCTTATAAACAAGGTGATTAAATGACAAGTCAAGCACATAGCTCAGTGGAAAACCTCTTCACTTCTAAGCCAAAAGTCCAAGGTTCAAACCTCCTTAGGACCAAAAACTCGTTTTTATCACTAATTTTCTCAAGTTTTTTTACAAACTTCAACATTTTCAAAAACTAATCAAAACTTCTCATTTTGAGATGATTTTTTGCACACTTGTCATTTAATATACCTATTTTATGATTATGTCAAAAAAAAAATCCAAAAATATTTTCTTTTTGATTATATTTTTATTAAGTTAAAAATGAGACATTTTAAGTATTTTAATACTTTTCAAAAATGTTTTCTTATCAACTTTCAAACTTAAATCTTTGTCAAAACTTCTTGTGAATATCCTTCACTTTTCAAAATCATTTTCAAAACCTTTTCAAAAACTTTTTAATAAACTTACACACCTTTTTCCATGATCAATTAGATTTAAAGATAAACTAAACCAGGTTTCTCCTTGAATTTCTTAATTGATCATGGGCCTCCCTCACGGTGTAATTCCCAACCCTCCTATGTACATATTCATTTCCTTGTACATAAACACCCTTTCGTGTACATATTCATTTCCTTGTACACATTCAATCGTCTTTGTAAATATTCAAGCATAAATAGACTTCATTCATTTGTTTTCACCTGCTTGTTTATACACCGATTTCATTGGTATTAAGAGAAGCATTATTCCCGGTGAAACTGCTCTTAAACCAATGGGTCTCCCTCACGGTGTAAGTCCCAAACCTTGTATATATTCAAGTTACACTTGCTTTAATTGCTTGTTTTATACACTTGTCTATATATTTCCTTCATAAACTCCTGTGAATACACATCACACACTTGTTCATATAACTATTCAGTTATAACATAACAATTAGCCTAACAACTAGGTTCCCTTTAGCCTCCTCTTAGGCTTCGTATAAGATAATTCATTTATTGAGTTTAGCCTCCTCTTAGGCTTCATATAAGAAAACTCATTTATTGAGTTTAGCCTCCGCTTAGGCTTCATATAAGACAACTCCCCTGCTGAGTTAACCTCCTCTTGGACTTCGTTCAAAAGAACTCCCTCGTTGAGTTTAGCCTTCTCCTGGGCATCAAATAAGAAAGAGACCTGGAAATCTCTTAACAGCCTCCTATTGGGCTTCCAATACAAAGAATCACCCGCGCTAGGATAGAACCCTGAGAGTATGATTTCTCGGTGAAATCACTCTTGAAATCCTAAGAGGATGGTTTCCCGGTGAAATCACTCTTAAAGCCAAAACCAACCATACCCTATAGCTTCCTCTTGAGCTTCATACAAGGACCCTCAATGACCCTCGAAATGCCTTCTCTTGGGCTCACAATACAAGGACCCTCGATGACCCTCGAAATGCCTCCTCTTGGGCTTACAATACAAGGACCCACAGGCTTCTTAAAAGCATCCCCCTAATCCAATCCATTTCTCCTAGAGATTTAGACATTTATCATCTCTATGGAAGAAGTATCTCATCTATCACATCACATACAATCAAACACTCTTTTCAAACAAAAAACATCTTTTAACTGTAAGTGGTAACGCTTGTACACTCAAGCAAAACACCAAAACTTACAATTAAAGATTCAATCATCTTTAAAACATCTTTCTTAACTCGTAAGTGGTAACACTTGTACACCAAGCAAAACACCTAAATACTTACGATGAAAGATTCAATCAATCCACCCTTCAAAATGTATGTGATGAAATAGAGTAGATACATTTTTCATTAAGATGACATTTGTCTTTGTCTCTTAATAACACCCTTTGCTTCCACTAGCATAAGTGGGAACTACGATTGCTCTAACTTTCTCAACCTCCCTTTGAGAACACGTAGGCACAAGGTCTAATCCTTGGCGAGCATACTTCTTTCTCCCTCAAACCAAACAAAACCATAGCTCCCTTAGATCCGAGCTACAAATGCTCTGATTCCCATTAAGGGATATGTATGCAGAAGATCCCAATGATCTTTGTGACCACAATAATAACAAAACCTAGGATCCCACATAACCTACCCTTCTTAAAATCCAAAGGAGAAACTTTCCCAAGAATAGAATAGCAAATTAAAACACACAAACATATCAAAAATATTCATATATATATATATATAAGGATATAGATAACTATATATATTTAGGGTGTCACATCTATTCCCTTTATATAACAAACCCCCTTGCTCAGATCTCTACCCAATGCGTTGCGTCTAGTTCACGCTAGTCGTACCGCATATCATTATTTATTGACGGTATTGCAGCTTTCCCCTTTTTCATCTCATTTTTCTTGTTTTTGGAAATAATAAAGCTTGATGCTCGCGACATCTTTAAAAACAAATCAAAAGAGTAAATCGTTTCGAGCCAGAGATTCGAATTCCGATTTGATTCCCCCGTTCGTCACTTTTTAACGCGAACAAGTCTCTGACCTTTGAAGAAGTTTATTCAGCCTTGTATTCAAAGGACTTGACTGAACGAAAGATGCTTAAACCTTTGACGATTGGTGAAGATTTGGTCATTAAAGGAAAATTCTCGTGAAAGGATAGTAAGTTCAACAAGAAGAAAGGTAAAAGTCAGCAGAAGTTTTATAGCGGGGAAGCATCTGGTATTCGATGCTATCATTGTAAGAAGGAGGGTCACACATGAAAGGTGTGCCATGAACGCCTGAAATATCATGGAAGAAAGGATAATTGCAACACATATATTGTTCAAGATGATTTTGACTCATCTGATGTTCTTGTGATTTTGAGCAGCAACTCTTCGAGTGAGTGGATTCTGGATTCTGGGTGCACTTGGCACATGACTCAAAACAAATACTTGTTCAAAAAATTATGTGATTAAGATGGTGGATTTGTATTGCTGGGAAACAACAAAGCTTGCAAGATTGCAGGTGTTGGATCTGTGAGGTTCAAGCTCCATGATAAGTCAATAAGGCTATTGACTGAAGTCAGGTATGTACCTGATTTGAAGAGAAATTTAATTTCTCTTGGTGAATTCGATAAGAAAGGATATGTTTTCCAAGGAGAGAAAAGTATCCTAAGAGTCATGAAGGGGTCGAAGGAAGTCTTGAGAGGCGTGAAGAAACAAGGCTTGTATACCCTTGAGGCTAAAGTTAGTGGTTCGAAAAATGTTGTATCCATGAAACCTTTGTTAAAGATAGAAATCTGGCACATGAGATTGGACCATGTCAGTGAAAGGGGTCTGGTCGAATTGGGGAAACAAAATTTGCTTCGAGGAGACAAAGTCGAAAAGCTGGAATTTTGTGAACCATGTATACTTGGAAAAACTTGCAGAGTGAAGTGTAAGTCTGAGAGTGCCTAAGAGGGGGGGTGAATTAGGTAGATAAAAATTTTATTCTGATTTATGAGAATACTTGGAGTATTTTTGTGGTTAAGTATCTGAAGGATTTTGATGATTGATTTTCTTTTGTTGGTAAAGTTTATGAAAGCGGTAAAAGCAGAAAGGTAAAGAACACAACGATATATCCTGGTTCCCCTCACAATCCGAGAGTACTCCAGTCCCCTTTCCAACACGAAAGAGATTTTCACTATAGTTTAGAATAATTGTACAGCCAATGCTTACTTATCTAAACCTATAGAATGATCAAAGGTTCTTAACACCTTTAAGATCAAAACCAACACTCATGTGAATGAAGAACAATCCTCTTCAAATCACAAACCTTACTTCCAACAATCCTGGAAAGTAAGAACACAATAATTTCTGTTTGTAGTACAATAATAGATTTGAAAGAGATGAGAGCAGTATCAATTCTTGATTGATCTTCTTCTTCAAGACATACAATAATTCTCAGCAATAATATAAATGTTCACAAAGAAAACATTTGAAAATTTGGAGAATTATGAAAGATTATTGATTGAAGAAGGTTATTTGAATTTTGAAATTCTGCAATATTTATACTGCCCCAAATGCCTTTTCATTCATGCCATTTTGTATGAAAGGGTGCAACTCAACCATGAATGAAAGCCATTTTGAAAAGGTTCAAAAACTAAAATAAAAACTGCATAGTTTCGCTGGGAACCGGTTCCGTACCAGGCAGAACCCGGTTCCTAGTGAACGTTATGGCAAAATATTTAAAAAATTCACGCAGGAACCGGTTCCCATGTAGGACCAACCCGGTTCCTGGTACAAAAACCAGAAGGGTGTTTTTGAAAAGCTTGGAACCCGGTTCCCACAGGGGACGGAACCGGTTCCTGAAAGTTCATTTTCAAAAATACTTTTTCAAAAACATTTCAAATTCATTTTCAAATTATGTGAACATCTATATTTAAGTTTGAGGAATTATGTATACCTATTTACATTGTTGAATCTTCATAAACTCTTCTTCTAATTCTCAAGACTTTGTACCAAGGCTTCATGACAATGAAATACTTTTTGCACATCCTTTGCACTTTGAAATCCATTGTTGTCTTCATCAAAACCAAGGCTTTAAGAAGCTTGCAATCACATTCTCCCCCTTTTTGATGATGACAACCAAGTCTTGAAAAAAAAAACGATTCTTGAAGAGTTGATGTTGTTTTGTGTAGCACGAAAGTTAAGCAAAAACGCGAGGCTCCCCCTAAGACGAATGCTCCCCCTAAGTCCATGAATCTTTGAATTCTGGAGAGAGTTTTGGAAGATCTTTTGGCCTGCGATTTCATTGAGACAAAACAACACAAATGCATATTCTTCTCCCCCTTTGTTAACATCAAAAAGGATGGGGAAAAATAAGTAAAATAAATTTGAAAACACACATACATTTGGAAACAAACATGTAAACACATCACAAGATACGAACATAGCACATTGTACGTTACAACAAAACATTAAAATCCTAAACATGACAAACATGATAGGAAACATTGTCTAAACATAAAACAAACTGAAATACGGAATTAAAAGATAAGCATAAGCATTTGTAAAAATAAAAGTTTAATTTTCGTCTTCATTCATCTCATCTCTGTCCTCTTCACTTTCTTGCTCACTTCCACTCCCAACTTCAAGGTGATTAAGGATACGTTGCTGAGTCCGTTGAACAGTTCGAAGAAGTCTACGAGAGGAAGCATTTTCATGTTGAAGCACATCAAGACGATCATCCACATGCCTCTGGAATATAGTCATCTAGTTAAACAGCATGTCTAAAGTATAGCCGCCTTGAGGAGGTTGAGCAACATATTGGACAGTAGGTTCAAAATCCTCTTTATAGTGAAAATGGCCTCTTGCATCGAGAATGATACCGGTGTTCTTGAGCGCCGTTGTGTCTGATATAGCTTCCTTATCCCCTTGAATCTTTGTAACCTCCCTTTGAAGATTAACTCCAGCATTTTCCAATATGTGAGAAATGGCTCGAGCATAGGGTAAACCGCCATCGAGATTGCATCAATTGCATGTGGTACATAATTGAAAGTGCCCAATTAACGACACCGTTGTTTCAAAGCATGCGTACCATCAATTCAAACTCGTTGATGCGTGAGTGGTTAGAATTCTTAGGAAATAAGACATAAGCAATAACAAGATGAAGCATGCGATCACTAACCGAGAGGTTTGATCCAAACAGATTCGATGAAGACAAAAGTTGTTGGCGTGCAGTGTTTTGTTGATTTGGTCTGCACATGTCGATAAAAATCTCCACCTTATTGAACGGTAACCAATCGTGTGGGATAACACCACTGACCAGAGCAAGACCTTCATGAGGAACACCTAGCAAGTTTCCAAATTCTTCAACCGATAAAGCAATACTTGTTGTCAACACTTGAGAAGTAAGAGTAACATCACCAAACTCATCCGGTACCAATTTGAAGTTGTGATAGAATTCTCGAACCAAGTCCGGAAACACGTTACCATGATCACTTACAAATCCCATAACACCAGCAGAAGCCAATTGTGCAGGAAATAAAAAGCTGTGAGCGGGAAAAGTATGAATCTTACAGTACTTAGCTTTGAGGAGCTTCCGGGTTCGTGATTTGAATGTGAGCCTTCTTGATTTGATGGATTGAGGATGAATATGAGAGGTTTCTTCTTCAACTGGTGCCTTTCCTTTGCTTGATCTCGTAGCTCTTTTAGGACCCATGGAGGAATCTGAAGGTTAGGGTTTGGATTGGGAATTTTTTTGGAATAGTGAGAGATAGTGAGATTTGAGTGTGAAGAATGGAAGGAGAGATGATTATATAGTGGTTTTGAGTAGTGGGTATTAGATTTTTGGTGAAGAGAATGAGATAGTGGAGCTTTTATGTGGGGTGTTAATGGAGGAGGAAGGGTTTTGAGAGGTAGAAGATGAAGTTGGAAAGTGAGATGAATGTTGACTAATGATATAAACCCTTGAAAATCCATTTATAACATATATCCAAAAAGAAATAACACAAATAAAAGTAATAAAAATGAGCATTTTTCAGCAAAAAAAAAAAATGGCAGGTTGCGCGCTGGGAACCGGTTCTGTACCAGAGGGAACCCGGTTCCTGGCTTTTGAGAAAATTCTTGTTTCTGGAAAATGGACCAGGAACCGGTTCCGTTCTACGTAGGAACCGGGTTCCACGTCAAAAGCCACAAAACTTTGAAAAATTTAAAATTTGTTTTGCATACACAAGAAACATCCACACATTTTAACACATAGAGGACATATAAAAGAGAGTAGAGTGTACCACATAAGAAATATTTAGATATCACCTTCATCTAAAATACCAAGTTCTCTTCGTATTTTGAAGAACGGTTCTCGTGCAAGTGGTTTTGTGAAGATATCTGCGAGTTGGTTATGAGTATCCACATACGTGACTTCGACATCCCCTTGAAGTACATGATCACGGAGGAAATGATGTCGAATATCTATATGTTTGGTTCTTGAATGCATGACCGGATTCTTTGTAATATTGATAGCACTTGTATTGTCGCATCGGAGGAATGCATCCGAGATCAAGTCCGTAGTCACGGAGTTGTTGCTTGAGCCAAAGAATTTGTGCACAACAACTACCTTGCTATGTATTCGCCCGTGCTAAGAGCAAAACATGCTTGCTTTTACAAGCCCATGATACTAATGCATTTCCAATAATGTGACAAGTACCACTTGTGCTTTTACGATCAGTTTTACAACCTGCATAATCCGCGTCAGAATAACCAATTAAAGTGCAATTACTACCTTTGGGATACCATAAGCCGACATTGGTTGTTCCTTTGAGATACTTCATGATCCTTTTAACTGCCATGAGGTGTGATTCCTTTGGATTTGCTTGAAAGCGAGCACACAGACACACACTAAACATTATGTCAGGACGGCTTGCCGTCAAATATAATAAGGAACCAATCATACCTCGATATTTTGTAATATCAATTGGAGTACCGGATTCATCTTGATCAACATATGTACCGGAGCCTATTGGAGTATTCATTGTTTTACAATTTTCCATATCAAACTTTTTCAAGAGTTCTTTGCAATACTTAGATTGGTTGATGAAGATTCCATCTTTTAGTTGCTTGATTTGTAGTCCAAGAAAGTAGTTCATCTTTCCCATCATAGACATCTCGAATTCTCCTTGCATCATCAATGAAAATTCCTCACACATTTCTTTGTTAGTCGATCCAAAAATGATATCATCAACATAGACTTGAACCAATAAAGTGTTACTTTTGATTTTCTTAATGAACAAAGTTTTATCAACCTTACCCTTTTGAAACCTTTTCACACAAAAATTGCTAAGTCTATCATACCATGCTCTTGGTGCTTGCTTTAAGCCATAAAGAGCCTTTCTCAACAAAGACATGTGTAGGATGTTTGAAGTCTTCAAATCCGGGGTTGTTTGACATAGACTTCTTCATTGATGTATCCATTCAAGAATGCGCTTTTGGCGTCCATTTGAAAAAGTGAAAATTTAATGAACAAGCATACGCAAGTAAAAGCGTATAGCTTCTAACCTTGCAACCGGAGCAAATGTTTCTTCAAAGTCGATTCCTTCCTCTTGATTGTAGCCTTGGGCAACCAACCTTGCTTTGTTTCGAACAATTAGACCATTCTCATCAAGTTTGTTCTTAAACACCCATCTGGTACCTATGATGTGTTTACCACTTGGCCTAGGAACAAGTTCCCAAACTTGATTTCTCTCGAATTGATTTAATTCTTCTTGCATAGCAACAATCCATTGATCATCTCCTAAAGCTTCATCAACTTTGGTAGGTTCGATTTGAGAAACAAATGCCATGTTTAAGCAAGCATCTTTTAGATTTAATCTTGTTGATACTCCTTGGCTAATTTCACCAATAATTTTGTCAATAGGATGGTCTCTATGAGTTCTCCATTCTTTTGGTAGATCATTGATGTTTGAATCTTGTTGTACAATGTCTTCTTGATTTTCGGTGATTTCACAACTTGATCATTTGAAAGTTCTTCCGAGGTAAATCTATAGGATCATCATCATCACATACAACTACTTCCTCTTTAGAGGTGTTAGTTTCATCAAAAGATACATGCATAGATTCTTCAATAGTTAAAGTTCTTTTATTATAAATCCTATATGCTTTACTAGAGAGAGCCAAGAAAAATACCTTCGTCGGTTCTCGTCAAACTTACCGAGATTGTCTTTGTCATTGTTGAGAACAAAACACTTGCATCCAAAAATGTGGAAGTGAGCAATATTTGGCTTTCTTCCTTTGAAGAGTTCATATGGAGTCTTCTTTATTATAGGTCTAATGATAACTCGATTTCCAACATAACATGCCGTCTTGACCGCATCCGCCCAAAAATATTTAGGAAGATTTGCATCACTAAGCATTGTTCTTGCAAGTTCCACTAGAAACCTATTCTTTCTTTCAACTACTCCATTTTGTTGTGGAGTTCTAGATGCTGAAAAATTATGAGAGATACCATGTTCTTCACAAAATTCTTCAAATTGAGCATTTTGGAATTCTCCACCATGATCACTTCTTATGGATACAATCTTTAGTGATTTTCATTTTGGATTTGCTTTGCATATTTCTTAAAGGCTTTAAAAGCATCACTTTTCTGCACAAGAAACAAAGTCCAAGAATATCTAGAAAAATCATCAACAATAACCAAGGCATATACATTACCTCCGAAGCTTTTTGTTCTTGATGGACCAAAGAGATCTATGTGCAACAATTGTAGTGGCCTTGTAGTAGACACCACATTCTTAGATTTGAAAGATGATTTTGTTTGTTTCCCTTTTTGACAAGCATCACAAAGTCTATCTTTGACAAAATTTCTCTTAGGCAAACCAATGACAAGATCATGCTTGATTAGTTTATTCAAATGTTCCATATGAATATGAGCAATCCTTTTGTGCCAAAGCCATGAATCATCATTGTTTGCCATGAGACATTTTACCTTCAAAGATGGATCATTAAGAGAAATCATAAATATATTATTAACTCTTTTACCTTTGAGTTTTACCTCATTGGTGACTTCATCAATGATTAAGCATTCATCTTTTGTAAATTTGATCTTGAAGCCTTTGTCACAAAGTTGGCTAATGCTTAGAAGATTGTGCTTTAGTCCTTCAACATAAAGAACATCTTCAATGGATGTGAAAGGTGGTGCACCAACTTTGCCTTTGCCAAGAATTCTCCTTTGTTGTTATCTCCATAAGTGACATAACCCTTGGCCTTTAAAACAAGATTTGAAAAATGGTTTATGTCACCGTCATATGCTTTGAACAACCACTATCAAGATACCACAAATTTGAAGTGGTCTTCAAGCACTCCTACAAAACAAATTAAGTTTTGTTAGGTACCCAAATTGCTTTGGGTCCTTCATAATTAGTACCTTTCTTTACCCACACATAATGCCCACTTGGAACACTAAAGTTTCTTATATAGCAAGCATTAGGTGTGTGGCCTTTTATACCACAATAAAAACAAGTAGGTTCAAAATTACTTATATATCTAGGAGGATAAGATTTATTCTTAACAACTCTTTTATTTTTAGGATAATGATGAACTACTTTAGGCTTATTCACTTTCTCTTGAATTGGTTGGTTTTTAGCCTTAACAAAGATAGTTTTGTTGGGACTTGGTTGAGAAAACTTTGAAAAACCAAGTCCACTTTTATCTTTAGGGTGCCTTTGAGTGCTAAGAACCTTTTCCAATCCAACTTGTCCTTTTTCATACCTTTCTAAGACTCTTTTTAATTGAACAATTTGGAAGAAAGTGATTCACAATTATTGCATACAAAATTCTTTTTGATCACTAATCATCTTTTCTTTTCATCTTTATGTTCTTTTCAATAGTTTTAACTTTTCTTCTAAAGATGAAATTAATTTCTTTTGAGATGAAATAGTTTTGTATAGAATTTTGCATTCATTTAATAGTTCATCTATAGCACCTTGTGCACCATTATCATAAAGAGAGTTATCGTAACTAACCTCGCCTTCTTCATCATCGGAGTGGTGTGAAGCCATCAATGCTAGATTTGCACTTTCGTCACTATCCGAATCGGATGAAGAACTTATCTCATTATCTTCCCATGCAACATAAGCCCTTTTGTTCTTGAACTCCTTTTGCCTTTGAATCCATTTTTCTTGGAGAGTTTTGGACAATCCGGCTTTATGTGACCTTGCTTTCCACATTCATAGCATGTGACATCTTGTGTTGATGTGGAGGCTTCTTTATCTTTATGCTTATAAAATTTCTTTCTTTTGACAAAGTTAGCATTATGAATATTATTCTTATGACCAAAATATTTACCTAACCTTTTACAAGAAGCAAGAAGTTTTCATCTTCCTCCGATGCATCTTTATCTTGACTTTCTTTTGAATCAATTTTCAAAGCAATGCCTTTGGATTTCTTCTCATGATTCTCATGTTTTCAAGCCTTCCTAGTTCCGTTTCATATTCTTGAAGCTTTCCGAATAATGTTGCGGAAGTCATAGTTGCTAGGCTTTTCTTTTCGGATATTGCCGTCACTTTTGGTTGCCATTCCTAGTTAAAGACCTAAGCACTTTAAGATTTAATTCATCGTTAGTTAAAGTCTTACCAAGTGCCTTCAAGTGATTTGTCAAGTGAGCGAATCTCTTTTGCAAGTCAAGGATGGATTCTCCGGAAACATTCGAATAATTCATATTCTTGACTCAAAGTGTTCAATCTAGACCTTTTGACTTGGTTCCTTCATGAGTTTCTACAAGAGTATCCCAAATTTCCTTTGCCGTTGTACATGCGATATTCGGAAAAATTCATCCATACTAAGAGCACTTTGGAGAATGTTGATTGCCTTTTTGTCAAAAAGAACCTTTTCTTGTCATCGTCATCCCATGATGCTTTAGGCTTAGATGACCCAACACCATTGACAACACACACCGGAGTGAATGGACCATTCTCAACATTCCATATCTCTTCTCCTTGCGCTTCAAGATGAGCCTTCATGCGAATTTTCCAAAAATCAAAATATTCACCACAAAACAATGGCGGCTTGTTGTTACTACCACCATCTTTGAAAACCGGATTTGGATTTGCGGAAGCCATTCTGGATCTTTAGGAACAAGTTACCTATAACTTGCTCTGATGCCAAATGTAAGTCTGAGAGTGCCTAAGAGGGGGGGTGAATTAGGTAGATAAAAATTTTATTCTGATTTATGAGAATACTTGGAGTATTTTTGTGGTTAAGTATCTGAAGGATTTTGATGATTGCTTTTCTTTTGTTGGTAAAGTTTATGAAAGCGGTAAAAGCGAAAGGTAAAGAACACAACGATATATCCGGTTCCCTCACAATCCGAGTACTCAGGTCCCTTTCCAACACGAAGAGATTTTCACTATAGTTTAGAATAATTGTACAGCCAATGCTTACTTATCTAAACCTATAGAATGATCAAAGGTTCTTAACACCTTTAAGATCAAAACCAACACTCATGTGAATGAAGAACAATCCTCTTCAAATCACAAACCTTACTTCCAACAATCACGGAAAGTAAGAACACAATAATTTCATTTGTAGTACAATAATAGATTTGAAAGAGATGAGAGCGATCAATTCTTGATTGATCTTCTTCTTCAAGACATACAATAATTCTCGAATAATATAAATGTTCACAAAGAAAACATTTGAAAATTTGGAGAATTATGAAAGATTATTGATTGAAGAAGGTTATTTGAATTTTGAAATTCGCAATATTTATCTGCCCAAATGCCTTTTCATTCATGCCATTTTGTATGAAAGGGTGCAACTCGACCATGAATGAAAGCCATTTTGAAAAGGTTCAAAACTAAAATAAAAAGCATAGTTTATTTGAACCGATTCCGTACAGAACCCGGTTCCTAGTGAACGTTATGGCAAAATATTTAAAAAATTCACGCAGGAACCGGTTCCCATGTAGGACCAACCGGTTCTGGTACAAACCAAGGCGTTTTGAAAAGCTTGGAACCCGGTTCCCAGAGGACGGAACGGTTCTGAAAGTTCATTTTCAAAAATACTTTTTCAAAAACATTTCAAATTCATTTTCAAATTATGTGAACATCTATATTTAAGTTTGAGGAATTATGTATACCTATTTACATTGTTGAATCTTCATAAACTCTTCTTCTAATTCTCAAGACTTTGTACCAAGGCTTCATGACAATGAAATACTTTTTGCACATCCTTTGCACTTTGAAATCCATTGTTGTCTTCATCAAAACCAAGGCTTTAAGAAGCTTGCAATCACATGAAGTTCAACAATGGAAAACAAAGAACACATGGATCCCTTGATTACATCCATCCTGATATTTAGGGACCTGCAAGGTGTCCATCATATTCAGGAGAAAGGTATTTTTTATCCATAGTAGATGACTATTCCAGAAAGTTATGGGTATTCATCCAGAAGACTAAGGATGAAACTTTTGATAATTTCAAAGGTTGGAAGACTCTGGTCAAAAATCAAACTAGCAGAAAGGTCAAGAGGTTAAGAACAGACAATGACCTTGAATTTTGCAATGAGGCATTCGACAACTTTTATGTTGCCTCTAGTATTTCAAGGCACATAACTACTGCAGGTACTCCACAACAAAATAGTTTGGCTGAAAGGTTTAATCGAACCATCTTGGAAAGAGTTAGATACATGTTGACTAGTGTTGGATTAAATAAGGTGTTTTAGGCTAAGGCTGTTTCGACAACAACATATCTGATAAACAAATATCCTTCGTATGCGTTAGATATGAAGACACCTGAAGAAGTTTGGTTGGGACATCCACCAGATCTTGACAAATTAAGAGTATTTGGCTGCGTAGCCTATGCTCACATTAGGCAAGACAAGGTCGAACCTAGAGCTCTTACATGCATGTTCATGGGATACCCTAAAGGAGTCAAAGCTTATAAGCTATGGTTGTAATGCCTGGAAATTTAATTAATTATTTAAGGAAATATTGGTTGGAATTAGTCGAAGATTGGGAATTATTGGTGTTATTATAAGAGACGTTAATGGAATTAGTTGTTGATTTGTCGATAGATTAATAATAATAATATTAGTTGACTATTAGTAATAATAATAAAATTAGAATAATTGTTGGACTTGTGCTGATGGTAGTATGAAGTAAAGTGGGAGTGTACAATTTAGGCCCATTAGTGTACTAAGATTTATTTGTAGGTTTATTTAAAATAATAGAATATTAGTATATTAGTTGTTAGAAAATAAGAAGAAGAATCAGTACGTGGAAAAATAAAAGAAAAGGTTGAAAGAAGAGAAAAAAACAGGGTTTGGAGATTTAGTCATCGGGAGAAAATTGCAGACCGAAAGCCAAATCGAAATTCAACCGAAACTCTGTAGAGTGACCTTCAATCCAAGGTAAGAGTGAGGTTCTGAATTTCTAATGGGTTGTATGATGACTAGTATGTGAGAATTAAGATAATGAAAAATTTACTATGCATTTGCGGTCATTGTAGTTTGATGAAAAATTATTTGATGTCATTGTATAGAAATTGTTTTTAAATTGCTTGTTTAATTGCCATCTAACATTCAATAGACTAATGGACATTCTGTGTTGGAATTGAAAACATGATGTAGTTTCCTCTGGGTTTAAGAATTTTGGTAAAATTAATTTTTAGAATAAAGTTGTATTTGTTTATTGTCTTGGCTATCAAAATCGAGTCGACGGACGATAACAGTAGATTAAGGCTACAACGTCAAGTCTAATTTTAGAGTATATATGAATACTGCTGAACGTGAATTTAATTGGGGAGTTTGCAATAATGTTGTTATCTAATGCTCCTAAAATTATATTTTCACCTATTTGCTAAATTTTGAATATAGGTTGTTATTGGATTATTATATGAAGGTTTATCTTGGGACATATTCCTTATTTTAATATAATTTAAGTGGATTTCATACCGTTAGTGAACGTCTTATCACCAATTTCACATGGCTATCACTATAAATTCTTAGTAATTTATGATTCATGATGTTATTTGATAACAGTAGATAGAGTTCCAAAATAAATAAAAAAATAGATATACTCTTGTAAATACTTCTCGTCCTAGCAGTAAACCAAATTCCAGTAGAGTGGTAAGAGTTCCTAATAGAGTTATCAATAGAGTTGTTAACATAGTTGTTAATGGAGTTGTTAGATCTGTTAATAAAATTGTCAGAGTTGTTTTAAATTATTAAGAGTCATATTTTATTTTTTTTGCATAATTCTAACATGTTTAGAGTTGTCATCGTTCTTTTCGAGTCGTTTAAAATTAAATCTAATAAGTCGTAGAATAAGCCGTAAAATTAAAGGTAAAAGTATTTGACCCTTTAGAGTTGTTTTGCTATTACTTGAGTCAGACCATTAACCAATTATTTTCATAAATATTATTTTACATACAAGAGTTATTGGTAGAGCAATTTTGAATACCTTAGAGTTATTTTAGAATTGTAGGAATTATGGCAGAGTGATTTATAACTCATTAAGAATTATATCAAGTTATAATTATATATTATTATGACATATTTATGAGTTAAGAGTATAGAATAAATTATATACTTGCCGTAAATTATGAATTTGTAGGTGATAAAATTGTGTTGTGATGTTATGATGTTGTGATAAATTTTGTTGATAATGCGATGTTGCTGGGAAATTTAGTGACAATGAGTTACCTCTATTTATTGGTAATAATTGTGATATAGGCTTATGCCTTGCGATATTAATTGTGATGTTAATTATGATGTTAATTACGATATTAATTGCTATGTTAATTATTGTTGTTGCGTATTTGATTGTTGCATTCATTGAGTCACATACATTTTCATCTTTGTGATGGCCTAGATTGGCACCATGTTGGCCTGGATTGGCAAAATTAGCGACGAAGGCTTATTCCTTGGCCTTGATGGCAAACACGATGATGATGAAAGCTTATGCCTTGGCCTTAATGGAAAACACGATGGGAGTTATACTCCAATGGTACCACATGCGTGTGCATTTGAATAAGTTGTTGCATCACATGTTGCATATTTGAGTTGTTATGATGGTGAACTTGTTGTTGTGTTATGTTATGTTGACGAATATGTTGTGATAAATTTTGTTGTGTTGATAAATTATGGTTGTTATATTACGTTGATGATTATGTTGTGATTGTTTGTTGTGTGAATAATTTGCAAAGCGGTGACTTACATTATCTGATTCTAATATTATTTATCATATGATTTATTAGATTGTTAGATATCTCACTCTTTTCATTTGTTTCTCCGTTGCCTTTATATTGGTAATGTGCAGGTAACGAAGAAAGAAGCGTTAGTAGCCGGTAGTTCGAATCGGGTTGTCGCTCTGATACGTAACACTTGGGGGGATTAACGCTAGTTGTGTTATTTGTTATTTTGATTTCGTTGCTGAAAATCATGTTGATTATATGAAAGTAATTGTTGATTTTAACTTGTTTTAAGTTGAAAAGATGCTATGCCAAATTAGTTGATTAATGTAGTTCCATATCTTAATATTAATAAAGTTGATTCATATTATTTCGGTTCATCCTAGTTTATGTGTTATGTATTGGTGATAGCGTGATGTTGTTGAAGTTGAATTGTGATACTCCAATTATTTATCGAAAAGAATTTTACAACTGTGATTTTCTTAATAATTACCGGGGTAGAATTGGGGTGTTACAGTGGTTCTTAGAGCCAAGTCACATAAGGATTATCACTAGTCGAGATGTAGTTTTCAATGAAGCTGACATGGCTTTTAAGAAAATCGATGAAGTTGATCGAAGTGTAGAAGTATCTGACGAAGAGCTAGAACAATATAGATTCCAGTTGAGGTCGAGCATGTTGATGATGACTTGTGTATTCTAGAGGAAGACAAAGAAGTAGAAGATGTTGATGAATTTTAGGAAACTCTCGATGACTACCTATTGGCAAGAGATATGACAAGAGGAGTCATCAAGCCATCTCAAAGACTCAGGTATGCAGATCTTATAACTTATGCATTAATCTCTACAAGTAAGGTTCTAGCCGAAGAACCTAGAGACTATGAGGAAGTTATTAGGAGTCGAAATAAGACTGAATGGCTGAGGACCATGGATGATAAGATGAAATCTCTTAATGATAACCACACTTGGGTATTGATCAAGAAACCTACTGGAGCCAAGTTAGTCAACTATAAATGGATTTTCAAAGTTAAGGAAGGAATCAAAGGAGTGGCGTTGAAAAGATACAAGGCAAGGTTGGTTGCAAGGGGTTTCACTCAGAAAGAAGGTGTAGACTTGAATGATGTGTTTTCTCCTGTTGTGAAGCATAGGTCCATTCGAATGTTGCTTGCCAAGGTGGAACAGTTCGACCTTGAACTGGAACAAATGGATGTGAATACTGCATTCTTGTATGGTGTTCTAGATGAAACAATCTTAATGAGGTAACCTGAAGGGTATGTTGAAAAGGGAAAAGATTATTATGTGTGTAAGTTGAATAGATCTTTATAAGGGCTGAAACAATCTCCTCGATAGTGGAATAGGAGATTAGACAAGTTCATGGCACACATAAGTTTCATTAAAAGTCAGTTCGACCAATGTGTTTACTTCAGATTTCTCCTTGGAAATTCATTTGTTATTTTGTTGCTTTATGTTGATGATATTCTCATAGCAAGAAACAATGTCGAAGAGGTAATGAGGGTGAAGGATGAACTCAATAAGGAGTTCGAAATGAAGGATCTAGGAGAAACTTCCAGGATTCTTGGAATTAACAATCGAAGAGATGGAAAACAGTCAAAATTATGCTTCTCTCAAGAGGTATATCTATAGAAGATTCTTGAAAAGTATGGTATGTCGAATTTGAATCCTGTTGTGACTCCAACAAACCCTTAATTCAAGCTGAGTATTAATCAGTGTCCCAGTACTGAGGTCGAAAGAGCTTATATGAATAGAATCACATATGCTAATGTAGTAGGTTCTTTGATGCATGTTATGGTCTGTACTAAACCCGACATAGCATATGCAGTAAGTCTTATAAGCAGGTACATTGAGAATCCTAGAAAGGCTCAATGGCAAGCATTAGAGTGGATTCTAAGGTACATAAATGGGTCTCTAAACAGAGTCTTGATTTATGGTGGAGCCTTGGGTGAAGATAGTAAAGAAGTAATCAAATGATACGTCAGCTCTGATTATGCAGGTTGTATGGATTCCAGAAAATCTATTTCTGGATATGTTTTCGCTATGTTTAGTACAACAATTAGTTAGAAAGCAACACTTCGAAAGGTTGTTGCATTATCAACCAATGAAGTGGAGTATATTTCTTTAACTGAACCTGTGAATGAAGCATTGTGGCTTGAAGGTTTTGCTAAGGAGCTGAAAATTCAAGGTGATGTTATTACTTTTAAATGTGATAGTCAAAGTGCATTACACTTGTCGAAGAATTCAACCTATCATGAGCGAACCAAGCACATTGATATGAGGTTGAATTTTGTTAGAGGAGTAACCAAGCATGGAGAAATACAAGTGTTGAAGGTTTCGACAGAACATAATGCTGCTGATATGATCACCAAGACATTGCCAAGTTGAAAGTTTTTCCATTGTATGCAGTTGATAAAGTTGCATGAAGAAATCTAGTTCGTTCTTTGATAATAGAGTTTGTTCCAAGGTGGAGATTTGTGAGATATTAGATCGAACTCTATTGGGTCGAATAGTAGCTTTTGGTTCGACAGAGTTGAGCATGCCATCGAAGTCTGATCATATGTTGGTGTCAAAGACCTCCATACTGTAGTCGAAGTGTATTCTAGTATTTGGGTGTTTAAATGCCAGGGTTATTAGTATTTCGAATTGGGACTATTTGTTATGTCAAATTATTTAAGTTAGCTTGTATCCTAAGTTAGCTTGTAATGGGTATTTGTGATAAAAGCCCATTAGTTTAGTATGTTAGGTTTTTTTATAAATAACATACTAGTCTCTCATCATTGCATACTGCAAATTCTAATTTAGGGTAAGAGGGTTATTTGTTATTCTTGTATACTTGTAATCTTATTTTGAAGATAAAGGAAATAATAGCAGTTAATAACCAATTCCCTCTGTACATCATGTTCCTCATATTTTCTATCCTTGTTTGTCTCTTGATCACTAAGAAACAAGTTTATATTTGTTTCCAAGGCATCAGATTCACGACAGAAATATTGGGACACAATAACACACAACTGTGTTCGATCGAGTGAAAGCTTTGAATAACAGGGTTTCTTGAAAAGGAGTAGCTTGAGACGGTGAATCAATTGGTATTATGGGATACTTGGTAGAGCTCAAGATCAAGGGAAGAGAAATATTTAGAATTAACATCAAACATTGGGTTTGTAGGATTGCATTGCTTCATTTCTCTTGTAAACAATTTGTTTCAAAGTAAGAATTTGATATCTCAATTTCAAAAGGAATTAGGGACAAACATAGCCATGGTAAGGATGATTTATAAACTTCCTAAACAAATCCTTGTGTCCTCTCTCTCTCTCTCACTCTCATTTACTTCTATATACTTTCTATAGCAAATTATTAAATTCATTTATTGTATAATCGATACGTATAGATAAATACTTTGGTTGTTATATTTGAAATTGCTTTGTTGATTATATCACAATTAATTGGTTTGTAAGTGATACTTCATATCAATAAAGTCCAGAGGAAAATATGGAAAATAAAATGCACACAAAGTGTTCAATAACTTTCTAGTTTACGTTTTATCATTGAATTTCATTGGAAATAGGTTTAAATTATAATCATAGCAAAACAAATGATTTAGAAATTATTGTATTAAGTTTCTTATCAATGTATTGTATTAAGTTTCTTATCAATGTATTGTATTGTATTATATTGTGCATATATGATTTTCCAATAATTTGTTTCATTTAGACGACTTGTTTTACCTAGGCTAAAACTTTCGCTTGCCATAATTTTTCATTTGTTTTTAAAACAATATTTTAAAAAGTAAATAATTTGATTATTTTGTTGAGTTATGATGAAATTGTTAATTTTATGTTGAGATATTTGATATATAGAGGAGCCATTATTGTGGTCTTGTATTGGTGGTGTTCATACGAGTTTCAGGTTCAGAGAGGAACCAATGACGAAGATTGTATTTGTAGGTTTGAGATGAGTATTGAATTTGTTTGTGGTATTAATGCATCATGTATATTGGAGATAGGTAGGACTTCAGTCTAATGGCCAGTGATGGGTCATAGGTTTAGAGAAGAATCAGGTTCAGAGAGAAATTAGTGACAAGTCTCAGGTTCAGAAAGGAACCAGAGACAAGTGGATTAATTAGTAACATACCTCTGACATCCAAAATGATATTGCCACATGAATATGAAGTACATATTAATGTGAGTTCCATTATATTATATGTATTAATGTGTGATTGTGTGAATTATCATGGTAGTTTCTATATTGTGATGGTGAATGTGAATGTTGCATTATACTACCTTATCGTTTATATAATGTTTACTCTTGTAAGATGTATTCTCACCCCCTATTTATTTTATGTGTTGTCTTTACACCTATTATGAAAATACTCAGGTAGGGACCGAGGGGCCTTAGACGTATCTAGTGTTTGGAGGAGGGAATTAGTTGGACTTCTTCATTATATATTTTTGTGCATTGTTTAGTTTATTGTGTCGCTTTGATATTGTAACACCGGGGTGGTATATTCTTTCTATGTTTTCTTGTTGAGTTGTTTTCTACAACATTTTATAATTATATGTTTGGGGTTTAGGGTTTTAAATTATTGAATTGATAAGCATGATTTAAGTCCAAAATATCTGACTGAGCAAAAGGCTAGATTGCCATACCTTCAAAGTTTAAATTGTTTAGCATTGTTTGATTGAGTCTGTGCTGGAGAGCAGGAAAATGGATGTGCCAACAAATAGGTAAATTCTAATTCACACCAGAGATAAATTCTTCCACCTTTGACGCTGGATATTCCTTGTGTTATACCCCAAAATTTTCCCTCCCATTTTCAAATCAAGATACATCTCCATGCTCAAGAACTACTCAAGGATTGATCAGACAACCCCTTTCTTAAGTAATCAACTCACAACTAGGGTTTTTCTTCTCTCAAGACAAAAGTGGTTTCTAATGGATAAAGTGAATGTCATGCCTCATCATATGCTTCAAAGTATCCCCATATCAAGTTTTAAGCCTCATAACCCAAGTATGCTTAATCAATTGCTCAGATGGTTGAAAATCAGTTGTATTGGACAAAAAGTCAATTGTGGTCAACATACAATCAAACTTCATCATTTTTGGTCAACATCAATATTTTGAAATCACATTCATCATTTGATCAAGGTCTGATCATGATTCATCAAGAAAATTCAAGAATTGATCAAAAGTCAAAAGTTGCTAAATTAGGGTTTCTTGAGGAAAAGTCGACAAAACTTTGACCAAGCATAACTTTTACATACTTCATGAGAAATTTCTCCACCTAATATCATTTTTAATATAATTCAATTCTCCACAACTTTGTCTCTCACAAGGTTTTCCCAAAAATGAGTCATTTGAGAGATATGGGCCAAGACATTATAGGTCCTTTCAAAAGTCAACAAAAAGTCATCTTTTCTCAAAGAAGTGTACATAAATATGGAAGATTCAATGAAGATGAAACCAGATAGATCTATTATAGGACATATTAAGATTTATAAAAAGTCCATGGTCACCCTCAAATGATGAGAATTGAGCAAGATATGGTTTGAGCAAGTTTAGGAATTTTGAAGAAGTGCATGAAGAGAAATAATGAGCAATCTTGAAAATTTTCTAAATGGGCCTATGTTTTCATGATTTGAACTTGTTTCTAACATGGTAAATGACCTCCAAATCCAATTACATTCCCTCCTACTATTTATTTCATTTATTTTTGAATTATTTCATTTAAATTCTGTTTTAAATAAAATAAAATGCAAGGAAAGAGGTAAAGGCGCGTGGGCTTGATTTTTGAGTTCCTTGAGGTCCAAGTGAGTCCATGAAAGTTGGAAAAATGGTACAAGAAGTGATTGGCATGAGATTGAACAAAATTAGAAGCTTTTCATTTGATTTCCAAATCAAATATTTTCTCCATCAATGCAATATATTTTCTCACATGTTCTGACCTAATTCATTCATTATAAATAAGAAGATCAAAGACACAAGCCAAAAACACAGATTGCATGCTCAAGAAACCCTAGCCAAAGCTCTAAATTTTTTCAATTTTAGGGCAAGTTCGAATCTCAATCTCCAGTCATTCTCAAGCCAAACCAACCACTCATTCATTCTCCTGAGGTGTCCAGCAATGGATCAAAGTCATTGCACGAGTTCAAAGCACCCATAAACCACTTCCCCAAGTGCACTGGTTTGGTTTCAAAATCAAGCTCATCGGAGAAGAAGATTAGATCTAGGGATCCAACGACCCTCTGACCTCTGCGTGGCATGACACGATTGGTCCATTCAAATACTCTGGGCCCATATGCGCGCGTTTGACTTTTAGTTTGATTTTCAGAAAATAGCATTGCATATATATTTATCCATGTGTGTTAATACATGGATGTATAGCCACCCCAGTGGCAAGACATGTGCGTGTCGTTCATTCCTCTATCAGGTCACTGGTTCGAACCTTCCATTTTGCAACTTTTTTCAATATTTTCTAATTACTACAGGTGACACATACATACAGTGGAAGGCGTGATATGATCACCACAGGCCAGTGGTCAAGTTTTGAACTGGCAACCCCAGGGTCACGAGTTCAACACCCTGGGGGGCCATCCCTATTTTTCAGTACTAATCCCTTTAACATTTTTTCTTAATTCTTTTAATTTCTTTTTCTATTTTAATTCTTTTCACAAATTAATTTTTAATAGTTAGAAAACCCTAAAAAGAATTTTCTTTTCAGATTTAAGTTTTAAAAATGTTAAATTAGTTTTGACACAAAATATTTTATTTTTCTCTTCATTTAATTTATTTTACAATTAATTTTGACACAAAAAATATTTTATTTTTCTCTTCATTTAATTTATTTTACAATTAATTTTTTAATTAGTTTAGAAATTGGGTTTTCTTAGTTAAAATCAATCACAAAAACCCCAAAGATATTTTTTCCTTTAGTAATTAGGGTTTATAACATGCTTCTAATGTTTGAAATATTTTTCTCTTGATTTATTTATGCTTTTTATTTAAATATTAGAAATCGATGTATAGGTCGCAAGGTTATTTTTGTAATAGCGTAGATTTACTTTTCTCACACTTCTTCCCCCTATTATGTAACTGTTCATGGGATGTAATAGCTTAGGTAAATTCACTTTCCGCACCTCCTCTTATGTAACTTCCCCAAAGCCCTGTTATAGTGTAGGACCTTTATCTTTCCGCAATTTACTTTTCCGCAAATATAAACTGCTAGGTGTATGCTAATTAGGGTTTGTATGGAAAGATTTAAAATCAATCTTAGAATAACCCTAACCTCAAGATAAATATCTGAATTGAATCACTCTTCACACTTGCACCCTTAGGGTATCCTCTCTTGTTGCCTTCAGATAAACATGGTCATGTCCCTCGAACGTAGGGATACCATTAGCAAAGACGTTTACGAATAACATCATCATAGTCCCTTCGTTATAAAGATCATAGTCCCTCGATGATCCTCGATGTTGCCTACGAATATATGATCTTGACCCTCGATTGTTGCCTACGATAAATGATGATCGTCCCTACAAAATTGCTAAGGTATCCTTACAATATTGCCTATAATGACCATACGATGACCCTACGTATGTCCCTTCACATCCAATGGATAGGGCTACCTACCATCTAATGGTATGGATATCACTATCCCTAAAAGGAGAAGGAAAATAAAAAGAACGACCTTTGAGTGGGTAGTTACTCTTAATTGCTTGCTCTAAAGATAAATACTTTTCACACCTCACGTTTTCAAACAAATATTTTCAAACACTTCGTATACATTCTTGAGGATTGATAAAAGAATCATTACAAAGTTAAGTCAAAATATTTTCAAACAAATCACACACACACAAAAGAAAGTTTTCGAAAGTGAGCTAAGCAATTAAGAGCCCGTATATAACTACGGATGAAAAGGTTGCTAACACCTTCCCTTTTCATAACTTACCCCCCGAACTCACAATCGATAAAAGTTCTTTCCTGTTATTTTCACCTTTCCTTATTGGATAAAAGAAAATTCGGTGGCGACTCTTACTAACCGCAACATTTACGATAAAATGCAAAACAACTAAGTCAGTTCTCCCACCGTGTTACACCTTGATTGTTCATAAAATCCAGGTTGAAGGCAAGAGTATTTATCTAAAACAAGGTTGTAGGCATAAATTATTCTTCTTTTTAAGCATAGTCATTGTTTAATTTTTTTAGAGCAGATATATTAATCAAATAAAGGTATCACCATCATTTGAAAAATAAAAGGAATAATTTTATTGGAATGTAAAGGGATTCAAGGAAGTAAATTACATAAGTGAAATAATGCATAAAATAAGGTACATGAGTTAAAACACAAGCACCAAAATAACTCCAAGTCATATTCGTCTTATTTTTTACTTAATTTCTTATAAATATTTAGCTATATTCTAGCAAAATTTTCAAACTTGTTTTAGATTAATATTTTCGTTATCTTCATCCTCTTGCCTCTCATATATCTAGTCATCTCTAAGTTCGGAATACTTGATATCAACTTTCAACTCTTTAAGGTTGGTTGAGTTGATTATATTGTTGGGTGACATTGAATTTTCTCCTAGGTAATCAACTTTAAATAGTCTTAGGAAGAAGGTGATTATTTCTCCATATAGTTAAGGGTGTTCACGGTGTGGTTTGGGCGATTTTGACGCTAAAAGTCATCTGAACCGCAAGAGAGAAAAATGTGCGGTTTGATTTGGTTTGATTGACTTTTAGAAAAAACCAAACCAAACCAATGTGATTTGGTTTAGTTCGGTTTATTCATTTTTTACAAATATTTTATTGAGTCATACATACACATATATATGACAACATAACCTTGTATTTATTCTCTCATACCCTACCAAATAACAACAAAACTCATCATATTTGGATAGCAACTTCTCATTTAATATGTAAAAATTAGATTAGAAAAAAGTGGAATAATAAACATAAAATAATAGCATAAAAAAAATCAAAAATATGATAATGCAACCAAAATTAGAAGAGATGAGATATTAGTGAAGATGAAAAAGAAAGAATATAAGAGATTAGAGAAGAAGATATGCACTAAAAATGAAATTGAAAGATGGAACATTTGCATAAAAATGAAAAGGTGAAAAAGAAAGAATATAAGGGAGTAGAGATTATTGAAGAAGAGGCAAGATGTAGGTGGTGAAGATAGTGCGATAATGCTATGAGAGATTTGAGAAGATTTAAACTGAAACCATAAGTGTAAGAATGAGAAAAAAATATTCGTAATTATAAGGCTAACGTATAATAGGTTTAAGTTTGGGTTGAATGTGAGTTAAATGACATTTATGTTGTAACATAATGCAGTTTGATTCAATTTAGTTTGGTTTTCAAAATACAAATCTCAAACCGAATTGAACCATGTGGTTTTGTTAAAAGATGGAACAAACAAATATGAACCAAATGCTTTTTTTTAATGCGATTTCGGTTTAATTTAATTTAGTTTGCGATTTTCTATTGAGTTGGTTTAATTTGGTTTGCAATTCTCTATTGAGTTGGTTTAATTTTGAACACTCCTACATATAGTAGATTTGTTGATAGTACTTCTCTTTTTTTAGACATGTGAGAAAACACTCCTTCTATTCAATTTGTTAGCCTATTTAAAAATAATCGTTAACTTTACTTAATTATATTGATGTAATAAAAAATTATACTACCTCCATTTTTTATTATAAGTCGTCTTGGACTTTACACACGTATTAAGAAAAATAATTATTGTTGTATGAAAATGAGAAACTATGAAGGCTTTTACAAAACTATCATTCATTAGTGACATGTGGAAGATAAATTTATATAATTGAAAGGAGAGAGACTAATAAATATGTTGTGAATCTTGTTGTTAATTATGACAAAATTAAATATTAATTTGTGAGGCAAAGAATAGTAGCAACCAAAATAAATGGTTTGCAACAATAATAATTCTTACAAAGAAAATATAAGAGAATGAGGTGAGAAAAAAACGAAAGTTTGTTTACCCAGTTCGATCAAACGATCTACTCTGGGTAAAAGATCAGCTCTCCAATTCACTATACTCAAAAAGTTGTTACAAGAGATTATAGATGAATGAAAATACTGGTGAAATCATCGAATAGAATATCAATGAAGTCGTCATTGAACATTTTTTATCCCAAGAGAGGAAAGGAAAACATCAAGTAAACCTGAGAGGAAGAGGTCATAGTCTTACGACCAAGAGATCGGGTAAGGGAGTCAGTTATGCGAGGGGAAGGTATTAGCATCCCACACACCCGTAGTACTCTACGGTATCCACTTCTACTTTCTATCTATTGGGTGTGAGTGTAACACCCCCTAATTCCCCACATAATATATTGCACAATCAGAGTAAAACAGAATGCATATCAAGAGGACATTACATATTTTTGTTTCAAGTTAAAATAATACTTACACTGGTCATAATCATAACACATATTTGAATCTCATGCTTTAAAAATAAATCATGCATTTCATAGCAGATCATTTCTTATTCATATATACTATCAATGATTACATCCCATACTATAACCATCAGATGAAAAGCGATGAATCCATAACATAATCAAGTCATCAGAATTCATACATCGGCACCAAGGCCACATCAACATAGTATCTCAACATACACATCCAAAATATATGAGAATACATAACAAATATCTCATAAAAGCAGAAATCCAGATAAATCCCGTGTTACATGACCAGAGTAATGACTCAACTACCTAGTATAGGATAAACTAGCTAAACTCCTCAACTAGTCTCGTGTGAAACACCGCTATCCTCGAAACCTGCACGTTACCCACATAGAGGCAACATCACAACAGAAGGGTGAGAATTCACATCATTATCTAAATATATATAATTGGAAGCAATATAGAAACAACATCTATTCAAGAATTCCACACACTTCAATGTGATATTCCAAGATAACATGATTATACAGACATTTCAAGTATAACATATTCACATTTATCGCAAATAACATAAATGTCATCAATCCAAACAATTCAATTATTTATATAATCAAATATCACAATTCCAATACACACAACACATATTCATCAATGACTCATGAGACAACAATGCAATGTGACTTAATATGCATGTGGTACCATTGGGAACAATTCATTCACCTCGTTTCTGATTCATTATCTTAGAATCAAAGCCACGCTTCCGATCTGGATAAGACCCAAGCCACACTACTTATCCATACAAGGATCGATCCAAATGTGAACCCAAAGTTTCACCGCTACTTATCCATTCAAGGATCGAGTCAAATGTGAACCCAAAGTTTCACCGCTACTTATTCATTCAAGAATCGAGCCAATTGTGAACCCAAAGTTTCACACCTCAATTTTCAAGGTCAGCCATGTATGCATGTGCAATTCAACAACATCATATGCAAATCAAGATTATCCACCAACCTCAATTATCCAAACATATCACCATAATTCAACTCATGTGAATTATCCACCATTTGCACAATATCATGTTCCAACAACAACAAGCATTACATGTAGCATATACATATCACCACACATAGCAAATAGCATATATCATATCATTCCATCAATGTTATTCACAATATTCCATCAAATAAGATTCACACATACTATACTCAAGTTATCTAGCATACATTGAAATAGTATTCAGACCAACACAAAACACATTTAATTTTAATTGGATCAAGTTATATATATATGAAAATACTACCATAAATATAATCATATGAGATTTCATGTCAAAAGATCCTAAAAATAACATTTTTCATTCCAGGTCACGCTAAGTCCGGCCAATCGCGCTAAGCGCCCTTTCATGAACAGATAAACCCAATCTTAAAGAACATTTCGCGCTAAGCCCAGTCCTGATGGCGCTAAGCGCGGTCTGTGAAACAACACGTTTTCTACTACGAACCAACTTATTTCTCCCACGAAATTACCATACAAAACCCATTCCAAACAGACAAATAACATCATTAAAGGGTATCTTAACATGTTACTAGTCGTGGGTCATCATTCTAAGTTGAAAAACACAATTCTTCTTCAAACCCTAACCTTCAAAGATTCTAAAAATTGAAATTAAACAACCTAGCATGTTACTAACCACTACCCAATAACATACAAGTAAATAATAACATGGATTCTCCCTCTTATCTCTTGAATATTCCTCTTCTAGGGTTTCCTCTTCACTTCTTTTCTTTCTCCTATTCTCTTCTCTTATTTCCTCTTTCTCTTTTTTCACCAAATGACAATTCTAATTATGATTTCCTTCTAACCCTTTACTAACTAAGATTGTCTTATTAGGCTTAATAGTTAACACCTCTCCATTACTCCTATTCATAATCTTAGGCCCAATACCAAATAACCACGATTCTACTCAATTATTAAATAACACACATATTCAAATAATTCAATTTTCATTTAAATCACCCAATTAAATTAATTATCACATAATATAATATATAATAATAATAATAATAATAATTAATAATTAGATATTAAAATCGAGATGTTACAACTCTCCCCCACTTAAACGATATTTGCCCTCGAAAATTACCTCAAGCGAACAACTCAGGATATGAATCCTTCATCTGACTCTCAAGCTCCCAAGTCAAATTACCACTAGCAGGACCTCCCCATGCCAGTCTTAACAAAGCGATTTCCTTCCCTCGGAGTTGCTTAACTTCTTGATCCTCAATGTGCATCGGTAAAGTCTCAATCGTCAAATTATCTCTAACTTGCACATCATCCAGCGACACAACATGAGATATATCTGGCATATATTTCCTTAATTGAGATACATGGAATATATCATGAAGATTAGCAAGTGACGGCAGAAAATGAATTTGATTGGCTACTTCACCAACCTTCTCAGCAATTTGATAAGGACCAATAAAACACGGAGTCAACTTTCTTGACTTCAATGCTCTACCAACACCAGTCACATGAGTAACCCTAAAAAACACGCGATCCCCTTTCTCAAAGCTAAGATCTTTCCTCCTCTTATCATGATAACTCTTCTGATGACTCTGGGCAATCTTCATCTTTTCCCGAATCATCTTAATCTTATCCGTAGTCTGTTGAAGTATCTCAGGTCAAACCACAGAACTCTCACCGGATTCATACCAACACAAAGGCGTCCGACACCTTCGTCCATACAAAGCTTCAAACGGATCCATTCCAATACTCAAATGAAAACTATTGTTATAGAACACAAGCTCTCAAAAGATCTTCAAATTATTGAATCGTTCTTTCAGCCTGACCATCAGTTTGCGGATGATATGCCGAACTCAAACACAACCTTATACCCAAAGCACTTTGCAAACCTTTCCAAAAATGCAAAGTAAACCTCGGATCTCTATCTGAAACAATACTCGACAGAACACCATGCAAACTCACCATTTTTTTCAATATAAAACTTGGCAAACCTTTCCATAGGATAATCCATCAAAATTGGAATAAAGTGAGCAAACTTTGTCAATCTATCCACAATAACCCAAACAGCATCATGACTACTCGGAGTCCTCGGAAATCTAGAAACAAAATCCATCGAAATGCTATCCCACTTCCACTCAGGAATGGATAACGGCTACAATAAATCAGCCGGTTTCTGATGTTCAATCTTCGACTTCTAACAGGTCAAACAAGAATACACAAACTCAGTAATATCCTTCTTCATACCAGACCACCAAAATAATTTCCTCAAATCTTGATACATCTTAGTAGCACCAGGATGAATACTCATATCACTACGATGTCCTTCATCAATAATTCTCTTTCTTATATCACCAACATCAGGAATGCAAACTCTATCACGACACCTTAGGATACCATTCTCATCAATCCGAAAATCACCACCTCGACCTTGATTGATCAACACAGACTTATCTACCAAAACCAAATCAGATTTCTGACCTTCTCGAATCTCGTCCAAAATACCACTAGTAAGCTTCAACGTACCAAGCTTAACACAAGAAGAAGTCGCTTCACAAACCAAACTCAAATCTCGGAATTGCTCAAGCAAATCCAATTCTCGCACCATCAACATCGATATGTGCAAAGACCTCCTACTCAAGGCATCAACTACAACATTCGCTTTACCTAGATGATAATTTAAACCAAAATTATAATCCTTCAAGAATTCTAACAATCTTTTTTGCCTCATATTCAATTACTTTTGATCAAACAGATACTTCAAACTCTTATGATCTCTATACACCTCAAATCTCGAACCAAATAAATAATGCCTCCAAATTTTCAAAACAAACACAAATGCGGCTAACTCTAAATCATGCGTCGGATAATTCCTCTCATGAACTTTAAGTTTCCTCGAAGCATAAGATACCAATTGCCTATTCTGCATAATCACACCTCCCAAACCCATCAATGAAGCATCACAATACACCACAAATGGTTCTTCCAGATTAGGCAAAATCAAAATAGGAGCGGTTGTTAACCTTCTATTAAGCTCTTGAAAATTAGCTTCACACTACAAAGTCCAAACAAAAGCTTGACATTTCCTTGTCAAATGCGTCAATGATAACTCCAACTTAGAAAATCCTTCAATGCACTTACCATAATAACAAGCCAAACCAAGAAAACTTCTAATCTTAGAAACAAATTTCGAAGCTTCCCATCGAGATACAACCTCAACCTTAGAAGGATCCACAGAAATACCACCACTCGAAATTACATGTCCAAGGAAACTAACTTTCTTCAACCAAAACTCACACTTAGAAATCTTAGCATACAACTTCTTCTCTTTCAACACCGATAACACAATTCTCAAATGCTCAACATGATCTTCTTCACTCTTAGAATAAATCAAAATATCATCAATGAACACAACCACAAATCAATCCAGATACTCATGAAAAATCCGATTCATATATTCCATAGATACACCGGAGCATTAGTCACACCAAACGACATTAAAGAATACTCATATTGACCATACCTTGTTCTAAAAGTAGTCTTCTGAATATCCTCAGGTTTCACATGAATCTGATGATAACCAGACCCCAAATTAATCTTACTGAAAACACAAGCACCAACCAACTGATCCATCAAATCATCAATCCTCAGAAGTGGATACTTGTTCTTAATCGTCACCTTGTTCAGTTGCCTATAATCAACACACAACCTCATAGAACCTTCCTTCTTCTTAACCAACAAAATAGGTGCACCCCATGGATATACACTCAGACGAATAAACCTCTTCTCAAGCAAATATTCAAGTTGAATCTTCAACTCTTTTAACTCAGAAGCAGACATCCGATACAGATCCATCGAAACAGGACTACTTCCAGGAACTAAATCAATCGAAAACTCAACCTCACACTCTGGCGGCAAATCACTTACATCTTCAGGAAATACATTAGGAAAATCACAAACAACATGCAATTCACCCATAGCTTGTTTCTCACCGAGATCCAATGGTGCCAACAAAACAAACAACACAACACCATCTTTTAAAGATTCATCCACTTGCTTAGTAGACAAAAACAAATCATTCTCGACACCAGAATCAAGAAAGATAACCGACTTGTCAAAACAGTTTATAAAAACATGATTGAATTCCAACCACTTCATACCAAGAATCACATACAATTGATCTAATGGAAGACAAACTAAGTCCATATGAAAATCTCTACCAAAAATACTCAACAGACAATTCAGACATGCAACAGAAGTACAAACATAACCCAAAGCAGGAGTATCAATAATCATATTTCTATGCATATTAGATAATTCAAGATTCAATCTCTTAACACAATCTGCAGAAATAAAAGAGTGTGTTGCACCATTATCAATGATAGCAATCAAAGGTGTACCATTAATAAAGCACGTACCTCGGACAAGCCTATCCTCAACCGGATCCTAAAAATATATGAGATTTCATGTCAAAAGATCCTAAAAATAACATTTTTCATTCTAGGTCACGCTAATCCCGGCCTATCACGCTAAGCGCCCTTTCATGAACAGACAAACCAAATCTTACAGAACATTTCACGCTAAGCCCGGTCTTGATGGTGCTAAGCGCGGTCTGCAAAACAACACTTTTTCTACTACGAACTAGCTTCTTTATCCCACAAAACTACCATACAAAACCCATTCCAAACAGCCAAGTAATACCATTAAAGGGTATCTTAACATGTTACTAGTCATGGGTCATCATTCTAAGTTGAAAAACACAATTCTTCTTTAAACCCTAACCTTCAAAGATTCTAGAAATTGAAATTAAACAACCTAGAATGTTACTAATCACTACCCAATAACATACAAGTAAATAATAACATGGATTATCCCCCTTACCTCTTGAAGATTCCTCTTCTAGGGTTTCCTCTTCACTTCTCTTCTTTCTCCTCTTCTGTTCTCTTCTTTCCTTTTTCTCTTCTTTCACCAAATGACAATTCTAATTATGATTTCCTTTTAACCCTTTACTAACTAGGATTGTCTTATTGGGCTTAATACTTAACACCTCTCCATTACTCCTATTCATAATCTTAGGCCCAATACCAAATAACCACAATTCTACCCAATTATTAAATAACACATATATTCAAATAATTCAATTTTCATTTAAATCACCCAATTAAATTAATTATCACATAATATAATATATAATAATAATAATAATTAATAATTAGCTATTAAAATCGGGATGTTACAATGAGTATTTATTTACAACCTATGTCTAAGGTAAAATGAATGGATGCAACGTATTATATACAAAAAGAAAGGTTTTTTAGTCGTGCTTTCCGCAGTTGCGAACCTTTAGTGCTTACGTACCCCATTCGTACAATTAGGAATCAAAGCACTACGTAGTTCTCCTCAAAAAATTTGGTTGGTTGCAATGGTTTTTATGAGAAATTCCATTTCTCGTCCTTACGATTGCAATTCCTGCTTGGCGTTGTAGCTTATCGAAAGTCTTATGCTCGGTCGCTCGCACACTTAGCAATTCGCTTGGATTTGAAAAGAAACACCCTTATCGAAAAGGTTTTCATAGAAAAAGGTTTGGAGTTGGTGATTGTTTTTTCCTTGGCGAAAGATTTAAGTTTAATATGTTTTGATAATTGACAAAGAAAATGTTTTAGTTTTATTATGCAAAAGGGGAAGAAAAACATCTAAGGGGAACTATCTAGCTCTATCCCTAATGTTATTATGCAAAGGTGGCTCTA
This sequence comes from Vicia sativa, assembly GCA_021764765.1. NCBI lineage: Eukaryota > Viridiplantae > Streptophyta > Magnoliopsida > Fabales > Fabaceae > Vicia > Vicia sativa. The sequence goes on along the minus strand of CM038793.1, from coordinate 86,638,254 downwards.
AGTCAAGGATGAAAAGGGAATCTCTAGCTATGCTTGCATGCAAGGATGACCATCCTAATGTCTAAGCTCGAAAGCTACCCTAGCCGAGCGGTCCTAGGGGAAACTATCCTAAAATCCACCTTGGTTGACCAACCAAGGGATACAAAGGGAGGAAGCAAGCAAGTGCTTTGGCAAAAGCACACAAACAATGCAATGCACAAACAAATGATACACACATGCACGAGGAATATGAAGGAAATTCCATAGCCTCAAGGTAGCCAGTCACCGAGTCAACCAGAAGCTTTCTTTCGGAGAAAAACCATAGACATGATGAGACAAACCGTGTCATCCAGGAGTTTTCTCATGGGAGAAAGGGATTCATGCCTTGATATAAATTACCAAGTGTGAAGAGTATATGAGTGTCAGCGTGTCAACATGAACTCCATGACAAAGCGTGGAGGGTTAGAATAGGGGACCCTTGCCACTATATATATGACTCGATAAAGGAAGCTTCACGATTCGCGTGAGCTGGGATGACACGACTGGACTGGGCGGGGGTTGGTTGCTTACCCTTTTCCGTGAGATTTTCTCATCAGGACTTAGTGATGTTTCCATATCAGGTTTCCTAACCTCCATACCTCTATGAAAGCACAAAAGGTAAACACTTACTGAAAATTACCTACTCTCAAGCAGGATTGTGAACAAACCAAACACAATTAGCACACAATTTACAGAATTTCCTTAACCAAGGTCTTTAAATAAACCAGAAGTATTTCTGACATGCTCCAACAACGGAAGCCCCATCATGTATCTCTATTCCTACTTCTCATGACAAACAAAGCGGTAAACACCCTACTTCTCATGCTCTCTAGAAAAGCGGTAAAAGAATGCAGTAAAAGAGTAAGAAAATACCAAACGGATAAAGATCCATAAAAGCTAGCAAATAGCAAAAATACTCCGAAAAACTCTGTGAACTGCTGACAAGCAATAAAGAAATTCGGTGAGCAATGCGCAAAATCATCAATAAGCATGATCGAAATGTGTTGTACACATCCGAAGATCAATATAAAAACTGCAAGGGATAACCATCCAAACAATACAGACAAAGGACCATGCATATTGTATACATGTCCAGGATATATAGCAGACATATCAGAATCCATCATATAAACCTACAAGGGATAACCATCAAGCAATGAAGACAAAAGGTGCACACACATGTGTGCAAGATCGGGATATGTAGTGGACATATCCAAATCAATCATGGAAACCTCTATAATTTACATTAACCAATGTACCACAATGAAAAGAATGTGTATCAACATATTCAGATAACGAAACCCGCACAAGAATACATTAACCAATGCATCATGGCAAACCTAATGTGTGTTGTACACATCCGTATAAGAAAACCTGCACAAAAAATACATTAACCAATGTATGATGGCAAACAGAATGTGTGTCGACACACCCGTACAAGAAAACCTGCACAATAACACATTAACCAATGTGTAATGGTGAACAAAATGGAATGTGTATCGTACATACCCATAACACAAGCTCCTACACAAAATACATTTACTAATGTACAATGATAAACGCAATGGAATGTGTATCGTACACATTCATACCACAAGATCCTGCACAAAATACATTTCATGCAATACTCCATAATCCATAAGCATGTGAGATTGCATGTCAAATGATTTAAAAAAATGACATTATTAGTCCCAGACCTGTAACTAAGCCCGGTTTCCTGACCTGTAAACCCAAAATTACAGAGAGTTTCGCAAGCCTGCCCCTGTTCGCGTTAAGTGCAGTCTGCGAAATGCAGAATTTTTACAATGAACCACATTCTTCCTTCCATATAATTCTCATACACAAACCATTCCAATCGGTCAAATAACAATGAAAAGTGTTTATATGAAGCACAAAAGCTAAAAAGCAATTATTTACAAGCAAATGCATAAGTATGAACATATGAGCAATGCATGACAATGCACCAATTCAATTATCCACATGCAAATTAATTCATGAACATGTGAGAAATGCATAAAGATGCACCAATTCAAATCAATACATGCAAATCAATTAATGAACATGCATTATATCACACCTCGACACACTTTCGAGTTCAAGAATCAAGCCAAAAACATGTAAACTCAATTCAATTAATCAATGCCAAAATTATTCAATGCATGATCATGCAATTTACAATTTGAACATTAGCACAAACATCTCATGTGCATTCAAATCGAATCATGAATGCACATTCAATTTCATACCTTGACACACTTTCGAGTTCACAAAATCAAACGATTAGCATGTGGAATTGACTCAATTAATCAATGCAAGAATTAACCAATGCATGAACATGCTATCTCTAATTCAAACATTAACACAAATACCTAGAATGCATCTATTTACACATAGATTTGTGCATGGATCAAGGTTTAAACCTAAGTCTAATCATATGCAATTCAAGGTTTCAAATCAACAAGTCAATTACATCAACAATTAACCTCTTGAATAATCACTTTTCTAAAAAAAATCAATTAATCAAATAAGTGCTTATTTCATCCAATTCCGAATTGCATTATGATGATCACATAAAATCAAAATTTCTCAACCTAATCCATGATATCTACTCAATTCATTAATCAAATCCTTGATCAATTTTCAATTCTAGAAAAGTGCTTATTCAAGAATCAATTATGCAAAAGTGCTTAAATCAAGAATTCTTACCATCGAAACAAAGAGGAGAACAAGGAGAAGAGATCCTCGATGTTGAATCGAAGATCGAAGAGATAATAAGAGAGATAGAGGAGAATCTCTTCAAATTTTCACCTCGACACCTTGAACGTTCTTCAATGTTCTTGAGAAAACTTGATGAAAAGCTTGATTTGATCATTGAGAATTGAGAGAGAATAGAAGATTGTGTTTGTGGTGAAATTTTACAAATGAATTCTCCTCTCAAAATTATGAGAGTAAAATTTGATTTATAGGGAGATTGGGCTTGATGTGTATTGGACTCAATATTGGACCCAAATTGCCTTTATCCGACAAAATTTCGTGAACAGTGCCAAACCTCGAGAATCGGGCCGAATTTGAAATCGGGCCCAACACGAAAAATGCACGGAACAGAAAATTGTGTCAAGTGAGACGAAATTTCAACTCGATCTGATGAACAGTTAAGGAGATATTAATTTTTGAATTTTCAGCTCACATTTCGGGCATCTGACACATGCATAATTTTAATAGCTCCACCTGAGGAAAACGCTCTGAACCGGGAACTTCTGATCAAAATTCGAATTCGAGATGAGAACGAAAATTGAAGCCAACGAAATTTGTGAACTAGTGACAGCGGTCCCATCATGTTTTGATGAAAATTGAATGAGATATGATTTTTTGAATGTTGCACATCAGATGAAATAATGTCCGGTTCGACTCAAATACACCTTCAAAGAATAAAATTATGGTATCGATCCGTAATGAATTAGCTCTCGGTCCGTGAACGAAAATTGAATGGGACATCAATACATAGTTTTGGACACTGGAATCACTCGATTCTGACGTTCCAGTCGGGAGTTATGAATTTTTCAATGTACCGTAAACACGGTTTAGCCATAAAACCCAATTTATTCCACTTGAAAGATTAATTTTTCCGGAGGCTTTCCTCACACAATTAGCTTCCGCCCTGAGAATGAAAATTGGAGATAACATCGAGATGGACTCTCCAGTCGAAAATCAACCAAAAATACCCAACAAGTTGAGAGTTATCAATTTCGGAGCATCCGAAACACAAAAGAAACTAAATTCTGTTTTTTTAAGAAATGAACTGTCGGAGTCCTTCCTTGACGAATTGGCCCCCAGTCTGAACAAATAAGATGGAGAAATCACTGAAATGGTTCCAATATCTATTGAACCAACCCGATATGACCTTCTGACCAGAATACCATGCATCAAGCACACAAACCGAAAAATATCAATTTTTGGTTCAAAATAGTCAGAATTGGCCGAAACGCACAATTTCTTCCACAACCTAAGATACTGTTAACCTCATAACCATGAGATTAATGATATGCGTGTATGTTTATGATAATGGAACTATAAGCCACAAGGTTAAAATAAAGAGGGTAAATTTTAGGGTACAATAGTTGCCCCTATTCAATCATCCTTTATCTTAGAGCGAGGTTGGCTGCAGCCTTCCAAGGGATAAGGTAAAAGGTGATTGAATACAAATATGAACTTGAAAATTTACACTTTGAATCCAGACCATGTGTATCAACATGGATGAATACGAACTTCTAGTATCGAACCAAAAGGCACGAAAAGAGTTTTAACTCCATGAGGCTAGTAACCACTAGGCTCAAACACAATGCCAAAATGTTGCACCATGAAAATAGGAACGAGTATCAAACTCGACCTACAAAGAATTAGCCTCGACCTAAGTCAAATGTGTTATGCCAGGGAAGAAATGGAATCATAACGACTGATAAAAACTATTAACCACTAGGCTTTACAGAATACCAGAACGATGTATTCTGAAAGAAGGAACAAATAGCGGACTTGCCCTTAGGCGGGTTCGACATCGACTTAAATCAACCTGTTGTGCCAGGGAAGAACTGTAAACACAACAAAATGAAGACTAGTAACCACTAGACTTCACACACATTTCCAGAACGTTGCATCATGAGAATAAGAACGAGTAGCGGACTCGACCTACGAAGAATTGGCTACGACCCAATTCAAACGTGTTATGCCAGGGAAGAACTAGAATCATAACAACGGATAAATACTAGTAACCACTAGGCTTTGTAGAATACCAGAACGTTGTACTCTAAGAAGGGAAACAAGTTGCAGACTTTCCCTTAGGCGGATTTAGCATCGACCTAAATTAACCTGTTGTGCCAGGGAAGAACTGGAAACGCAATAAATGAAGACTAGTAACCACTAGACTTCAAACACAGTGCCATAACGCTGCATCATGAGAATAGGAATGAGTAGCGGACTCGACCTACGAAGAATTGGCTGTGACCAAGTTCTTACTCCAATAGGAAGGAAACAAGGAATAGTGTAACACGGTGGGAGAACTGACTTATTTGTTTTGCATTTTATCGTAAATGTTGCGGATAGCAAGAGTCTCCACCGACTTTTCTTTTATCCAATTAAGGGAAGGCGAAAAGAACAGGAAAAGACCTTTGTTAGATTCTGAGTACGGGAGACAGTTATGAAAAGGGAAGGTATTAGCACCCTTTCCATCCGTAGTTATCTACAGGCTCTTAATTGCTTAGTTCACTTTATAAATTGCTTTTTTGTGTGTGTGTTTGAAAAGAATTTTGAAAAGACATTTCATTTTGACTTCGTAATGATTCTCGCTGGAATGTATACAAAGTGTTTGGTGTAACACCCGGGAAATCATTTAATTATTTAAATGAATTATTAAGGAATTATTAGTTGGAATTTAGTTGAAAAAGAAATTAAGTAAATAATCGATTTAATCGGAGAATTATTATTATGAGTAGGAATTAATTAATTAATTAAAGTATTTAGTGAGTTTTATTATAATGTGAGAAATAAAATGGGAAGTATTAATTAATTGGCCAAATAGAATATATAATAGAATAAATGATAGAATATATGGTAGAATAAATATTGAATTATTAAAGGAGTCGAATAATTAATTAATTAATAATAGAGTATGAAATTAAGGAGTATTTAAAGGAAGGAAATAATAGGAATAGGGTTTGTACGTGAGAAAAGGAAAATTCAAGGAGAAAGTGGAGGCACAAGGGCTAGGAGAGGATACCGGAAGTGCACAATCGGAACCGGGAAGTAGAAATTCGATCGGAGTTATAACCACCGTCAAATTTAAGGTAAGGGGTGGGGTTCTAACTTTCTAAACGGGATTATGATAAATCGTATGTGGGGATGAATTTATACGAAATTATCTGTGTTTGTGTAGACTGTATGTGAATTAAATGATTTAAATGTACATAGTAGTATTGCTGGTGTTAATAGAAGGGTAGGAATGGTTGAAACACCATGTAGAGAGGCACACCCACTTTCTTTTTGTTTTATTCCCCGGTTTTGTGTTACTGTAACCTTAGGAGCATTAGTTCAATTAATATAATGCATGTGTATTATAGAAAAATTAATAGTAGAATTTGTTTTAGTGAGGAAAATCGAATGGTTAGTTAGATTACAACGTACGTATATGTTGATTAAATTAAATAAATTTAGTAGTAGAGATAAGCATCGGTAAGATGACTTATTAATTTAGGACTTGCTAAGGGTAAAATACAAAGTTAGTGAAATAGTAATGACAATTAGTAAATGATACCTATTAACAGCGTAGTAAATTGAGTAGTAGACTAGTAATGAAATAGTCGGTTCAGAAATAAGTAGCAGAGATAAATTATCGAATTGAAACTCAGTAATTTAGCAGAATTGTTAGAATGACATGTGATTAATTTAGCAGAGTTGATGTATATGTAACAAAATTGGTTATTTTAGCAGGCTAGCATATAAGTCCTAATAAATTATGACTTAGTATAATGGATTCACCTTTGGTCTAATATGTATATATGTAGTAGAGGTACTGTACTAGTTTAAGAATTAATAAAGAGTAACAGTAGTAAGTTGAAAATGGCATATATGCATTGTATTTCAATAGAAGGAAAAAAATTAGTAGGTTGGTCAAATTGACAGAAGGTTATAATAGCAGTCTAGTAATTTTTGACAGAAATCAATGTTCACAGTGTAGACTTTAGTAGCAATGTAGTATTTAACCGAAACATAATCAGAACATTGGTACAATGAAGAAATAATAGAACTTTTAGTAGAGAATTAATTGGTTGAATTTCGTCGAAATTAACCGAATTAGGCGGTATAATTAGTTGTCCGTAATTAATTGAAAATTGTCGGGACGGTTCGTATATTTTAGTAGGTGATTACAATTATTTTATTTTGTTGAATTGTGTTGAATGCATCGTGTTGTTGAATTGTTTGTGATTTATTGGCGAAAAATATGTTGTTGTATATAGTTGTTATTTATGAGAAGTTGCAGGGTGTTTTCAGTGACGATAATTACCTCTATTTATTGGTAATAACAGTGATATAGGCGTATGCCTCGTGAAGTAAATTTTACGTTGTTGTTGTATGTTGTTAGCATCGCATTTCATTTGCATCTTTGTGAAGGTCTGTATTGGTGGATTTGTGAAGAAGGCTTATGCCTTGTGCCTCTGATAACTGGCAATTAGTGAAGGGAGTTTACTCCACCGGTACCATATGCATGTGCGTTGCTGAGTCTCATTTGAAGTCTTGTCGTTGTTAATTGCGAAGTAATTATATGTTGTTGCTAACGAGTGAAGTGTGTTGTGTTGTTGTTGATTTGGGAATTATTTGTGAAGTGTTAGTTGTGTTGTGATAATTTCATATGAAATAATCCTAATATATTATTTATCATACATCTGTTTATATTGGTAGATATCTCACCCTTTATATTTTGTTGGCCGTTATCTTTATATTGGTAACGTGTAGGTAACGAGGAGTAAAGAATTCAGTAGCTTTTGGCGTTGTCGCTCTGATACGTAGCACCCGGGGGGAAATGAACGCATATTTGATTTTATATTGTTTTCCGTTGCATTATTGAAGTTAATACTTTGAGAATTGTTCCTTGATTTAAGTTGTTATGAAAGATGCTATATTCCGTTTGGAGTTTTGAAAATATTATAAATCCGCTGCATAGTTTTTGAATAAATATGAAGTATTTTTGAAGACTAATTAATTGTTATAATTTCGTTGGAGTAAAATGTGTTATGTATCCATTATGACATGTTTTTATGATGACGGTTTTGAATGATGAATGTAATGCCTCATTTGTTGTAATTTTCCGCACTCTGATTTTCAATAACAAACATCGGGTAGAACTGGGGTGTTACTACCATCTTCTGCATAATTTTCTTTATGTTCTTATTCCCTGCTTCAACAACACCATTCATCTTCGAGCGATACGGAGACGAAGTATGATGTTTGATCTTGAAGGACTCACAAAGTTCCTTCATCATCTTGTTATTGAGATTCGATCCATTTCGGTAATGATCTTATCAGGAATCCCATAACGATAAATGATGTTGTTCTTGATAAATCTGGCAACCACCTGCTTGGTGACATTCGCATAAGACGTGGCTTCGACCCATTTGGTGAAGTAGTCTATGGAAACCAAAATAAAACGATGACCATTAGAAGAATTAGGCCTAATCTTTCTTATCATATCAATGCCCCCACATAGCAAACGACCAAGGAGAGGTCAAAACATTCAAAGGCGATGGCAGCACATGCACCTTGTTAGCATACACCTGACACTTATAACAAATTTGGGCATGGTTAAAGCAATCAAGTTCCATGGTGGACCAATAATATCTAGCTTGCAAAATCTTTTTAGCCATGGTATGCCCACTGGAGTGTGTTCCAAAAAAACTCTCATGCATTTATTCAATGATCTTTGCGGCCTCATTCTTATCAGCACATCTGAGTAACAATCCATCATGATGTCTTCGGTACAACACACTGTTGCTGAGAAAATTTTTGTTGAGAACCTTTTTAGAAACTTTTTATCCGTTACAGATACGTCCTCAGAATACTCTTGAGCCTCAAGGTATCTTTTAACGTCATGAAACCACAGATTACCATCCTTTTCTATATCTACCTCAAAACAAAATGCTGGCTCATCCAATCTTTGGATTGTGATTGCGGGCGCTTCATTAGCCCATTTGACTTTGAACATAGATGCCATAGTAGCCAAGGCATCTTCCAGATTGTTATCTTCTCGCGAAATATGATCAAAGGTGATCTCCTCAAAGTAAGGAACCAACTTCATAACATGTTCACGTTAAGGAATCAGATTTAGGTGACGAGTCTCCCAATCACCATTGATTTGGCTTATCACTAGAGCTGAATCTCCATACAATTTCAAGTGTTTGATTCTCAAATCAATTGCAGCCTCAATACCAAATATGCAAGATTCATACTCTTCCATATTGTTCGTACAATCAAAACAGATTTTGTCTGCGAAGGGAATATGGAAACCCTTTAGGGAAGTGATAACAACACCGAAACTGTTACCCAAAGCATTAGAGGCACCATCAAACACCAATGACCATCGCGATCATGGTTCGTGTCCTTCTTCTGGGCCAGGAATATTACAATCCCTGATATATAAAATGTCCTCATCTGGGAAATCGAATTTCATCGGTTGATAATCATTCACAGGTTGATGAGCAACATAATCTGCCAATACACTACCCTTGATTCCTTTCTGAGTAGTATACTGGATATCATATTTCGTCAAGATCATCTGCCATCTGGATATTCGGCCTGTCAAGGCTGGCTTCTCAAAGATATACTTGATAGGATCCTTTTATACCCTAAAATTTGCCCTCCTATTTCTCAAGTCAATCCACATCTCCATACTCAAGAATTTCTCAAGGGTAGACCAGATGAGCCCTCTCCTAAGCAATCAACCGCAGAAGTAGGGTTTTGATTCTCTCAAAGTCAAAGATGGCTTCTATTGCCTAAAGTGATCATCATACCTCCTCATATTTCTCAAGGTTTCACCATGCCATGTTTCAAGCCTCACAACTCAAGTTTTCTCAGTCAATTGCTCAGATGGTTGAAAATCAGTTGTATTGGAAAAACGTCAACTGTGGTCAACATATAGTCAAACTTCATCATTTTTTATCATCAAGGTTTTGAATTCACATTCATCATTTGATCAAGGGTTGGTCATGATTCATCAAGAAAACTCAAGATTTGATCAAAAGTCAAAGTTTCTAAATTAGGGTTTCTTAATAAAAAGTCAACATAACTTTGACCAAGTATAACTTTCACATACTTTATCATAAATTTTTCCACAAAAGCTCATTTTGAAGAGAATTCAATTCTCTACAACTTTGTTTCTCACAAGCTTTGGCCAAAAATGCTTCATTTGAGAGTTATGGATCAAGACATTATAGGTCTTTCTAAAAGTCAACAAACAATCATCTTATTCCAAAGAAGTTTACATGAACATGGAAGCTTCAATGAAGATGAAACCAAAAGGAGTGTTTAGAGGACATCTTGAGCTTTCTAAAAAGTCCAAGAATACTTCAAAATGTTGAAAATTGAGCAAGATACAACTTGTGTAAGTTTGACATTTTTGAGGTAGTGCATGAAGAGAAATACTAAGCAAATTCAAATTTTTCCAAATGGGCCATAGTTTTTATAGTTTGGACTTATTTCTAAGATATTCCATGACATCCAAGACCAATTGCACACCTCTCTTCAATTTATTTTATTTATTTTGGAATTTATTCACTTAAATCTAATTTTAATTAAAATAAAATGCCAAAAATCAAATTAATAAATGCAAGGTTGGATATTTATCATCCTTGAGGTCCAAGCAAGCACAAATAGCTGGCCAATATCGTGCAAGGCTTGATTGAGATAAATTTGAAAGCTTTTGATGCAAATTTGAAAGATTGGAAAATCAAATATTTTCTATTCAATGCAATATATTTCTTCATAACTCTTGACCTAATTCTCTTGCCCTATATATACACAAGATATTCAGACATCAAGGACACGAATGGCATGCTCATACAAACCCTAAAGAATTATCCCAAATTTCAAGCTTTTAGGGCAAACTCGAAACTAAGTCTCCAGCCGTTTTCATTCAATTCCAAGGATTGATTCATCCTCCCGAGCTTTCCAGCAATCGATCCCAGGTCTTAAGCAAATTGTATAGTGCCCAGAATCATCCTCACGAAACAACATCGGTTAGGTAAAATATCTTGAATCGATTTTAATTTCTATGCATATTAAATGTATTTGATGTGTTATGGAGTAATATATTTTATTTGTAAATTAATTTTAATTAATTATATTTAATAGTTATTATTAACTGAATTATATAATTTGATTGAATATATCTTCAATATGATTTGTCAATTTAAGATTTTTATTATTATAAAATATTTTAATTGTCATCAAATATTTTTAAACAATAATATTTTTATAAACATGACTAATTTTACTATTGGTTCATATATTTTTATAAATAATGTCAAAACAAAAATAATATTTATTATTTCTATAGACCGGAAAAATATGTTGTTGACTCAAATCCTAATTTCTTATTTTTTAAAATACGGATATTGAGATGGTACACATATATGATTCTGATATTAAGCTATTGATTTTATAGAATAATATGGTACGCACATATATTTTTTTAATTCTTTATGTATCTAATATTTTTATTTTGAAAATATTTATAGTTCAAGATATGGACATTTTCAAGATAATATATGAAAAATATAAATATATATTATTGATGTAAAATTTTTTTGGTTAAATTAATTTATTTTTATTTAAAAGATATATCTTTATTTTAAAAATATTATCAAAATATTGAATATTAACGGAAACATAAAGCTATTGATAAAAAAATTGAATATTAACTAGAATATAAAATGATTGATCAAAATAGTAAATATTAACGGAAACATAAATTTAATAATCAAACTATTGCATATTAAAAGGAACATGAAATTATTGATCAAAATATTAAATATTAACGCGAACATGTAGTTACTAATCAAAATATTGAATATTATCATGAATACAAAATTACTAATAAACATATTGAATATTAAAGAGAATATTAAATTATTTATCAAAATATTAAATATTAGCAGAAAAATAAAATTAATGATAAAAATAATGAATAATAACAAACACATGAATTTATTAGTTAAAATGTTGAATAGGCTAAATTACTCGTAGGGTCCTTTAAGTTATTTAATTGTAATATATTGATCTTTTATGTTGTTTTCGCTACATGTGAGTCCTTTATGTTAACTAATGTTTGCATCGTTCACCTTTTTCTCAAACTCCTTTCTAAAAAAGTTGAAATGACGTTGAAATGACGTTAATAGTATGAATATGTCGCTTAACATAGGTCAGAGACCATCATTGGATCATATAATAAAATTTTTAGAATTTTTTGTGTATAAAAGTGTTTTTAAATTAATTAAAATGCACAAAAATAAAAAAAATTAAAGAAAAATAGTAAAACAAAACAAAAATTCAAAAAATTACACGAAATATAAAACTAGAAGAAATATTTTTAGAAATATTTTCAGAATTTTTTGAAAAAAACGGATTTAATATAACTTTTTAAAGTTAAAAGAAAATTAATATAGTACAATAAAATAACATAAAAGTTAATGTTACAAACGTTAATTAACGTATAAAATCCACGTATAACGAAAACAATATAAATGATCAAAATAATTTAAAGGATGGATTTAGCCTATTGAATATTATTAAGGGAAAAACTAATATTTTTAAAAATATTTCAGAAAAATGTGCCAAATGCATTTATTCATTTGTGTTTATCTCATCTCTCTTTTTCAAATCTCCCCCTTTCTCAGATAATTGCACATGATTCTTCAAATTAGTATAACTCTACTCTGCCAAGTATTGCTGAAACTTCAACTTCTACTTTAAAAAAAAAAAAATAGAGAAATATGTCCATTCTGATTTCTATGTTCATCTCAAACAAGCAAACCAATTAGAAATCTCTTCCAAAATAATTTCTAAAACATACAATAACAGCTTAAAATGATAATGATATATATATATATATATATACTAACAAATATGAAACAGTATATTCTAAAAGAGAAAATGATTGGGGAAGGTTATGGGAAAGATTGAAAAAAATATCATAGATTTATATTTTTACATATAATTGGCTTTTTAAAATGAACTTATGATTTGAAAGAAGTTAACAAGATTAACAAGAAAAGAAGAAAACAAATTAGTCTTAGCCAGGGTTTAAGAAGATTACTAGATTAGTCTTTGAAGAGTGTCAACCATAGGCCGTACAACTAGGTATATGAATAAAAAAAATTTACACGTCAGTAGTGTGAAAAAGTTATATATTGGTTAGATTTTTATAAGTAGAAAAAATTTAACACTAATTCATGTTTTAAATAAATATGCGATGTATCTCACATTAAAAAAATGTATTGTTGTCCCAAATATAAAAATACTTTGTCATGTTGACCCTTTCAATTGTCTCACAGTCTTGATTTGAACATTTAAGAAATTGTTTTTTATTTGAGAATTGTAGATTTAAGAAGAAAAAAAAATGTTTTATATTTGCAAACAAATAGATTTGAGAAAGATAGAATTTTTTTTTATTTACCTCATATTTTTCTTAGGTATTACATGAAATTTTAAATATATTTTTAAAAATTAAAAATATATTTTCAATGCACATCATTTTTAAATTGCATTTATAAAAAACTGAAAATACATATACAAATTGAAAATACATTCTCAATTTTTATTAATAAAAATAAATTTGTTGTCATACAACAAAAGTGGTGTGAGCCATTTGGGGTGTATAAATTTTCTTTGTTCGAAAATCGAAAAAGTATTTCCAAGTTATACCGAAGCATTTCCAGTTTTATTTTTCGTCTTTTGAATGGTGTATCTCAAAACGAATGAATTATAAGTGGTGAGAGTGTAATTCGAAAATATATTTCTGATTTTTCTGAGGCATTTTTGAAAGGATAATGCTAACATGTGTCCTAAGGATGTGTCCTAAGGACCCATGTTAAGAGGGAAACTTTTTCTTGAAAATGATACATTGCTTTCATTAAAAGTTGATAATTAATGTGTTTATTATTTTTTTCAATACAAATTTTCTATTTTAAAATTTTTAAATATGTGTTTTTGGGACATATTTTAACTTTATCTTTTTTGGAATTGCATAGAGTATTTTTCTCCTTATAGAATGTAATAAAAAATTCTCAATGAGAGAAAAGTAAGAAATAGGTTGGAAAACAAAATGTTTAATTCCTGCAAAATTACCATGCAAATACTTTTCCTTTTGATGATAAGTCAACATATATTTCTAATGAATTATTTAGACACGTTTAAAATAACATAAAAAAATCACAGGTATTTATTTATTTTTAATATGAAATAAATTCTAGATAAAAATAACAAAAATTTAGACTTAAAATCAAATTTTAAACACTATTCTTGTGAGCATATGTTTTAAACATATCACCAAAATAGTCATTTCAAAATGTAATATTTTTTTTAAAAGTCATTCAAAAGATATATGTCGATTTCATAGTACATGTTAAAATTGTTTGTAACATATTTTTTATATAGACAAATAAAAAATAGAATTCTTTGGCAAATTTTTTTTTTTAAAAATAAATTTTGAAATTGGGGTAGAAGTTCACCATAAGGTTATCTGGTTGAGGTTGGGAGGACATTATCTATATATCTATAATCCATGTATATATATATATGGCTGGCGCCCATCAAATCATCATTTCGTCGGTGCCCTGAGTTTGTTACCAACCAACTCATACTATTAATAGTTTCCTCCAACACTTTGTCTTACCCTTTTCAGTGATTACCATTCTACCCTATTTCATGTACTTTCAAATTGATGCTAAAATCACTTAATTGTCCCTCATTTTTCTAGAATTTTTCTTGCTACCCTTTTATTTAACCTGCTATCCCCTCAAATCTTTTATTTTCACTTTACTCCCGTTGAAATTTTTGATATTTCACAAAATTTTAGGTAGATTTTTAGAAATTTCTTGTATCCCTGATTATTTTCGGAATCCCGCAAAATTTTCGATCACTTTTTTTAAAAAAAAATTGTGATACCGTAAATATCTGTGTATTTTAAATTTTCGGGATATCGAAAATTTCAAATATATTGAAAAAAAATTTTATTTACTTATTTGAAAAAATTATGTATTTTTATCAGAAATTTTCGATATTTGATTGAAATTTCTGGTACACCACCCAAATTTCTGAGATTTTTTTGAAAATTCTGAAAAATATCAAAATTTTTGTAAATTTCCGATATTTTTTAAAATTTTCGGTATCACACCCTAATTTTCGGGATTTTGAAAATAAAAAAAAACATTTCAAATTCTGAAATATACAAAAGTTTTCTGGTATCAGATTTAAAATTTTCGGTATTTTGAATGAAATTTTTTATACACCTCCAAATTTCTGGTAAAATTCAATTTTTTTTTATAAAAAAAGTGATTTTTCACAAGGGTTTGATGATAAAATCATACCCTTAAGGGGGTGGCAGGTTAAATAAAATGAGTGGCAAGAAAAATTCTCCACTTTTTCATAGGGGCATGATGAATGCATAAGTGGATATCAAATTGGTCCAAGAGTGAAAAAATTTTTTTGCCACCCCATAAGTTTAACATGGAACCCCCAATTTTATGAAAAGAGAGTTTTGCCCAACCAATTTTCATTCTCCAAATTCAAGGTACATTGGCATTTTGAAAAATTTCTGACGATACCGAAAATTTAGTGGCAATATTGGAAATTTCACAAAAACAAGTAAGATTTACGGTACATTTAGGGAAATTTTTCGGTATTTCGTACCGGATATTTCATAATTTCCGGTATCGCCTACCATAAATTATGAAATATCCAGTATTTTCGCACCAAAAATTTCAAAATTCCCGATATTTTTATTTGATACTGATATCGGAAATTCTGAAATTTTGAAATTTCCGGTATTTTCTATTTTTTTTAAAAAATATTTATGTTTATTATGATTTTTAATGTTTCTTGTAGTGAGGACTAGAGGCAGAGATGATTCTACTTTTGACAGGACTACTGATCGAGCAGATGTCGTGGCTCGAGCAACTGATGAGGCACAGGTCGAACGCCACCGTCCGATCAGTTCTCACCAGAAACAGATGGCTAAGCAGGCCGTGTCAGGGTTACGTGCACCTTGTAACGCCCCGTTTTAATTAATATTATATTATATTAATATTTTTGAGTTACCGTTTGATGATTGTTTTGGGGACGAGAATATTTATATTAATCGATATATCTATTAATATATTTGGCGACGTTTCGTTCGGTCCGGTTTTTATTCCGTTCGGTTCGGTAAAATATTATTCGGACCGATATTTAATTCCCAGGAATTATTTTAATTAATTGAATTAATAATATTATTAGATATTATTAAGGTGTTAATTAATAAAATAAATTAGGGGGTGTGAGGATTAATTGTGTAGAATTGGGTATACACCCTTGGTTGCTAGTAAGAACACATTATAAACACTTTTCCTCATTTTCTTTCCATTACAACACCATAAGCCTAACATAGAAGCTTAGAGAGAAATAAAGGGTTTGGAAGAAGAAGAGCAAGAGCAAGAGCAAGGTTTGGATTTTTTGGAATCATCATGAAGCATTCAGGCACTTGAGGTAAGGGGTTTGATCTTCCATTTCATTATAGTTAGGGTTTTGGTTGATATATTTTGGATTTGGGGAAAAATTGATAGGTTGATTCATGAGTTTTGGTTGGTTGATTGTTGAAATAACGTAGAAAGGATGAGTTAGGAGTATGGATTATTGGGTGTTTCATTGCTAGATTGTAGGAACTAGAAGTATAGAAATGGAAACAAGGAAACTGTGAAAAATCAGAAAAGAAATAAACTGTATATTACAGAAACAAAACCGAGAGGATGAAAGAAAATCTCGTGGAGGGTGGATGAAGGGGGAGGCGCCCATCTCAGCTTGAGGGGCGGCCGTCCCCCACTAGAAGGTGCCCGCCTCCTTTCTTTAGGACCCTTGGGACGTTCGTCCCGTGTAGCCATGGGGGGGGGGAGGGAGGTTTCGTGTCATTTTCTGTTTTGCTGTTTTCTGTATTTTGGAACTTCTGTTTTCTGCTTTCCTGCATAATTAGTTTTTGTTTCATCCAATTTCCTTAATTATTCATACTACTAGTAAGTATTAACAAAATATAATTAGGACATAAGTTAGCCGATTAAATTTAGAACCCGATTATGTTCCGATTTCCCGATTCCAGTAATTTCGGCGACGAAGCAAGTTGCTCTGAATTCAACGAAAATTGACGTACTAGCTAATTTTGATGTGTAAATCATAGTGGTGAGGTTAGTTTTTCGAAACTACGAGTTTTTACGAGACGACCCGAAATAGACCAATTTACGGTTAAATTGAATCGGATTGCGTTTTAGTCGATTTAAGACACGTATGGACAATCCGATTTCAATGTTGACGATTATTATTAATGTCGGTTATTAAGAATGGCTTTCGCGACGATTATTGGTGTTTTGACTATTTTTCCGTATTTGAAATTTGGTGAATTAATTGATAATGATGTGGTGTGATTAAACATGATGTTTGCGATGGTGTATTTATTAATGAATACTTGACGACATGCGATGCGATGATATGTTTATCTTGATGTGGATGAATATGACGACGTGGACTTTATGTCAATTTTGATAAGCGATGGTGATGTTTTTGTTGTGTTGTTTTTATTGTCGAGTCACATACATTGCATTAGCGACAAAGGCTTTTATGCCAAGCGACGAGGGTTTTTATGCCAAGCGACGGGGACTTTTATGCCAAGCGATGATGGGCTTTATGCCAAATGTTCCTAAGTATGGACAAAGCGATGGGTACCACATGCATAACATAGTCGTGTCTCATGGAGTCGGTTATGTTTATGATTGAGTTGTTTGGCGTTGGGTTTTAATTGATGGATTATGTGGAATTGCGATGATATATGATGTTTCGTTTGGTGATGATCTTTATGATGAACATGAAATGAATATGACGTGATAATTTCATGATAACTATGCGATGAATATAAATGATGAGTTTTGCGATGATTTAACTTTAATGAAATGCTTAATGCAAATATGATGTGATGATGTTTGTGACGATGGGCTTTTATGCCAAAAGCGACGATGGGCTTTAGCCAATTTGCGATGATTTTGTTTATGTTGCTTATGTTATTAGCATTGTTTGATGTTGTTGTTTATGATTGCTGTGTTGATTAGTGACGTATTGACTTGTGATGATGTCGTGGTGATGAAAGTTTATGCGTTGTTGTGATGATTTATGTCGATGAGGTTATGGCGATAAAGTGTTGATTATACACATTATAATGACGATTAAAGTGAGTGAGATTTGGATATGTGTTGGAATGCACTTATTAACCTATATCTTGTATGATTCCAAAACTATATATCTATGTTATCATGCCTTTAATTATATGTTTTGGAGTATCTCACCCTTTACTTGTTTTGCCGTTACCTTTATACTGGTAACGTGCAGGTTATGAAGACGGAATTTATAGTTGCTGTTAGTCGAGTCGGTGTCGCTCTGATACATAGCACTCGGGGGGAATATTTATGTTGTCTTGTTGTTGTTCTTTTGTTGTTATTCCTTTTGTGAATAAGAATTATACTTTATGAAAATATGATTTGATGAGGAGGTTTAATAAAGAAGGTGTTTTGATTTCTAAGATTCAATTTATGATTTCCGAGGATGCTATGTATCCGAGATTAATACTTTAAAGCAAACTGTTTAAAGTTCTTTAGTTTTGAAGGTGTGACACCTCAGTATTGAGTTTATGAAATTTTAAATTACTCTGATTTTATTTATAAAATCTTGGGTAATGTTGGGGTGTTACATTAGTGGTATTAGAGTAGGTCGGTCTGTCGGCCAGGTTATTAATGTGTTTAACCCTGTTGTATGTGACATGTGTGTGAAACACTGTCCTTACTTGCTTGTTTCTGACTGTTTGTCTGCAGAGATGAGTGTGAAACAAGTAGGGGAGAAGTTTTACTTCTTGGTGGCGCTTGTGGCTATAGATAGAGCCTCAAGCAGTGTTACGCTTTGCTAACTTGAAGTGTAAGTTTGAAGACGTTGTTGTAGTTGGTAAAGATGGTTTATGTCACCATCATGATTATTGACTCTCTACTGACAAATTAAGGAACTGATCACCCTTAATCTCTTGTTGATAGTAGTCGGGATTTGTGTTGGTTGGGATAGACTTGTCTTGCCAACTTAATAGTGTATGAAGCTGATGAGTTAGCACAAGGTGGTGCATGGTTACTTGAGTTGTGGGCGAATTTGGATTTTGTTGAGAAACAAGATTTTGGCAAGCGAACTTCTTGTTGTGATTCTTCCGAAGCATATTGTGAAGATGTGAATGAATTACCGCCGTAGTGCGAAATGAAGTTTTGATGGATTTAGTTTCTGGAACTAGTTGTGATTCGAAGTATCCTTAAGGGATGTTTGTTTTTGAGTTAGAGTTGAAGAGTCAACTTGAGGATTGGTTTGAGCAGAGTTTGTTTATTCGAGCGGGTCTCCGTGGAGTGCTCTAGTTGTGTTGTTCGAGAAGAACAACAGTCGCTTAAGTTGGTGTGTCGTTTTCAGACAAGGGAACGAAGTAGATGTTGAGGACAAGTATCTACTTCCAAGGACTGATGTTGGATAAATCAGTCATTTGGAGCTTACGTGTTTAGTGAGATCGAGGTGAAGTCTGGATGTCTACGGGTTAGTGTGAGAGCTGAAGATGTTTAGACGATGCTTTTCAATATAGTGTATGGTCCTGGCGAGTATTTGTTGATGTCATTAGTGTGACTAATGCGTCAGGTATGATTTTGGAATGTTCAGACAGTACTCTCATGAGTAGCTGTAAGAGTTATTTAGTGTTCATGGATATTATTTGGTTCACATCAAGTTAAGGAAATTGTAGCAAGCATCCGAGCTTTGCGTTATCAGTAGTGAAGTTAGACCAGTGCATGTCGAGTATTCTAAAGATAAAGTTTTGAGCTGTTGGACGTGAGTGCCTTAAGTAAGTGACTTAGACGGTGATATTTTGGACAGTTCCACGAAGATTTATTTTGTATCTTGTAGAAGACTTCAAGGGGTTATTTCAGAGCTTATAAGTTCCTTTGTTTTGGATGGTTAGCTTTGTGAGTTTGATGGAAGATCTTTTTATAAGTTGGTATTGATTGTGGGTACTTTGACTTGAGATGGTTAAGTCGCTATTTGGACTTCGCAATGGGAAGCGAATTTGTTTGAACCAGTGAAAAGTTTAGCGAATGCTTTGGTTTTGGTCTTGTTTAGTACTGAAGAACCTTGTGCGGTGTATAATAATATTTTATTTTGAACTTAAGATATATTTCGGCCTAGATTTTGCAGAGTGTTTTGTCACCTTGGACGATTTGGTTTTCATAAGGAAAAATTGTCGGACGCGTGAGTTAGAGTTTGATGCGGTTGTGCTCATTGAAATATTAAAGGTGCAGATGTTAACGACGAGAAGATTGGAATTGTTGAAGACAATTCAAAGTTTGAGTACGATCTATAAAGAGACTTCGTCTGGTGTTGAGTATAGTATGTTGATATCACGGATAACCCAAGAATATCTGATTTGGGATTTATTATTTTGATGAATGTCGCATTTTTTTTGGGACACTTGTTGAGATTAAGTTCAGAAGGTTATTAAGGATTTGTTCAATACTAACATATGGATTTTGTCGGATACTAATGGGCGCGGTGGATTATTAGATTACGACTAAGATAGATCTTGACGGTAAAGAATTTCGAGATGGTTTGGTAGCCACAGGTACCTTGAGATGATTGATGTTTTATAAAGGAAGATGTTCTATTTGTGACTGAAGTTGGTCGCGACGATGTTCATGTTGAATTCCATAAAAATTTATGTTATGGTTCTAAGTCCAACCTGTTTTGTAATTACGGTAGTATGAGATGACGTTGATGGGTAGAGTTCTTGAGAGAGTGTTTTGGTTTGAATTACCACTTTGGAAGATTGAAAGTTATGAAAGAGTAATTTTTCGAGTTGATGAGACTGATGTTACGAGGTATCCTGATGGGCGTACGCTTTGAACGTATCCATTCTGAGTAATTGTGAAGTTGAGGATTAACCAAGTTGTTTTGCGGTTGGCATCATATACGTAAAAGTGACGCAACATGGTTTAGATATCGAGCATTGAATTTTTAGCGAGTGCGAGATTGTTGGATTTGGACTAGTGAGTTATAGTCGCAAGTCGTCAGTATACGCCCTAGAATGCGTAGTGTATCGTAGTTCGGTTATGTTTGAGTAACTTGTTATTGTTCAAGGGTTGTACGTTGGTAACCTACTAGGACGATGTGACCTTGTGATTTTCTGGAATGAAAGCGATAACTGCAAGTGTAATTCTTGAGTTCGTACTTATGCGTGAATGAAGGCATCATTTTCGTGTTTGTGTAGCACGTGTGGTACTATCCTATTCTCATTGTTTCAGTTTTGGTTTGTATAACCATTTTGTTGTCTTCGTTTTAGCGATGGAGTCGATGTTGTGTCGAAGGACTTTATGTTCCTATCTTTGATGACTCGTTTCCGAAGTGTCGGTTCGAGTGGGTGACTAGTTCCATGGTTGAGGCGTTAGGATGATATCGATCTTGTTTGTTTGGTTCTCGAGTGAACCGGTGTGTCTGCGACTTGTTTGGTTGTTGGGTTGTTAGTTGGTTTTCGAGTGCATTGTATGGGCTTTGCATCTCGGCATGGTTGTTCTTGACGGGACGTTGTGGTTAGGGGGATGCCCTTGTTTTTGGTGTCTTTTGTATGTTATTTAATTGACGCGAGGATTGAGTGGACGAATGCGTAGGCATGTCCCGAATTGTTCGTTTTGGTCGTAATTTCGAGGACGAAAAGTTTATAAGTGGGGGAGAGTTGTAACTCCCCGTTTTAATTAATATTATATTATATTAATATTTTTGAGTTACCATTTGACGATTGTTTTGGCGGCGAGAATATTTATATTAATCGATATATCTATTAATATATTTGGCGACGTTTCGTTCGGTCCGATTTTTATTCCGTTCGGTTCGATAAAATATTATTCGGACCGATATTTAATTCCCCGGGATTATTTTAATTAGTTGAATTAATAATATTATTAGATATTATTAAGGTGTTAATTAATAAAATAAATTAGGGGGTGTGAGGATTAATTGTGTAGAATTGGGTATACACCCTTGGTTGCTAGTAAGAACACATTATAAACACTTTTCCTCATTTTCTTTCCATTACAACACCATAAGCCTAACATATAAGCTTAGAGAGAAATAGAGGGTTTGGAAGAAAAAGAAAAAGAACAAGAGCAAGAGCAAGGTTTGGATTTTGTGGAATCATCATGAAGCATCCAAGCACTTGAGGTAAGGGGTTTGATCTTCCATTTCATTATAGTTAGGGTTGTGGTTGATATACTTTGGATTTGGGGAAAAATTGATAGGTTGATTCATGAGTTTTGGTTGGTTGATTTTTGAAATAACTTAGAAAGGTTGAGTTAGGAGTATGGATTATTGGGTGTTTCGTTTCTAGATTGTAGGAACTAGAAGTATAGAAATGGAAACAAGGAAATTGTGAAAATCCAGAAAAGAAATAAACTGTATGTTACAGAAACAAAACAGGGAAGATGAAAGAAAATCTCGTGGAGGGTGGATGAAGGGGGAGGCGCCCACCTCAGCTTGAGGGGCGGCCGTCCCCCACTAGTAGGCGCCCGCCTCCTTTCTTTAGGACCCTTGGGACGTTCGTCCCGTGTAGCCATGGGAGGGGGGAGGTTTCGTGCCATTTTCTGGTTTGCTGTTTTCTGTATTTTGGAACTTCTATTTTCTGCTTTCCTACATAATTAGTTTCTATTTCATCCAATTTCCTTAATTATTTATAGTACTAGTTAGTATTAATAAAATATAATTAGGACATAAGTTAGCCGATTAAATTTAGAACCCGATTATGTTCCGATTCCGGTAATTTCGGCGACGGAGCAAGTTGCTCCGAATTCAACGAAATTTGACGTACTAGCTAATTTTGACGTGTAGAACGTAGTGGTGAGGTTAGTTCTTCGAAACTATGATTTTTACGAGACGACCCGAAAAAGAACAATTTACGGTTAAATTGAATCGGATTGCGTTTTAGTCGATTTAAGACACGTATGGACAATCCGATTTCAATGTTGACGATTATGATTAATGTCGGTTATTAAGAATGGCTTTCGCGACGATTATTGGTGTTTTGACTATTTTTCCGTATTTGGAATTTGGTGAATTAATTGATAATGATGTGGTGTGATTAAACATGATGTTTGCGACGGTGTATTTATTAATGAATACTTGATGACATGCGATGCGATGATATGTTTATCTTGATGTGGATGTATATGGCGACGTGGACTTTCTGTCAATTTTGATGAGTGATGATGATGTTTTTGTTGTGTTGTTTTTATTGTCGAGTCACATACATTGCATTGGCGATGAGGGCTTTTATGCCAAACGACGAGGGCTTTTATGCCAAACGATGAGGGCTTTTATGCCAAGCGACGATGGGCTTTATGCCAAATGTTCCTAAGTATGGACAAAGCGACGGGTACCACATGCATAACATAGTCGTGTCTCATGGAGTCGGTTATGTTTATGATTGAGTTGTTTGGCGTTGGGTTTTAATTGATGGATTATGTGGAATTGCGATGATATATGATGTTTCGTTTGGTGATGATCTTTATGATGAACATGAAATGAATATGACGTGATAATTTCATGATAACTATGCGATGAATATAAATGATGAGTTTTGCGATGATTTAACTTTAATGAAATGCTTAATGCAAATATGATGTGATGATGTTTGTGACGATGAGCTTTTATGTCAAAAGCGACGATGGGCTTTAGCCAATTTGTGATGATTTTGTTTATGTTGCTTATGTTATTAACATTGTTTGATGTTGTTGTTTATGATTGCCGTGTTGATTAGTAACGTATTGACTTGTGATGATGTCGTGGTGATGAAAGTTTATGCGTTGTTGTGATGATTTATGTCGACGAGGTTATGGCGATAAAGTGTTTATTATACACATTATAATGACGATTAAAGTGAGTGAGATTGAGATATGTTTTGGAATGCACTTATTAACCTATATCTTTTATGATTCCAAAACTATATATCTATGTTATAATGCCTTTAATTATATGTTTTGGAGTATCTCACCCTTTACTTGTTTTGCTGTTACCTTTATACTGGTAACGTGCAGGTTATGAAGACGAAATTTATAGTTGCTGTTAGTCGAGTCGGTGTCGCTATGATACGTAGCACTCGGGGGAATATTTATGTTGTCTTGTTGTTGTTATTTTGTTGTTATTCCTATTGTGAATAAGAATTATACTTTATGAAAATATGATTTGATGAGGAGGTTTAATAAAGAAGGTGTTTTGATTTCTAAGATTCAATTTATGATTTCCGAAGATGCTATGTATCCGAGATTAATACTTTAAAGCAAACTGTTTAAAGTGATTTGGTTTTGAAGGTGTGACGCCTCAGTATTGAGTTTATGAAATTTTAAATTACTCTAATTTTACTTATAAAACCTTGGGTAATATTGGGGTGTTACACACCTCGCCGACGGACTGCTAGAGCTTCTGCGGCAGTTGAGGAGGATCAGTCTCATGTTCCTACAGACGAGCAAGTAGTTGTTGTAACACCCCAATTTCTACCCAGTAATTATAAATAAATCAGAGTATAAAATTTTCAATCAGCAATTGGGATATCACATTTTCAACTTAAAACACAACCTGTAATTTCATTTAAACTAGATACATAACACTTTAATCAGAAGGATGAGCTCAACAACCTGTTTAGCCTTTAAACATAAATCAACTTTTATAATAACTAAGCAGCAGATTCACAACGTTAAACTTTTGAGAATAAAATATAGCATCTTTATCAACTCAAGCAACTTTAAAACAAGCAAACTTCTTGATAAAAACACTTAAACTTCAACAGCGGACTAATTAATCAATGATAAAACAAAACAGAGAGATTACATCAACATATTAAAATCCAACAGTAATTAAAACAAGCGTTTATCCTCCGAGTGCTATGTATCAGAGCGACAACCCCAACTCGAACTAACAATGACTAGAACTTCATTCCTCATTACCTACATGTTATCCATGTAGAGACAACATCACAACAAAATGGGTGAGATATCTAACAATCTAATAAGTTTTATGATAAATAACATATATTAGAATTCAGATAATGTAAATCACCGCTTCGTAAATTATTCACAAAACAAACAATTCCACAATTTATTAAACATTCAGAACGACTCAAAATACAATATGAGATACAACATGTTCAAATGCACATGCATGTGGTACCAATGGAGCAAAACTCTCAACTTAAAAATTATCAACTAATAAAGGCATCAACAAGACATTAGCCTTGGTGCCATTCAAGACCAACTTAATAATATTGCCAATTCATGCCAAATTAATAATTCATGCATTAGCCTATATATATATATATATATATATATATATATATATATATATATATATATATATATATATATATATATATATTATTCTAAATTTTAACTCACAATGGACGCACGCTACGGTTCATTACCAAATTTTATAACTAAATCTTTTTTTTTATTTTTTTATTTATCCATACATATTTCATTAATAATATATATCTCACAAAACAAAAAAGTGACGTTGCATTGTTTCAATTTCCAGAACTATCAAATTGTTATTGTTATTCACATAATAACCATACCATATAATATATATATAATATTGCATCGTACACATTACTGTAGCGGTCACATAACTCAATTTGGTTGTGGAAAGCATGTATTTAATTATGTAGTGATTTATATATATATATATATATATGATACAGCAAGTGCCACTCGGCACTCCTTGCCACCCACATGCACATGTCGTTCTGCACGCCCTTCCACTTTCCATATGTGTCGTTCGACACACTTTTCTTATCCAGTGTGTACTGTTCAGTACTGTCTTCTTTCCAATTTCAGTTCCTATAATGTTTCTCTGAATAATTTTATAATTTTACCGATTCATCAATATCTATAAATTCATCGCACAGGTATCAATCGACTATCGCTAAATATAATTTTTCATTCACCCCATCAATTCGGCAAGCAATTCAAACCAGTTTTCAACACAAAAAATTCATAATTTCTTAACAAACAGAACAACTACAAATGCATGGTAATTTTCCATTACCCTAATTCCCACATACTACTCATCATACAACCCATTAGAAAATTAGAACCTCACCCTTACCTTGGATTGAAGGTCGCTCTACCGAGTTCCGGTCGAATTTCAGTTTGGCTTTCAGTGTGTAATTTCCTCCCGACGACAATTTCTCCCAAAACCTTGGTCCTCTTCTTCCTTTCCTTTCCTCGCGTACTGCTACCTTTCTTTTCCTTGTTTTCTAACTAGCCTTATACTTCTTTTTTTATATTATATTCTAAAATAACTACTTTACTAATATTTGTCTTCTTGGGCTTGTTTCTAACACCTCCTTTTCTACTAACTACCAAAGGCCCAAAAATATTTCTACACTATTATTATTATTATTATTATTATTATTATTATTAATATTAATCTACCTACTATACCACAATAAAATCAACTAATTAATCAACACCACTCAACATACATACGACTTATCAACAATTAATTCGAAAATAATTTAATTAAATAATTAATTAAATATGCGGGTGTTACAGTTGTAGCGCAGCTGATGGTTCAGGAGCCAGTTGTTGAGGAGCCGATGATGCAGGAGCGGATAGTTGAGGAGTCAGTTCTAGAGTCGGTTCAGGAGGCGGTGCAGGTGCCGGTGCAGGAACCGATGCGGGAGGCGGTGCCGGTTCAGGAGCCGGTCCAGGAAGGAGTGAGAGAGAGAAAGATGGAGTAAAAGTTTTGACTAAGTCAAGTCAAGATAATTAAATATAACTATTTGACCAAATCAACTCATTATAAATTATAAAATTAATAATAATAACAAAAATAATACTTAATATTTTAAAAATAATTTTCTCATTTTAAGATGTCACAAAATTTATATAGAACTTTTGAAATATAACAAAATTTACAATAATCTCCCACATTTCAAAAGTTATAAAAATTTGGAAAATAAATTCTGGATTAACATCATGAGTGTGATGCATCAAACTAGTGTAGCAAGCTATATGAACTAGTCCTAGAATGATAGTACTTAACATACAGCGAGATTGATGTATTAAGCTATATGAACCAAGATCACTTAGTGTATGTTGAAGGTCTACCACTCACATCACACTTCACAGTTCTTGTTCTTTACGTCGTGGTACGCTAATAGATCGTGTGTATACCTGGTTATTTCATGAGTGATCTAGAGATTTCGCCAAGATCTCATACAAGCGGTCCCACTTGACACTCATATAGGTGATTTCATCAATTGTATGCTGCAAATCATAGACCTCCAATAAGGATATGAAATTCATTAAAAGCTATATAAGCTTATCCTCTCAATAATGCAGTGTCTAGCACTTTCTCACTTACACCATAGGAAAATTACGCAAACAAAAATTAATCAAATAGCTTTTGGTGCTAGCAAAACTAACAAGTGATTTGTTCTTACCCATATGAACCTTTTCATGGGATCTTCAATCACAAAAGTTGGGTTCCCATCACTTATTAGTTTCAATTGGCTTAAGTCTGATTCCCTTCGATGTATTCACAAATTTATTTCATTCTAGGGCTTTGTCAGATGATAGACTAGGATCACTTTGATCTGACTTCAAATAAAAAGAGGATATTATCTTGTTATTCAGTAGCTACTTTAAACAAAAATGAGGAAGTAAAAAAATTCTTCCTACAAATTACTGAGTAAGACGTCTCTAAGTAAACGAATCTCAAATATTACTCAAGTTTTAATATTAAACTTGGTCTCTATAATTAAATTTATAAAGGACTGCTTATATAACTTTTAAGCGACGTCGACATTTCTCAATAAAAATAAATATAAATCTATTTAAGATTTTATTATAAAGGAATGTTTTTTAAGTAACATCATCCCCGCAATGAGAAATAATTTCACATTTAGTTTTGTTCTCATTTGAATTATATATTAACATCAATGTATTATTGTAACACATTGAATCATTCACTATAAGAAATATCACAATTTTAATTATGACTCAAAATATCTCATGGGATTAAAATTCACCATACAAATATTTTTCACAGTACTCAACAAATAATAAATAGTTTTCCAACAATATGAAAATTTATTCTCATATTGAGAACAGTATCATCTCAAATTTCTCTAATTAATATATCTTCTAAACTTCTCAAATATTTCTCATTTGAGATAATTTTCTGCTGGTATTTATACTCCTTTGATGATATTATGCCGTCACACATTCTTTTTCTTTTTTTTTTAACTAAAAATGATATTCATTCATTCAGATTGATAGAATACATCGAATAATACAAATTCAAAATCGCTATAAACGAAAAAGGATGAATCTGCAAACAAACTCACATCACCCATGTTAATAACATATAACAGCAAAATACCTACAAATGTGACAAAGCCTACAAATATGACAAAATTGAAATGCTCGGTATACTCATCTCTCCGAGTTTGCAACGTTTATGACGTCAAAATCATTGGTTGAAAATACAACGAGTCGAAGCTAATCTATGTCAAGTCTGAGCTGAACAAACACCGCACAAAGTCGAAAAACAAAATAACGCCGCAATAAAACTACCACCAATACAACACCGCACTAAGTCGACAAAATTACACAACGGCGCACTAATACAACAAAATCACAAAAAAAAACTAAAAATATACGTGAAATCACTTATTTAAATGAAAAGAAAAAGAAAAAGAATTAAGAGGGGTGATAAATTGACCCTAAAACCACTCCTCTTTAATGGATGAAGAACAAAAGAAAATTGAGATTGGAAGAAAAGAGAGACAAAATAGTTGGCTCGTATAAGAATATTCACCTTCTCTTTCTTAAAAAAATATAAACAACACAACATATAAAAAATTATCATAATTATTTTTTAGAATATTCATTAAATACTCACAAACATCTTTTGATTCTATTAAATGCTCAAAAAATATATAGTGCTATTATTTATAAATATCAACATTTCTATTGCACTTATTTCTTTCATTCATATATAAATCTCAAAATTATTTAATATATTGTCAATTAGAATAAAATAAAGTATTTAAAAATATTTTATTCATACATGTATATACACACCAGATTAATATTTTCTAATATAAAGATTATATGCCCCCACAATAAAATGTATTCTAAGCAAATTAAAAGTGGACATATATATATTATATAATCTCATAAAATTTCATCTATAACAATATCTCTAAATATATCTTAATTCTACACTTAACTCAAATAATTATTAATATTTAAAATAGATAATATTAAAATTTATTTAGTTGATATCAATAAAATAAATATTTTCATAAGGAAATCTATTACAAAATTTTAAAAAATAAGTATCTCATATCCATAAAGTCACAACAACAATAAACATTTAGCAAAAATTATATAAATGCTTCATTTTAAAATAATAACAAAAATGATCAAACTACAACATAATTCAATAAAAATATTATATTCCTCCACAACACAATTTTTATAAAAAGGAAAATATTAATATGTGTCCTTGGACACTATTTAAATGTTTAAAATAATAATAATTTTCAGAGATGTGCATTGAAAGTTAAAATAATTGATTTTTATAAAAAATATTTTTTTTATTTGATATTCTTAAACAGTGGGCATGATCCTTATAAAAAATTTCTTTTGAAAGTAAACTAAATACATAACAGTTGTATACAATTTTTTTATTTGATAATTAGTGAAAATTAAGTTTCAATTAAGTACTAAAAATAACAATTAATCTACCATCATAAAAAAAATTATTTTAGAAACATAATCAATTTGTATTAATATATGAAATGATAGTAATAATACCTATACAATCAGTTTCTAACTTAATTTTATATTTATAACAAAAACGTTTCTCTTTAATATAATATTGATATAATAATTAATACTATATCATTACGATATATAATAAATAATAGAATAGTGATGTTGATCTTAAGTAAAGTAGACCATTAAAAAAATATCACCAACTAATTCATCACAATATCACTCTTTTCATTTGATCAACTCATAATAATTTTTTTATATAATTTTTTTTTAAATAATAAAAACTCGTAATAAAATATTTAAAAATAAAACAAAAAGATAAATCATATTTAGAGTTAATCATATGAAATTCACTTCAATGTGCTTAATCTATAGAAAAAGAAACAAACATACTTCTTAATCTAAATGAAATGAATTTATTTTTTTCTAGAATAAAACTTGATTAATTTTAACTTTAGTATTCCCATAATTTATAGGGAAAAATATGAAAGAAAATAAATAGGTGAACAATTCTACATATTAAAAAAAAAGTCAAACAACAACTTAAACCACGAGACATGATTTTCAAATATCGTTCACGCAGAAAATCCATTATAGACAAATGTTAAAAACGTTATATTCACATACCATATAATTAGTGATAATCAATACTGAAACCTTTAAAATCAGAAGCTTGTTTTAGTAATCATTGAACACAAAAAAACAGAATAATATAACATGAATTTGAAAAATATAGAACCTGAAGATTTAAAAACATCAACCATAACGAGATATACATCATTAAGATTGTTGTAGAAATTTAACCACTGATGTAACTCGATCATCTCTTATCGTAATAAGATCATTGAACCTGTAAAATAATTAACTATTACATAAATCTGAGACGTCTAAATGTATTGTCCTTAAGTATTTATCTACCTCATAAGTGCAAATCTTCCAGGAATCAACATGTTCTTCTTGGCATGAATCTGAGGTAATAGAACAAAAAGAAGTAATCTTTAAGATAACATGAAGATGTAACCAGGATAAAAAAACAAATGTATTTTTAAGATAACATGTATCTATTTTCTATGTTGTAAAATATGACATGAGAATAGTTATATAGAAGAGAGAGAATGATGGGGTAAAAGCTTTTACTAAGTCAAGTCAAGATAATTAAATATAATTATTTGATCAAATCAACTTATTATAAATTATAAAATTAATAATAATAATAACAAAAATAATAATTAATATTTTAAAAATAATTATCTCATTTTAAGATGTCACCAAATTTATATAGAACTTTTGAAATATAACAGAATTTACAACAAATTTTTGGTGTCTTGAAGCTTTGAGAGTGAAAAATGACGATGCTAGTTTATGAAGTAAGCTATGAAAGAAGAGTGACAGTTAGTTGAAATTGTAGGAAGAATTTGAATCGTTTAATTTGGGAGCACCCCCTTCCTTCTTTTTTTTTTCTTTCCTTTTCTTCTCTGGTTTTAGAGTGTTGTATTTATAGTGAGAATGATGTGAAAACCTATTATCTATTTATAAAAATCAAAGTAGTTGACTTTTACAAATTAACCATTCTGATTACATGCCTAATTTTTCACTAATCCAAGGATATTAGTGTCTAATTACATGTTTGCTACACTCTTATGCATTTGACATTTATGACATCTGATGTGTCAATTTGTGAATTAATTCAATTATTCTATTAATTATTTGATTGATTGAAATGATATTCATTAGGCAATCTTTACATAGAAAACAACAAAAGGACATTTAAAATAACTTGAAAAGTGAAGGGTCACACAACTTTCAATACAACCCTTTCACTTCTTAACCCTATCTCTCACTTTCTATGTCTGTTAAATTGAACGAATCCCTCCCTCTCTATACTCATAAATCGCTCCCCCTCTCTTTATTTTCATCAGAACACGCCCCTTTCTACCCATTCTCTCTTTTTCTCTTGATTTTGTTTATCGATTCTTCTATTCATCAATTTGCATTTCATGTCTATTTTGATTCAAGATTTTGGGAGTTCTTCAGTTTCCCTAATTGCAATTTGATTTGATTTTTAGGCGTTTATTTTTCAGGTTAACAATCAATTCATTGCTAGCCCAATTGAATCTGTGAAGGATATTAATGAATCAAATGATTTATGGAAAATAGTGGTTAGGTGTAAACATATGTGGTATGTGAACAATGCTTCAATGGCTTCTCCCACCTCAAAGATTCAACAAGAAGCATTTGTTTGTGTACACCTGTAACATGGAACCACCTTTAACCTTAACAATGGTATGTGAATGTGTTTGTTTGTTGTTTTGAATCATAAAAGTTTGATTTTTAGATGACATGTTATATGAGTTTTGATGTAGGTTAAATTTATGGCTTTCAGGTTCCAGAAGTTCACAGTTCATAGCTTCATGATTTAGATGTTCATTCTCAAGATAATAATATTATTGGAAAAGTGACCTCATAATGGATTATTCTACTTTCTAACAGAAACTAAACAACTGACCTTTTGTTTCACAGTGGGCATAATAACACGATAGTTTGCGTCAAAATTGGGGATCTGATCGGACAGAGAGGCATCGTCGGTGTAACACTGAAATCATGATGGGTTAATACTTTAGATATTCACATAGCATTAGCTTTGTTCATTCATTAACTTTCCCGTGCATAGGTATCAAAGCATTTGGTGAAAGCTCCAAAAATTTGTATGTGTTTTGGAAGTATTTTTGTATATAACAACAACATTAGACAAAAGAACATTGAATATAGTACTTTAAATTTCATATAATGCATCGTTCTTTTCACATTTACAAACATATTTCTAAAAACACTTAGGTCTAAGAGAGCACTTCCCTGACTGTAGAAAAATGAATTAATATGTTAGTAGAGTGGAGTGATTTACACAAGAACATTGAAAATGTTGTAGGTCTAAAAAATATTGGAATTGAAAAAGGAAACTAAATGTCTTTGACAATAGAAAATATGACCAAAACACTACTTATTTCATTATGATGAATGTGTGAAGAAAACGCAAGAAAGAGGGAGGTTTGAATTGGGTTTTCCAGTCTTGAATAATTTTCGTATCTTATTGATGTTGCGATAAGTGAGGTTCTTGAAAAAGATTTCAGAAGCATATATGATAATAATAAACAAAAATATAGAACAAAAGATTTTTCTTGGTTCTCTTGAGAAGTTCTCAAGCTAGTCCAGTCCACCCTACCAAGGTGATTTTGCCTTGAACTCAAGGTCTTAATCCAATAAAATCAACTTGATTATATTCTTCACAGGCAACTGATGTGACTAACATCCACTAAGACATCCATCTTAGTCTACTAAACGCTTTTGACCTAGCCGACCCTTTGAGGAACACAATACCTTCTAAAGCTTTTGACTTGCCTGGTCCTTTAGAAGAATAGTTTACCACCTTTATAAAGCTTCTGACCTACCCGGTCCTTTATAAGGAACACGATACCTTCTAAATCTTGTGACATGCATGGTCCTCTAGAATAATTGTTTATCACATTCCTAAAGCTTCTAACCTACACGGTCCTTTAAAAGGAACAAACAATTATTTGCTTTTACAAGGTTTATTAATCGAATAATGTAACACCCCAAACTCTACCCAAAGATTTTATTAAAAATCAGAGTAATTAAAACTTTCAACAAAGCATGGGATGTCACATTTCAACATATACAACACGAACATATCAGATACATAACACTTTCGTCATCAAGGGATCACATATCACTTGTAACAACTTTTAACACAAAACATTCCTTTTATTACTACGCAACGGAATTCATAGTTATACAACTTAAATCAACTAATCATCTTTATTCACTTAAACAACTTGAAACATCATGTTCAACTTCCAAAATACTTAAAACTTTTATTTCACAACATCACTTAAGATTTAATAATTATACTTATAACATCAAGAGTCAACAATATAAACGACATAGACAGAAACATCCCCCCGAGTGCTACGTATCAGAGAAATTGACAGCAACTTGAACTAATAGCAACTAATTATTCGTTCATGAATACCTGCACGTTACCAGTATAAAGGCAACAATGAAACAAATGAAATGGGTGGGATATCTACCAATATAAACAAGTGTATGATAAATAATATGTTAGGATTAAATCATACAAAATTATCACATCGCAGTCAACAACATCATAAACCACTTCACAATCAGCAATAATGCAAAATCACTTCACAATTAACAACAACATAAATCATTTCACAGATAACAACAACACAATTCACTTAGTATCACAACAAACATATTTATGACAACTCAAATGAGACACAACAATGCATATGTATGTGGTACCAACAGGGCTTCAACCCTCTTCACAAGGCATAAGCCTCCTTCACAAATCCGCCTATATAGGCCTTCACAGATGCAAATGTATGTGACTCAATTAATGTACAACAATATTAAGAATTCACTTCACGAGGCATATGCCTATATCACTGTCATTACCAATTATTATAGGTAATCAGCGTCGCTAAAACATCCTGCAACTTCGCATAAAACAACAACATACACATCGCTAATAATTCACAAGGAAAATAAAAACGCAACATATTCAACATAATTCACAAAACAAACCAATCACAAATTACCTACTAACATATACGAACTACCTCGAAAAATTTTGGTTAATTCCAGACAACTAATTTTACCGCTTAATTCACTAACTCGGTTAATTAGGTATTATTTTTATTCGCGATTATAACTTCTCATTATCAACTAACTTCTACAAATTTTATTAGACTAATTTAATTAATTCCCTACAACAAACTTCCCCTTCATACTGCTATTTTAACCGCTCCACTAACTATTATTTCAAAACCTGCAACTAATACAATATATCAGTTAAATGTTAACTCTGCTATTTCTTTCCAACTGCTAAATTATCAAACTTGTCATTTAATTATTTCTAAAGTTTAATTTCTAAATTTCTTAATATATTCTACTGGTATCAAATTACTTCCATCACTGTTAGTTCCTGCTATTTTCTTCTAAGACTGCAACTGCAATTTACCTGCATCAGCACCTGGATTTCTGCTACTTGTTAATTATACTACAACAGTTTTATGTTCTTCAATTAACCGCTACATATATTTATTTCCAATGTTACTATATCAACTGATCAATATCCTAAACTGAAGCACTACAGTTAAATAACCTATATTTGCTTAACGTACCTTAAGAAAACAAACAGAAACAGAGTGGCCCCCCACGTGACCACAAGGGCGGTCGCCCCACCCATCACTAAGTCCTTAGGGCGGTTGCCCCAACACCAAGACGGGCGTCCCAACCCATGAACCTTAAGGGCGGTTGTCCTACTTCCTTTATAGCATCAGGGGCGCTCGGCCCACCCCACATACATACATATTTTTTTCTTCCCCTTTCTCTTTTATTACTAACAGATGGCTTACTTCTTACTTTCTTCTTCATCAATTCTATTCATTAAATTACTTGAATTCAAACTCAGGTACCAATCTTAACAGTTTCACCAATAATTCTTCAACGTGCTTACGTGGACCAACCTTCTAGACTCAATCGACTTATTTACTAACAATAACTTCACATCAAATTAATTCCCAGTAAA
This sequence comes from Vicia sativa, assembly GCA_021764765.1. Taxonomy (NCBI): domain Eukaryota; kingdom Viridiplantae; phylum Streptophyta; class Magnoliopsida; order Fabales; family Fabaceae; genus Vicia; species Vicia sativa. The sequence continues at coordinate 86,602,929 of CM038793.1, read as the reverse complement.
GTCTCAATTACCACAACAAAACATTCACATATACTTCTTATTTTCACTAATCGATCAACACCCATAACACTGGTACCAAATCTAACAATTATTCCACACACAATCTACACAAGCAGAGATAATCTCATATAATTTCATCTCCACATACGATTCATCATAAACCCGGTTATAGAGCTAGAACCTCACCCTTACTTGGATTTAACGGTCGCTCTAACTCTGATCGAATTCCTAATTTCTGGTCGCATTTCGATTTGGATTTTCCAGTCTGAAATTCTTCTTTCAGCGGTTAAATCCCCTTGTTTTCTCCTCTTTCTCCCACGTACAACAAACTTCTTTTCTTCTCAACAAAAACCTAATTCTCCTTCTTTTCTTTATTTTTAAATCCTAATTATAATAATATTATTATTAATATTCTATTGGGTCTATGTCATACCCCAATTTTTGACCTAACATACCACCTTACATCTGCATCATTGCATCACTAACAGTTCAGAACAGAATTAATTGGGTGTAGTTTCTACAGGTCAAAATTAGGGTTTCACAATTTTTCATCTGATTCAAGAGGCAATCAATTAGGGTTTGAGCTTCATTCACCTCAATTGATCTATCTTGATCAAACCGTCAACCTCTGATCTTCAGATATCAAATTTTTCCTCATGATCTATCGAGGATCGACCAATTAGGGTTTTTATCGAGGATGAGCAATCACTGATTTTCTGATCAATGAATGACTTTTTTGATTAGAGATTGATCTTCATATCTTAAATACAACATGTTGACCTAATTTCTAGATTCAAAACATCACAGAAGTTCACAGAATTCATCAGTCAATTTCTAGATCATCTGATGAAATTTCATCTAAACTGAAAAGTCTAACTTTGACTTTTGGTCAACATTTTCAAGATAAAACTTTTTCAATCATCAAAATACTTCAAATGATCCATCATGATCATAAAAAATCAAGAAATTTGGAAAAGTCAACAAAAAGTCAAAATTTTCAACACTTGGAAAATTTTTCAAGTGTTAAAATTTCACACTTTTTCCAAACTTCATGGCATTGTTTCACATAGTTCCACTTTGAATTAGAAAAAACTCAAAACATGAAAGTTGTAGCCCTTGAAACAAGCTTTCCAAAATGTCCAAGAACTCTCAAATCCATGGAGTCTAGATATACTTTTGATTTTGAAACATAGAGCTCCAAAATCTTTGATTTTCAAGTACAACTTTCAAGATTATATGTCATTTTTGAGTTTCTTCTTCTAGAAGCCATGCCACCTAGCAAAGAGGGATAGAGCTGATAAAAAATCAGATGGAGAGTAATTATGATGGGATAAGATCAAGTTGAAAAATTAACCATGGTTAAAAGGAAGCTTCCTTTTGCATTTATTGCAAAAATGACTTCCTTGCCCTCTAAGGCAACTTGTAAATACCAAAGCCAATCTTCTTCACTTACCATTCAGAACTTTTGACCTATAAATAGAGGTCATGTTGGCCATTTGAAACTACACCAAAGCTATTCCAAAACAAGGTTTCTCCATTCTTTCTTAAAATTCAAGCAACATAGTTCAATTTGAGGAAACTTGTATTTTTCAAAACTTGTGAAAAAACATGAGATATTTGGTGTCTAACATGTCATAAACATCATATGTAACTGATTTGAAACTTAAAATCAACACAAGAAACACTAAAACTCAAAGTTGCATTTCAAAATTCCAAACTTGTCAAAACTGCCTTAACTATCGAATTGGATCATTGGCTCGAGCAAGTTGTGATTTTTTCACTCAAACATCATCAACATACTCCATATGGATGATGCAGACCATTAACTTCAACCTGTAACACCTATAACATAGAATTCAAGTTTCACTTTGGAGCTTATGCAGGTGGACTTGGTTGGAATGATCCAGGCTAATTCATGATGTGCAAACCATCCTCACACAATCCTTGAAGTCCGTTGGTGCTATAGGAATCATCAAAACAGTTCTGGAAACACTCCATCATCAATTTCGATCTCAGCTTCAAGAGGTAAGAACACGAACTTCAAACTCCATGATTCCTTGGTTTCAGTTTAAAAAGCTCTTGGCCATTTTGTTTCTGCACCATCACCGATCAATAACCCTCAATCAATTGATTAATTCATTCACCATACACGATTTCAATTAGAATTTTCAGAACTAGGGTTCTTCGTGTTCGTGCGAAATTTAATCATGTTAAGCTTAAAATAAATGGAATTAAATGACATCATCATGTTCCTAGGTTTAAAACGATCAAGTTTGATGTTTACATCATTCAATTTCATCAAGAAATAAGGATTCCATGGCTGATTGAAGATTGGAGGAAGAAGAAGAAGCTGCGCGCGTTTTTTCAAATTTAAAAATCCAGTTTATAATATAATTACATGGTTTGATTTCAATACACGGATGTATTGCCGCCCCAGCGGTTTCCAGCTCACTCTTAAGTCATTCATGCCATGCCTTGCCTAATGGTCCCGGGTTCGAGTAGCCTTGGGACCATTTTTTGCCAAACTTTGTAATTTTTCTTCATATTTTTTGCAAACTTTGACTTTTTCAAAACCCAATCAAAACTCCTCATATTGAGGCGATTTTTTGTACACTTGTCAATTAACATATCTATTTTAAGATAGTGTCAAAAAATTTCAGAAAAACTTTCATCTGATTATATTTTTATCGAGCCGAAAACGATACATTTGAGTACTTTTCAAAGCACTTTCAAAGGTGATTTTTTCAAACTTTCGAAGCCCGATTCTTTTCCAAACTTCTTGTAAGTAAATTTCATCTTTCAAAAACACTTTCAAGATCTTTTTTCAAAACTTTCCATCAAACTTACATCTTTTTCCATGATCGATCCGATTTGACGATAAAACCGAATTCGTTTTCTCTCGAATTTCTTAATCGATCGTGGGCCTTCCTTACGGTGTAAGTCCCAAAATTATTTTTATGTACATACATATTTCCTTGTACATATCAAATTCTTTCATGTACATATTAATTTTCCTTATACATAATACAAATACTTTTGTAAATACTCAAATACAGACAAACTTCGTCCGTTTGTTTTCGTTTCGATTGTGTATACACTGAATACCATTGGTATTGAAAGGAGTATTATTCCCGGTGAAACTGATTTTAAACCAATGGGCCACCCTTATGGTGTAAGTCCCAACCCTCCTATGTACATCCACAACTTCTTGTACATAAATACACGTTCGTGTACATACTTACTTCTTTGTACACAATTCGAGCTTGTAAGTAATCAAGTTACGCTTGTTTCAAACGTTCGTTTCACAAACACTTGTTTATATTTCCTTCATAAACTCTTGTAAAAATAACATCATACATCTGTTTATATTTCCTTCATAAACTTCTGTGAATACATATCACACACACACACACACACACACACTTGTTTATACAACTGTCTAGTTATAACATAACAACTAGTCTAACCAATAGATTCCTCACAATTAGCCTCCTCTTGGGCTTTGTACAAGATAACTCATTTCATCTGAGTTCAGCCTCCGCTTAGGCTTCATATAAGACAACACTCCCCTGCTGAGTCAACCTACTCTTGGGCTTCGTTCAAAAGAACTCCTTGTTGAGTTTAGCCTTCTCTTGGGCATCAAACAAGAAAGAGACCAGGAAATCTCTTAACAGCCTCCTATTGGGCTTCCAATACAAAGAATCACCCGCGCTAGGATAGAACCCAGAGAGTATAATTTCCCGGTGAAATTGCTCTTAATCCTAAAAGGATAGTTTCCCGGTGAAATCCCTTTTAAAGCCAAAGCCAGCCATACCCTATAGCTTCCTCTTGAGCTTCATACAAGGACCCTCGATGACCCTCGATGACCCTCGGAATGCCTCCTCTTGGGCTTACAATACAAGGACCCATGGGCTTCTTAAAAGCATCCCTTAATCCAATCAATTTCTCCTCGAGATTTAGACGTTTATCATCTCTATGGAAGAAGTATCCCATCTATCACATCACATACAATCAAATCTTTTTTTCAAAACTCTTTTCAAACAAAAACATCTCTTAATTTGTAAGTGGTAACGCTTGTACACTCAAGCAAAACACCCAATGCTTACAATTAAAAGATTCAATCATCTTTTTCAAACATCTTTCTAAAATTCGTAAGTGGTAACGCTTGTACACTCAAGCAAAACACCTATAACTTAAGATGAAAGATTTCAATCAATCAACCTTTCAAAAATGTATGTGATGAAATAGATTAGATACATTTTTCGTTAAGATGACATTCGTCTCTGTCTCTTACTAACATCCCGTTGCTTCCACTAGCATAAGTGGGAACTACGATTGTTCTGACTTTCTCAACATCCTTTTGAGAATACGTAGGCACAAGGTCTCATCCTTGGCGAGCAAATTTCTTTCTCCCTCAAACCAAACAAACCATAGATCCCTTTAGATCCGAGCTACAAATGCTCTGATTCCCATTAAGGGATATGTATGCAGAAGATCCCAATGATCTTTGCAAGCACAATAATAACAAAACCTAGGATCCCACATAATCTATCCTTCTTAAAATCCCAAAGGAGAAACTTTCCCAATCATAGAAATAGCAATTTAAAACACACAAACATATCAAACATATTCATATATAAAGCTATAGATAACTATATATATTTAGGGTGCTCCATCTATTCCCTTTATATAACAAACCCCCTTACCCGGAATCTCCCCAATGCGTTGCGTCTAGTTTGCGCTAGTCGTAATGCATATCATAATCAATTGAGGGTATTGCAGCTTTCCCCTTTTTCATAATCATTTTTCTTGTGTTGGAAATAATAAAGCTTGATGCTCGCGACATCTTACAAACAAATCAAAAGAGTAAATAATTTCGAGCCAGAGAATCCGAATTCAGATTCGATTCCCTCGCACGTCACTTTTTAACGCGAACAGTCTATTATTCACACCTCCACATTACTATATATCACACCATAACTATACCAACTTAAATAAAATAAAATTCCAATAATAATAATAATATTATTATTTCTAATATTATTTCTCCAACATAACCAACCTTATTAATATTTAGACTAATCGACTAAATAATCTAATTACGCCGATTAATTCCCAACTTCGACTAAATTCAATAATTAAATCCTTAAATAATTTAATTAAATAATTAGTTAAATCCAGGGTGTTACAACTCTCCCCCACTTAGGATATTTTCGTCCTCGAAAATCTATCTGACACAACCATCCTTAACACTGCATTCGCATCCAATCTTTCGATTCAACAACAACCCAACCATGGCTTAAATCCAATTTTTATATCTCAATCTTCCAATGCTCTTGCAACATAATCCTTACTAACTCGCCAACCCTTTTGGCAACATCTTGAAACAACATCTTATAACATAGAAACAACCTTCACTTTTTAACGCGAACAGAAAAAATGGCGACTCTGCTGGGGAGTACGCTAAATTTTGATTTTCAAAAAAAAATGTGACTCTGCTCAGAGAGCACCAAGCTTTTTTTGTTTTCAAAAAGAAAAAAGGCGTTAAGCTTTCATATGTGCATATGTTTGTTTTTCTTTATTGTATGTTTTCGCGATTTCATCTAATGGAAAGAAATCCTAACCCGGATTTAAGAAACATTTTAAGATCTAGGTGGGGGTATAGTCCTATTAACTTGTGAGAAGTCTCAGTACTTACGGAGTTAATTTGAGATCCTCTCTCGGAGGTTGTCTTGGGAGTATTTGTGTTTAGCAAGTATTTGCAAAGACATTTTGCTTTCAAGAGAACTTGCGGTAGTGGTCAGAACACATAACCCATCCTCGCCATTTAGGATGTAGTGCAAATTATTCGGGCGTCCTAGAATAATTGTCATGCGAGACTACGATCAAGTAGTTTTTCTTGAAAAATATTATTGGACTTGAGTATTCAACAAATCCGATAATATTTCAAAGTGAAGCGTTGAGCTGTATTATCGAGAGAACCTGCTTCTCGGATGAATAAGCCCTTAGAACTTACCCACGTTGATTCTTATCGTTGGCCTCATGCTCGTGACTTCAAACGCTTGACCGTGTATATAACTACTAACCATGTTTGTAGCATTCATGCATTCATTCAAAACTTCATTTCTCTTCCATTTCCAAAGAATTTAGAGATTTTTCTTTGTAAATATTTTAGGTTAGAGGATGGACGATTCACCAAGAGATACATTTAGATTAGGAAAGTTGAAAGAGTTGGCATCCTTGAGAAGATCCTCGAAGATCTATGCTATGGAACTCTTTTAACTATTCCACCGATGAAGGACTTCTCACTGATCTAGTCTATCATTTTGGACTATCGATGCCTACTTTGGAAGCACACATCCTAGGTATCTTAGTATCAGACAAAGTTCCTTTCAATGGTTTGGAAGCCATTCCTAAGTCACCAGTCATTGCAACAATGACTCACTTAAAGAAATCTGAGATAGACAAAAACTTAACTACCAAAGGAAAACTCTTAGGACTTACTTCGAAGTTCCTAATGGAGAAGGCTCTTAAATTCTCTGAAGCCGGTAGTATGGTAGCCTTTGAAACAATTTTAGCTTTACTCATCTATGGATTGGTGTTGTTTCCCAACGTCCCAAGTTTTGTTGATATCAACGCCATAAGGATCTTTCTGATTGGAAATCCCGTTCCCACTTTGCTTGGTGACACGTACATCTCCATTCATCATAGGAATCGTCAAGGAGATGGAACTATTGTGTGTTGTGTACCTCTGTTTTTCAAATGGATTGTCTCGCATTTGCCTAAATCTCCTATCTTCCGCGAAAACAAAGAAGATTGGCATTGGTCTCGAAGACTCATGTCTCTTACAAACGACGATATCCATTGGTATACCTTGGCAGACAATGAGATGGAAATCATTGAGAGCTGTGGAGAATTTGCCAACGTACCTCTCATTGGTACAAAAGGAGGAATCAACTACAACCCATTCTTGGCGAGACGTCAACTCGGGTATGCAAACTCTAGTAAACCTCTTGGTTTCACAGTAGAAAGCTACTTCTATCATGAAGGGGAGGATTCCCAAGGTTTGAAAGCCAGAATGATAAGAGCTTGGCATCACATCCGAAGGAAAGGAAAGGGTAATGCAAGGAATTGTGTAGCCATGGAAATCTACACTTCTGTCATACCCCAAAATTTTCCCTCCATCTTCTCAAGACATTCCATACATCCATACTCAAGGATTCCTCAAAGGTTGATCAAACAAACCCTCTCCTAGACAATCAACCCAAACTAGGGTTTGGCAATTCTCAGCTCCAGATGGACTTCCAACATCTCCAATGTTAATCATGCCTCCTCATATGCTTCAAAGATTCTCCATGTCAAGTTTCAAGCCTCACAGATCAAGTTTCCTCAGACAATTGCTCAGATGGTTGAAAATCAGTATTGACAAAAGTCAACTGTGGTCAACATACAGTTAAACTTCATGATTTTTGTTCAACATCCTCATTTTGAAGTTACATTCATCATTTGGTCAAGGTTTGATCATGATTCATCAAGAAAACTCAAGATTTGCTCAAAAGTCAAACTTTCTAAATTAGGGTTTCTTAGTGAAAAGTTAACCAAACTTTGACTGATCATAACTTCTTCATACTTTCTTAGAAATTTTTCCACCACCTCTTGTTTTGAAGGAAATTCCATTCCCTACAACTTCATGTCTCACAAGAATGTTCAAAAAATGCTTCATTTGAAAGGTATGGATCAAAACATTACAGGTCCTTTTCAAAGACAACAAAAAGTCAACTTTTTGTTTTGAAGATATATTGAGCATGAAAACTCCAATTGAGATGAGACCAAAAAGGTTGGTTAGAGGACTCTTAGAGATTTACAAAAAGTCCAAGAACACTCAAAAATGTGGAAAATTGAGCAAGATACACCATTCACAAGTTGGGCAATTTTGAAGAGATGCACAAAGAGAGATACTTCTAAAAATCAAAATTTTTGCAAATGGGCTTACTTTTTCTTTATCCAAACTTGTTCCTTATGCAATTAGGAATATCCAAGCTCAATGCCACGAATTTTTATTTTATTTTTCTATTTAATTTGGAATTTATTCATTTAAATACAAATTAAATTCAAAAATAAAGTATAAAATCAAAATTAAATGCAAATTTGATTTTTCTCTCTTCCTTGAGATCCAAGCAACTCAATAAAGCCAGCAAATTTCGAAATTTGGTTGGATATGGCAAGATTTGATTGAAAATTGATCAAAAAAGAGAAAATTTGATTTTGTACAAAATCAAATTTGTTTTGCATTGATTAATGATTGATTCTTTCTCAAATCAACTCTAATTCCATCTACTATATATATACAACACATGCCACACGAATTAGGGTAGAAAAACTGGCTGGAGAAACCCTATTGAAGCTCAAAAAATCCGTGGCATACAAGCAACTAGCAGCCTTGGATTGAGGTCGTTTCAATTGATTCTAAGCACTCAAACACGTTCCTTGATACCTCCTGAATCGATCCAGACCCTCACATCATCCAAAACCATCAAGAATCAAAGAATCCGAATTCGGTTTGTTCAAATATATTTCAAAATCGATTTCTCATATTCATGCATTTTTAACACGATTTGTTGTTGTTTTTGTGATTAGTAGGAAGTTTGCAAGCATTCTGGGCAATTTGATTGCATTTCCATAGCCTGAAACACGATATGCCATGATTATGGTTCTTGATCACGAATTAGGGTTTCTCTTAAACGGAAAAATTGGACCTCGAGACCACTACCATTGCATTCGGAATGATGTTTCCAATCGATCCATGGTCTTAGATTTTATTTATATTACTTGTGCATGATTTTTGATTTAGCCAGGGACGTAGCGTCGAGCCAAGGCCGACGCTGGATTTTCAAAAATTTGAAACGAGGAAGATGAAGTTTGGCGCGGAGACGAGGCAATGGAAAGGTGACACTTGTTTGTAAACGATCCGTTCCGATTGAAGGACACGCGTGCGCTCCAGATCAGATGGCAAAGGCATGGGGTTGTGAAGCTAAGGTCTCCAGTTCGAATCCTGGCAAGACCATTTGGTTTTTTCTATTTTACAAACTTCACACTTTTTATTATTTTCATATTTTCTTTTATTTAATATTTTTGCATTCATTTTAATTTATTTCAATAATTTTTATTCATGCATTTAAAAATACCAAAAAATATTTTTCTTTTTGCATTATTTTCAGAAAATGTTTATTTAATTTATAAAATAAAAAAATATTGTTTTGCATGCATATTTAATTTTATTCCTAGTTTACCATTTAAATCACTTTTAATTAGTTTTTAATTATTAAATTGCATCCAAAAAATCCCAAAAAATTATTTTAGCATATTAATGTTATTTCCAACATGAAATATTTTTCTCATCTAAAAATTTGCATTTTTACTAACATTTTCCTCTTATTCGATTTCGCTCGTATTTTCCGATTTCTCATCTTTTTTACAAGTTATCCCGTTTCAGACGATTTCTTTTACTGTTTTTCTTTTTTCCAATAATGTAACTGCTTATGGGATGTAATAGTTTAATTAGAGCTTTTATTTTCCGCAAGTTTAAATTATGTATCTGCCCCAAAGCCATGTAATAGCGTAGGATTTATATTTCCGCACTTTACCTTTCCGCATTTTAAATTTCCGCACTTATAAACTGTTAGTAACTAGGCGTGTATGGCAAGATAAAATGGACATAGCTCACTCATAATACCAAGATAATATACCTGAAATCAACACACTCTTTCACACATGCACCCCTTAGGGTCATTCTCTCTCGTTGCCTTTACGAATACAAATGATCATGTCCCTCGAATGTAGAGGTATTCTAGCACCGTTGCCTTCCAAACAAATCATCATAGTCCCTTCGATACAAAGATCATAAGACCCACGATGTCGCCTCCGAATACATGATCTTGACCCTCGATTGTTCTTACGAAAAATGATGATAGTCCCTTCGAATGTGCTAGGATACTTCCTACAAGTTGCTTTCTATGACCATACGATGTCCCTTCGAATGTCCCGCTTACATCCAACGAATGGAGTTACCTACCAACTAATGGTATGGATAGCGCTATTCCAAAGGAAAGTAAAATAACACGAAAATGACCAATTCTGAGTAGGTAATAAGACTTTTAGTTGCTTGCTCTATCAAAATACTTTTCACACCTCACGCTTTTGTCAAAATTCAAATTCTTTTCAAAACTAAACATTTCCGAACACTTTGTATACATTCCTACATGAATCATTACAAAGTCAAAGCGAAATGCCTTTTCAAAAGCGTTTTTGTCAAACACACAGAAAGCACATTTTTAAAGTGATCTAAGAGCAACTAAGAGCCCGTAGATAACTACGGATGGAAATGGGTGCTAATACCTTCCCTTTTCATAACCTTCTCCCTTACTCAGAATCTAACAAAGGTCTTTTTCTGTACTTTTTACCTTCCCTTAATTGGATAAAAGAAAAGTCGGTGGCGACTCTTGCTATCCGCACATTTGCGATACAAAAACCTACAAAGTCAGTTCACCGTGTTACAACTTCTTGGGTGAAGAAAAGAGCGAAGGAATTCCGAATGCCTTATGCTTATGAGGAACCTTTGTTTTCAACAGCTTCCAAATCAACAATTTTTCCCGTTGAGACTATGGGAGAATACCAAGAAGCTTTGGCCAAGATGAGGCTCGAGAAGGAGGCTTTGGAAGACAAGTTCCTTAAGACTGATCTCGAAAACGAGAAGCTTAAGAAGCAGGTCAAAGATCATGAAAAGACGCTTTACTTCCAAGATGAATGGCTCATGGAGAAAGATGAGAAGATTCGTCAGAAGGATAACGCGATCAAAAGATACATCAAAGAAAGGAAAAGAAAGCTTGAGGAAATGACAACCAGCGATCCTGCTCCTGACGAGTGGAAGAAAGTCATCAGCAAGCTAAAAGCCGAGAAAGCTGAGCTAAAAGCTCACTATGGGAAAGAAATCCTAAAGCTGAAGCTACATCAAGCCTTTGGATCTTCATCCGACGAGGACGATTAATTAATTTAGATTGTAGTTTTATCATTTATTTTATCATTGTATGAGCCATGCTCAAAAGCAAAGCAATTGTTGTAATCTTCTTTCAATAATAAATAAAATATGTGTTTTCCATCCAAATATTTGCCAGAAATTTCTCTTTTAGCGTAAATTCTTTGGAAATTTTCCTCTTTGCATTCATAATCATGCATCATACTTTGCATATCGAGTTTGTTGTTTAGAGTCTGATCTTTTGGAATTTCTTCCAGAAAGGAAAAGATCGTCAAGCTGTCGCGTCTTAGAGTTTCTCGACCACGTCCACAGCCAACTCGAACATACAATACGCGTTCAAAAAGAAGGAAAGTAATGGAAGGTTTTGAGCAAGAAAATGTTGAGCTTCGTAGCACAGTGACAACACTGCAAGAAGAGGTGGAGAGACTCACTTCTTTGATCAATTCATTGGCAGCGGCGCAAAGTCAGCAAGCAACATTGAGCAGTCAAAATCAAGCAGGAATTTCAGAGACCACTACTACTCCAGTTTCAACTGTTGCAGCCAGTAGTTCACTCTGCAGTATGCCAGAAGGTTATCCATGGGGCATGCCTTTCAATTTCGGTATCGGATTTCGTCAACCGACTTCTCAAGTACAAACAACCACGCTTGAAGTACCTACTTTGCAGAACTCGACACTTACTCCACAGCATGGAGTAACTTTTCCGCAAGTCACTATGACGGTTTCTCAACCGATCATGACGAACTCAGCTTCTGTAGTTCACACTACGGCAGACGAAGAAGTTCACCATAGTCCAGGCGATAACACGAATCCGCGTGGTCCGATGGAGAATCTCCAAGAACAGCTCCTCCAAATGCAGCTTGAGATTAAAACGATCCGTGGGAAGGAATTGTTTAGGAAGAACGCCCATGATCTGTGCTTAGTTCCTCGCGTAAGGATACCCGCAAAATTCAAAGTCCCTGACTTTGAAAAGTATAAAGGAAATTCCTGTCCACATAGTCATCTTATGATGTACGCCAGGAAAATGTCTACGTACAACGACAATCACCAGTTGTTGATCCACTATTTCCAAGATAGTCTCACCGGTGCTGCACTGAAGTGGTACATGGGACTAGACAGCGTGAATATCCAAACATTCAATGACCTAGGCGAAGCCTTTGTCCAACAGTACAAATTCAACTTGGACATGGCTCCAGATCGGGATCAACTCCGCTCCATGTCTCAGAAGGAAAGAGAGACATTCAAAGAGTACGCTCAACGTTGGAGGGAAATTGCTGCCCAAGTCAACCCACCGTTAGAGGAGAAGGAAATGACCAAGGTTTTCTTAAACACTCTTGGTCCATTTTACTATGAACGAATGATCGCCAGAGCTCCCAGAGATTTCACCGAGATGGTAAGCATGGGAATGCGGCTAGAGGAAGGAGTTCGAACAGGACGCCTAGTCAAAGAAATAGGATCTTCCAGTGGAACTAAGAGGATTGGAACCAGTTTTCCAAAGAAAAAGGAACACGACATAGGAATGGTATCCCGAGGGAAACCACGAAAGAATGTCAGCCGACAACAACAGGTGGCTGCTATAGCACCCGCTGTTAATACAAGTCCAAATACAGGAATTGCTCCGCAGTTCCAACAAACTCAACAGCCTCGACAATAGGCTCAGCAGTTCAACAATCAGAACCGTGCGCCTCGGGTCTCGCAATTCAACCCAATTCCGATGACGTACACAGAACTATATCCTGCTTTAATAGAAAGGAATCTTGTGCAAACAAGGTCACCACCTCTGGTACCAGATAAATTGCCATGGTGGTACAAAGCGGACGTATCTTGCCCTTTTCATCGAGGGGCACCGGGTCATGACCTTGAGCATTGCATAGCACTAAAAGCTGAAGTACAAAGGTTAGTCAGGTCTAATCTTCTTTCCTTTAGAAATACAAATCCGAACGTGCAAGCAAATCCACTTCCCAGTCACAGTGGACATACAATGAATTTGATACTAAGAAATAAAGATTGGTATCTTGTCACAGACGTGAATCTGATAAGAGGAAACTTGGTACAACTTCATGATACATACAGTACAATGGGCGCTTTCACTAAACACGATTACGCAGCTTGCAACATCTGCTTCAAGGATTGTCGAGGATGTCCAACCATAAGAGCAAACATTCAACGATTACTAGACATTGGTGACATACAGATCTTCAGAAATAGAAATGACTATAACGTGAATACGGTAGGGCATTTTCCGTATGAGCTTTTAGTCTCAGATATCAACTCGGAAAATCCCGAAGTAAACGTCATTATCCCCTGTTTCAACGTGCCTGAGCATGTGGAGATTGAATATAACGGTTCAAACGTTCTAGGGTCTCCTTTGGTGATTTGCTTACCCGATCCTGTTCCATACATTTCTAACAAAGCAATTCCCTATCAATACAATGCAATTGTGATAGAAGATGGGAAGGAGAAACCCATGTCAACTCTTCCATCCAATGTCAACATAACTGAGATAGGACGAGTAACGCGGAGTGGACGTGTACATACTCCATTGCTCCCAAAACAGCCTGTTGTTCCTGTTGTTAGGAAAAATCCAGTCAATGCACCACCCGAGAACCCCATGAGGATTCTCGTTGATAATTCAAACACAAATGTTGGTCCATCTAATAGAACCAACGTCAACACAGATTTCGATGAAATTTTGAAGGTAATCAAGAAAAGCGAATACAGAGTTGTGGATCAGCTGATGCAGACTCCCTCCAAGATTTTGATACTATCTCTACTTTTGAACTCCGAAGCTCACCGAGAAGCTGTGATGAAAGTACTAGATCAAGCTTATGTAGATCACGACGTGACTACAGATCAGTTTGGAGGAATTGTGGGCAACATAACAGCTTGCAACAATTTAAGCTTCAGTGATGAAGAACTCCCCAAGGAAGGGAAAGATCACAATTTGGCTCTGCATATCTCGATGATTTGTCAATCAGATTCTCTGTCCAATGTACTAGTAGATACCGGTTCATCCTTAAATGTGATGCCAAAAACGACTCTCGCTCGTTTAGCTTACAAAGGAACACCGATGAAGTTCAATGACATAGTGGTAAGAGCCTTTGACGGGTCAAGAAAGTCTGTTATTGGGGAAGTCGATCTCCCCATGACAATTGGTCCGCATACCTTCCAAATCACTTTCCAGGTCATGGATGTGCCAGCTGCTTACAGTTGTTTGCTAGGAAGGCCATGGATCCACGAAGCAGGAGTAGTAACTTCCACTCTCCACCAGAAACTGAAATTCACAGTAAATGGGAAGCTAGTAACCATCATCGGTGAACAAGCTTTACTAATAAGCCATTTATCCAGCTTTTCTTTCATCACAGCCAACAACGTTGAAGGGACACATTTCCCAGGACATCCGTTAGAAGATGAATCTACAAGCAAAAGCAGATCATCTATCTCCTCTTACAAAGAAGCAGCGTAAATAGTGAAAGATGGCAATGCTGAAGGTTGGGGACAAGTAATAAAACCTGTCAACAACAAGAAAAAGGCCGGGCTCGGGTTCGCTCCAGTATTTCCTAAAGACAAGCAAAAGAATGAAACACTTCGCCCAATCTGAGAAGTATTCCACAGTGGGGGTTTCTTAAACCTTGTTCTTCAAGAGGTTAACGTTCTGACCAATGAAGGTGATGAAAACGATCTCTCTGGATCTGAAGAGTGGAGCACTTATCTCACCAGCTCTGAATATGTGTCACAGGAAGAATCGTATGCGCCGTACTATCCTCCGACGGATCAATTCAAAGGCATGTCCCTACAAAGGAATGAAAATCCACCTGCCCCTTCTGAAGTTTGGGATACCTTGGGAGAACCTAGTGGAAAGTTTGACTACATGGTGAAATACACTGCGCCTGAAAGCTCAAAAATCAGAATTGAAGACATCCAGCCCACTGGATGGGGTGATTCTTTTGAGTATCCTAGTCAACCAGAAGAAGTGTACACATCTTCCCGATCTCATCAACCAATTGAGGTTCCGAATGAAGATCTTTGCTTTAATGCGCCCGTGGAGTTTGTTAAACCAGATCCTAACTATCACTACATCAACGTAATTACTGAAGATCAGGGATATGACTCGGGACATGAATTGGAAAGTGTCGCTGACAATGAGTCTCTTCACTCACAAGATTGGAGAGTACATCCCCAGAATTCAACGCAAATGCCAATAGAAAGTACATATGTTGTATCCTATGCTTCCCGATCTGTTCATCAAGCAGAAGAAGATCGTTTTAGCAACACAAAAGGCAAGGTCCATCGTCCATCGTCTTCAAAGCCTGCTCAACCAACGACCAAAGTCTATTCAAGGATTAAGACGAGTGGAAAATTACCAGAGTACCTTGACTTCCAAGGAGTTCGCCACTATTGGAAACCTGTTGAAGTTTGAACTAATGTTCATAGTTCTAAGTAGTGTATCTTTGCTTTTGTTTTGAACTCTCGCCTCGCCCAAAGCGAAGAGATGTTTTATAGGGTTTAGCTTTTAAATAATTTCTCTTTGTCTTGTCCAAGACGAATGAGTTTGTATTTTAAGGCCCTGTTCCATATTGTGAATCATAAATAAAACGCGTTGTTTTGATTCCACACTTTGTGTTTGTTTTTTATTTTTACCCTTTCTTGGAAATGGTAATCCTAAAAAACACAATAAAAATCTTCAAAAAAATAAAATATAATCTGCATCCACTTTCACAGTAACTTTTTCAAAAAAAAAAAATGAAAAAAAGAGTTAATTAAGCAAACATAAATCAAATATGCAGATTAGCAGATGGACAAATCCATTGAACGCAATAACTCTATGCTCTCTCCCAACTTTGAAATCCCCAGTAAAGTCGCCGAGGAAGAAGTTGAAGAAGAGATCCCGGATGAGATTTCTCGACTACTTAAGCACGAGGAAAGAATCATTTAGCCTCACAAAGAGCCTTTGGAAGCGATCAACTTGGGTTCTGAGGAAGACAAAAAAGAAGTAAACATCGGAGCTCTACTCGACAGCAACGTCAAGAGCAAACTGATAGATCTTCTCAAAGAATATGTTGATGTGTTCGCTTGGTCCTACCAAGATATGCCAGGTTTAGATACCAGCATTGTGGAGCATCATTTGCCATTAAGACCAGAGTGTCCACCCGTTAAACAGAAACTGAGAAGAGTTCACCCTGAAATGGCCGACAAAATCAAAAAGGGGGTTCAAAAGCAGCTCGACGCAGGTTTCCTCGTCACCTCTGAATATCCTCAATGGCTAGCCAACATAGTGCCTGTCTCCAAGAAAGACGGAAAGGTCAGAATGTGTGTTGACTACCGGGACTTGAACAAAGCTAGTCCAAAAGATGATTTCCCGCTACCGCATATCGACATGCTAGTGGATAGTACTGCAAAATTCAACGTCTTTTCCTTCATGGATGGTTTCTCTGGTTACAATCAGATTAGAATGGCTCCCGAAGACATGGAAAAGACATCCTTCATCACGCCATAGGGCACCTTTTGCTTCAAAGTAATGCCGTTTGGATTAAAGAATGCAGGCGCAACTTACCAAAGGGCAATGACTACTCTCTTTCATGACATGATGCACAAAGAGATTGAAGTCTACGTGGACGACATGATAGCAAAGTCCGACATCAAGAAGAGCATATAGAATATCTCTTGAAGTTGTTTCAATGACTAAGGAAATTTCAAATCGAATCCTAACAAGTGCACCTTTGGGGTAAGATCCGAAAACTCCTAGGTTTCATCGTCAACAAAGAGGTATTGAAGTTGACCGACAAAGTCAAGGCTATTCAAGAAATGCCTACGCATACGTAAAAACAAGTAAGAGGATTTCTTGGACGATTGAATTACATCTCCATTTATTTCTCAAATGATCGCTACTTGGGCCGATATTCAAGCTTCTCCGCAAAACCAAGAGGTTGTGTGATGTAAGATTGCCAAAAAGCGCTTGACAAGATCAAGGAATACCGTCGAACCTCCGATATTGATTCCTCCAAGGAAGACCATTAATCATGTACCTTACCGTGCTCAAAGATTCCATGGGCCGTGCTTGACAAGAAGATGAAACCGTAAGAAAGAGCATGCCATCTACTACTTGAGTAAAAAGTTCACCGATGAAACTCGTTACTCCATGCTCGAGAAAACATGTTGTGCTTTGGTGTGGGCATCAAAACGTCTCCGCCAGTACATGATCAATCACACAACTTGGTTAATCTCCAAAATGGATCCAATCAAGTACGTCTTTGAAAAGCCTGCCTTAACAGGAAGGATTGCTCGATGGCAGATGTTGTTATCTGAATATGACATCCAGTACCGTGCTCAAAAAGCGGTCAAAAGAAGCATTCTCGCCGATCACTTGGCTTATCAACCGATCAACGAATACCAATCTCTCAAGTTCGACTTCCCTAACGAGGATGTTATCTACTTAAAGATGAAAGATTGTGACGAACCGCTACCCGAAGAAGGTCCTGATCCAGAATCTAGATGGGGCTTAATCTTTGATGGAGCAGTTAACGTCTTTGGCAATGGAATTGGGGCAGTCATCATCACTCCCGAGGGTTCTCATATCCCGTTCTCCGCCAGATTGCTATTTGATTGCACCGACAACATAGCAGAATATGAAGCTTGTATCATGGGTATCGAAGAAGCCATCGACTTGAGGATCAAGATCCTTGACATATATGGAGATTCAGCCCTTGTGATCAACCAAATCAAGGACAAGTATGAAACTCATCATCTTGGTCTGATTCCTTACAGAGATTATGCAAGACGATTGTATCATATCCCTCGAACTGCATCATATCCCTCGAGATCAGAATCAAATGGCAGACACCTTGGCTACTCTATCTTCCATGTTTAAAGTAAACCATTAGAACGATATGCCTAAGATCCGTATCAGACGCCTTGAAAGACCTGCATATGTATTTACAACTGAAGCAATCTTCGATGATAAACCGTGGTTTCATGACATCAAACGTTTTCTTCAAACTCAGGAGTACCCACTCGGGGCATCGTACAAAGATAGGAAAACTCTAAGGAGGCTTTCTAGAAATTTCTTCCTAAATGAAGATGTACTGTACAAAAGAAACTTCGACATGGTCCTGCTCAGATGCGTCGACAGACATGAAGCAGACACGATAATCCATGAAGTGCATGAAGGGTCCTTTGGAACCCATTCAAATGGGCATGCAATGTCCAGAAAGATCTTGAGAGCAGGCTACTATTGGATAACGATGGAATCCGATTGCTGTAAACACGTCAAAAGATGTCACAAGTGTCAGATCTACGCAGATAAGATCCACGTGCCACCGACTCTACTCAACGTTCTCTCTTCTCCATGGCCTTTCTCCATGTGGGGCATCGATATGATTGGGATGATCGAACCAAAAGCGTCCAACTGACATCGCTTCATTCTAGTGGCTATTGATTACTTCACCAAATGGGTCGAAGCAGCATCTTACACCAACGTCACAAGACAAGTGGTTGTGAGGTTCATCAAGAACAACCTCATTTGCCGATATGGAGTTCCAAGTAAGATCATTACAGACAATGGATCGAACTTGAACAACAAAATGATGAAACAACTGTGTGAGGAATTCAAGATCGAGCATCATAACTCATCTCCTTACCGGCCAAAGATGAACGGCGCCGTTGAAGCTGCCAACAAGAACATCAAGAAGATCGTCCAGAAGATGGTCATCACTTACAAAGATTGGCACAAAATGTTGCCATTTGCTCTGCATGGGTATCGTACTTCAATACGTACTTCAACAGGGGAAACTCCCTTTTCTCTAGTATACGGCATGGAAGCAGTGTTCCCCGTAGAAGTTGAGATTCCATCAATGAGAGTTCTCATGGAAACTAAGTTATCTGAGGACGAGTGGTGTCGACCAGCTGAACTTAATCGAAGAAAAGCGCCTGACCGCTCTGTGTCATGGACAACTATATCAAAGAAGGATGAAGAAAGCTTTCGACAAAAAGGTCCGACCTCGTGAATTCCGAGAAGGCGACCTCGTGCTCAAAAAGATTCTGTCTTTTCAACCAGATTCTAGGGGCAAATGGACTCCTAATTGCGAAGGCCCACACATCGTCAAAAGAAGCTTTTCAGGCGGTGCTATGACTCTCACAACCATGGACGGTGATGAACTCCCACATCCTGTGAATGCTGATGCAGTCGAAAAATACTTTGTCTAAAAAACAAAAGAACAGCTCGGTAAGTCGAAAACCCGAAAAGGGCGGCTTAGGCAAAAAAGAGCGTCTCGGTGGACTGAAAACCTGAAAGGGCGGTCCAGGAAAAAATTAGAGACAATAAACAGAAATTATCCTGATAGATTGAAAACCTGAAAAGGCAATCTATGCAAAAGTAAAGGATACAAAAAATGACAAAGTAACTGCATCAATCCGTACTTCGTCAATCTGAAGAATCTTCCATCAACGGATCTTCAATCAAATCTTCTGAAGCGACAAGCACAGTTGAAATTCAAAGTTGTTAGGGATAATAGCGGTTATTTGCTTTCAATGTAGCCTTTTCCCAATAAATTATCATTTCCAACTTTTGTGAATAGTTCATGGAATCACGCCTTTGGCTGATTACTATTCTATCAATAAATTTGAACCTTGTGCCTTTTTGTTTGCAATTCTTGCTTTATTATGTTTTGCAAAATAACGCTTTTTATTGTGAAAATCACTTTTTGAAACTAAAAAGTTTTAAATGAATTTTTACTTCAAAATTTTGAAATAATAGCGAAATGTTCCTTTGAACTACGAACACAGAAAGAACTTCAACAGTTTTCTCCATAAAGTGTTTCGATCTCCGGAAGATAGAACAACTGCTACAGAAATCTTCTTCTCCTCAGCAGAGATCATCAAAGGAAGATATTCTTATCCAAAAAGAATTCCCAATAAGGTTGCCAATGAAATGCCCTTTTCAGAAAGTTTAAAGCATGCAACTCAGATCCTTCATCAGTAACATCTACGCCATTGCTACAGATTTTGCTAAGTATTTGTTCGAACTGCGACGTAGTCCTTTTCCCAAATACCTTTTTTGTTGTCTTTGTCAAGTATCGTCAGCATGCATATGACATTCATAACATTCATCATACATAATAGAATCATTAATGTATTTCTGCATTCCTCAATGTTTGCTTCCATATCACTGGTTTATATTACATTTACTCATGAGGGTATGTTATATCTCCAGTAGGTTATTCCCCAAATAGAAAAATACATTTTTTCTCTCCTATTCCCCAGCTGAGATCATTCCTCATCAGGAACGAAGTTTTGATTGACCGTTTCTTTCCAGTTCATTCCTGAATAGAACCTTGTCTCTAACCAACAAAATAATAAGCAATAGCCTCGTCATCCGAGCCGCTTATTTTGTTTTCATCTTGAAGCTTGTCGTAAAAAGATTGTTCTTCTCAGCAAGATCAAATCATGAAAGTTCAAGAAATCTCCCCAGTTGTCTTTCTGTCTAAAAGAAAACCTATGTCTTTTCAATTAAAATGCCCGCATCTTCTCAAGAGAGAGATCCCCGACAAATTTGTATTTGTGAAAATAGAAACTCGTTTGAGATCTGTTTCCATCATTGTCTGTTATTCACAAGGCTGAATACTCAAACAATTTTCTCAAGAATTACCTTGTTATAGTTATCACTTCCCTGATAATTGGTAATATCTTTAGAGCTCGTTACCATAAACTATCACAAGGCTGATAATTGGTAATATCATCCTCATTTACCTTAAACATTGTCACAAGGCTGACAGAAGGTAATCTCTTTGTTTCCCAAAACGAAACAGATATTCACATGTTTTGTGAATCTATTTTCCCAGTGAAACATATTGCTTGTTTCCCAACAAACAGGATTCTCCTTTCTTAGACAGATTGAGTCATCCTCACAATCTTTCCCCGTCATATCAATCTTTGATATCTCTTGGGTAATCTTTTTGCAATCGTTTTGCATCACTTGCATTTTTTTGGTATCTTAGGTCCAAAATTTGCGTATTCTGATATTTAAGTCTCTTTACAACTATCAAAACGAAGATATTCATCTTCATATCTCAGGTTAAAGAAACTTAAATAGGGGCATCTGTCATACCCCAATTTTTGACCTAACATACCACCTTACATCTGCATCATTGCATCACTAACAGTTCAGAACAGAATTAATTGGGTGTAGTTTCTACAGGTCAAAATTAGGGTTTCACAATTTTTCATCTGATTCAAGAGGCAATCAATTAGGGTTTGAGCTTCATTCACCTCAATTGATCTATCTTGATCAAACCGTCAACCTCTGATCTTCAGATATCAAATTTTTCCTCATGATCTATCGAGGATCGACCAATTAGGGTTTTTATCGAGGATGAGCAATCACTGATTTTCTGATCAATGAATGACTTTTTTGATTAGAGATTGATCTTCATATCTTAAATACAACATGTTGACCTAATTTCTAGATTCAAAACATCACAGAAGTTCACAGAATTCATCAGTCAATTTCTAGATCATCTGATGAAATTTCATCTAAACTGAAAAGTCTAACTTTGACTTTTGGTCAACATTTTCAAGATAAAACTTTTTCAATCATCAAAATACTTCAAATGATCCATCATGATCATAAAAAATCAAGAAATTTGGAAAAGTCAACAAAAAGTCAAAATTTTCAACACTTGGAAAATTTTTCAAGTGTTAAAATTTCACACTTTTTCCAAACTTCATGGCATTTTTTCACATAGTTCCACTTTGAATTAGAAAAAACTCAAAACATGAAAGTTGTAGCCCTTGAAACAAGCTTTCCAAAATGTCCAAGAACTCTCAAATCCATGGAGTCTGGCTATACTTTTGATTTTGAAACATAGAGCTCCAAAATCTTTGATTTTCAAGTACAACTTTCAAGATTATAGGTCATTTTTGAGTTTCTTCTTCTAGAAGCCATGCCACCTAGCAAAGAGGGATAGAGCTGATAAAAAATCAGATGGAGAGTAATTATGATGGGATAAGATCAAGTTGAAAAATTAACCATGGTTAAAAGGAAGCTTCCTTTTGCATTTATTGCAAAAATGACTTCCTTGCCCTCTAAGGCAACTTGTAAATACCAAAGCCAATCTTCTTCACTTACCATTCAGAACTTTTGACCTATAAATAGAGGTCATGTTGGCCATTTGAAACTACACCAAAGCTATTCCAAAACAAGGTTTCTCCATTCTTTCTTAAAATTCAAGCAACATAGTTCAATTTGAGGAAACTTGTATTTTTCAAAACTTGTGAAAAAACATGAGATATTTGGTGTCTAACATGTCATAAACATCATATGTAACTGATTTGAAACTTAAAATCAACACAAGAAACACTAAAACTCAAAGTTGCATTTCAAAATTCCAAACTTGTCAAAACTGCCTTAACTATCGAATTGGATCATTGGCTCGAGCAAGTTGTGATTTTTTCACTCAAACATCATCAACATACTCCATATGGATGATGCAGACCATTAACTTCAACCTGTAACACCTATAACATAGAATTCAAGTTTCACTTTGGAGCTTATGCAGGTGGACTTGGTTGGAATGATCCAGGCTAATTCATGATGTGCAAACCATCCTCACACAATCCTTGAAGTCCGTTGGTGCTATAGGAATCATCAAAACAGTTCTGGAAACACTCCATCATCAATTTCGATCTCAGCTTCAAGAGGTAAGAACACGAACTTCAAACTCCATGATTCCTTGGTTTCAGTTTAAAAAGCTCTTGGCCATTTTGTTTTTGCACCGTCACTGATCAATAACCCTCAATCAATTGAGTATTTCATTCACCATACACGATTTCAATTAGAATTTTTAGAACTAGGGTTCTTCGTGTTCGTGCGAAATTTAATCATGTTAAGCTTAAAATAAATGGAATTAAATGACATCATCATGTTCCTAGGTTTAAAACGATCAAGTTTGATGTTTACATCATTCAATTTCATCAAGAAATAAGGATTCCATGGCTGATTGAAGATTGGAGGAAGAAGAAGAAGTTGCGCGCGTTTCTTCAAATTTAAAAATCCAGTTTATAATATAATTACATGGTTTGATTTCAATACACGGATGTATTGCCGCCCCAACGGTTGCCAGCTCACTCTTAAGTCATTCATGCCATGCCTTGCCTAATGGTCCCGGGTTCGAGTAGCCTTGGGACCATTTTTTGCCAAACTTTGTAATTTTTCTTCATATATTTTGCAAACTTTGACTTTTTCAAAACCCAATCAAAAATCCTCATTTTGAGGCAATTTTTTGTACACTTGTCAATTAACATATCTATTTTAAGATAGTGTCAAAAAAATTCATAAAAACTTTCATCTGATTATATTTTTATCGAGCCGAAAACGATACATTTGAGTACTTTTCAAAGCACTTTCAAAGGTGATTTTTTCAAACTTTCGAAGCCCGATTCTTTTCCAAACTTCTTGTAAGTAAATTTCATCTTTCAAAAACACTTTCAAGATCTTTTTTCAAAACTTTCCATCAAACTTACATCTTTTTCCATGATCGATCCGATTTGACGATAAAACAATTCGCTTTCTCTCGAATTTCTTAATCGATCGGGCCTCCTTACTGTAAGTCCCAAAATTCTTTTATGTACATACATATTTCCTTGTACATATCAAATTCTTTCATGTACATATTAATTTTCCTTGTACATAATATGATACTTTTGTAAATACTCAATACGCATAAACTTCGTCTGCTTGTTTTCGCTTCGATTGTGTATATCAATACCATTGGTATTGAAAGGAGTATTATTCCCGGTGAAACTGCTTTTAAACCAATGGGCCACCCTTATGGTGTAAGTCCCAACCCTCCTATGTACATCCACAACTTCTCGTACATAAATACACTCGTGTACATACTTACTTTTGTACACAAGCTTGTAAATAATCAAGTTACGCTCGTTTCAAACGTTCGTTTCACAAACACTTGTTTATATTTCCTTCATAAACTCTTGTAAAAATAACATCATACATCTGTTTATATTTCCTTCATAAACTCCTGTGAATACATATCACACACACACACACACACTTGTTTATACAACTGTCTAGTTATAACATACCAACTAGTCTAACCAATAGATTCCTCACAATTAGCCTCCTCTTGGGCTTTGTACAAGATAACTCATTTCATCTGAGTTCAGCCTCCGCTTAGGCTTCATATAAGACAACACTCCCCTGCTGAGTCAGCCTCCTCCTGGGCTTCGTTCAAAAGAACTCCTTGTTGAGTTTAGCCTTCTCTTGGGCATCAAACAAGAAAGAGACCAAGAAATCTCTTAACAACCACCTATTGGGCTTCCAATACAAAGAATCACCCGCGCTAGGATAGAACCCAAAGAGTATAATTTCCCGGTGAAATTGCTCTTCATTCCAAAAGGATGGTTTCCCGGTGAAATCCCTTTTAAAGCCAAAGCCAGCCATACCCTATAGCTTCCTCTTGAGCTTCATACAAGGACCCTCGATGACCCTCGGAATGCCTCCTCTTGGGCTTACAATACAAGGACCCATGGGCTTCTTAAAAGCATCCCTTAATCCAATCAATTTCTCCTCGAGATTTAGACGTTTATCATCTCTATGGAAGAAGTATCCCATCTATCACATCACATACAATCAAATCTTTTTTTCAAAACTCTTTTCAAACAAAAACATCTCTTAATCTGTAAGTGGTAACGCTTGTACACTCAAGCAAAACACCCAATGCTTACAATTAAAAGATTCAATCATCTTTTTCAAACATCTTTCTAAAATTCGTAAGTGGTAACGCTTGTACACTCAAGCAAAACACCTATAACTTAAGATGAAAGATTTCAATCAATCAACCTTTCAAAAATGTATGTGATGAAATAGATTAGATACATTTTTCGTTAAGATGACATTCGTCTCTGTCTCTTACTAACATCCCGTTGCTTCCACTAGCATAAGTGGGAACTACGATTGTTCTGACTTTCTCAACATCCTTTTGAGAATACGTAGGCACAAGGTCTCATCCTTGGCGAGCAAATTTCTTTCTCCCTCAAACCAAACAAACCATAGATCCCTTTAGATCCGAGCTACAAATGCTCTGATTCCCATTAAGGGATATGTATGCAGAAGATCCCAATGATCTTTGCGAGCACAATAATAACAAAACCTAGGATCCCACATAATCTATCCTTCTTAAAATCCCAAAGGAGAAACTTTCCCAATCATAGAAATAGCAATTTAAAACACACAAACATATCAAACATATTCATATATAAAGCTATAGATAACTATATATATTTAGGGTGCTCCATCTATTCCCTTTATATAAAAACCCCTTACCTGAATCTCCCAATGCGTTACGTCTAGTTTGCGCTAGTCGTAATGCATATCATAATCAATTGAGGGTATTGCAGCTTTCCCCTTTTTCATAATCATTTTTCTTGTGTTGGAAATAATAAAGCTTGATGCTGGCGGCATCTTTATAAACAAATCGAAAGAGTAAATCATTTCGAGCCAGAGAATCCGAATTCAGATTCGATTCCCTCGCACGTCACTTTTTAACGCGAACAGTCTATTATTCACACCTCCACATTACTATATATCACACCATAACTATACCAACTTAAATAAAATAAAATTCCAATAATAATAATAATATTATTATTTCTAATATTATTTCTCCAACATAACCAACCTTATTAATATTTAGACTAATCGAGTAAATAATCTAATTACGCTGATTAATTCCCAACTTCGACTAAATCCAATAATTAAATCCTTAAATAATTTAATTAAATAATTAGTTAAATTCAGGGTGTTACAACTCTCCCCCACTTAGGATATTTTCGTCCTCGAAAATCTATCTAACACAACCATCTTTAACACTGCATTCGCATCCAATCTTTCGATTCAACAACAACCCAACCATGGCTTAAATCCAATTTTTATATCTCAATCTTCCAATGCTCTTGCAACATAATCCTTACTAACTCGCCAACCCTTTTGGCAACATCTTGAAACAACATCTAATAACATAGAAACAACCTTCACTTGCTCATACTCGACTTATACAACATTGCATCATTATCCTAGCAATATCTTCAACACCGAAATACTTATACAAAATCCTTATTCTAACACTCTGAGGTCAATCATCCGCAAAACACCAACAACTCTCTTAATTCTCTTCGGCTCAAAAGCAACTACATTCACGACATAACATCCATTACTTAATGCACTAGCAAGTCAAGTCTACATCATCCAGTACGATCTCATCAACTATCAACAATGGATTAAGGGTGATCAAGTCCTTAATTTGTCAATAGTTGTCCGAAAATCATAATGGAGTGTAAACCACCATTACCAACTACCATAGTGTTCCTTTAAAAACTTGTACTTACCCAAAAGTACCATACTTCAACATTTCCAAAACCTTCCAAAAATACTAACTCCGAAGTCTTACAATTATACTCTTCGCATTTCTAACTACTCCAACAAATCTTGCACTGTCTCCATAAGCAGTACATCGCACCAATGACTTACAACCGAAACGTATCTGAGAAGCCAACTTCTCCCCCACCTAGCTTCAAACCAATTCATGCAAACAATCAACTAGAAAGCAATCAAGTACCGATAGTGTTCCACACACTTGTCACATACAGAGGAAATAAACATAATTAGACAACATTGGTCGGATGGACCGACCTACTATGATACCACTAATGTAACACCCCAAATTCTACCCAAAAAATATATTAAAAATCAGAGTAATTAAAACTTTCAACAAAGCATGGGATGTCACATTTCAACATCTACAACACGAACAAATCAGATACATAACACTTTCGTCATCAGGGGATCGCATATAACTTGTAACAACTTTTAACATAAAACATTCCTTTTATTACTATGCAGTAGAATTCATAGTTATACAACTTCAAACAACTGATCATCTTTATTCACTTAAACAACTTGAAACATCATGTTCAACTTCCAAAATACTTAAAACTTTTATTTCACAACATCACTTAAGATTTAACCATTATACTTATGACATCTACAGTCAACATTAACAATATAAACGACATAGACAGAAACATCCCCCTGAGTGCTACGTATCAGAGCAATTGACACCAACTTGAACTAATAGAAACTAATTCTTCATTCCTGAATACCTGCACGTTACCAGTATAAAGGCAACAGAGAAACAAATGAAAGGGGTGAGATATCTACAAATATAAACAAGTGTATGATAAATAATATGCTAGGATTAAATCATACAAAATTATCACATCGCAGTCAACAACATCATAAACCACTTCACAATCAGCAACAACGCAAAATCACTTCATAGTTAACAACAACATAAATCATTTCACAGATAACAGCAACACAATTAACTTCGTATCACAACAATCACATTTATGATAACTCAAATGAGACACAACAGTGCATATGCATGTGGTACCAATAGGGCTTCAACCCTCTTCACTAATTGCCAATTAATAGAGGCACAATGCATAAGCCTCCTTCACAAATCCGCCAATACAGGCCTTCACAAATGCAAATGTATGTGACTCAATTACCATACAACAACATCAAGAACTCACTTCACAAGGCATACACTTATATCACTGTCATTACCAATTATTAGAGGTAATCATCGTCACTAAAACATCATGCAACTTCGCCTAAAACAACAACAACATACACATCGCTAATAATTCACAAGGTAAATAACAACTCAACGTATTCAACATAATTCACAAAATAAACCAATCACAAATGACGTACTAACATATACAAACTACCTCGACAAATTTTGGTTAATTCCGGACAACTAATTTTACCGCTTAATTCACTAACTCGGCTAATTCGGTATCATTTCTATTCGCGGTTATCACTACTCATTATCAACTAACTTCTACAAATTTTATTAGACTAATTTAATTAATTCCCCGCAACAAACTTCCCCTCCATACTTCTATTTTAACCGCTACACTAACTATTATTTCAAAACCTGCTACTAATACAATATATCTGTTAAATGTTAACTCTGCTATTTATTTCCAACTACTACATTATCAAACCTGTCATTTAATTATTTATACAGTTTAATTGCTAACTTTCTTAATATATTCTACTGGTATTAAATTACTTCCATCACTGTTAGTTCCTGTTGTTTTCTTCTAAGACTGCAACTACAACTTACCTGCATCAGCACCTGGTTTTCTGCTACTTGTTAATTATACCACAATCATTTTATGTTCTTCAATTAACTGCTACATATATTTATTTCCAATGTTACTAAATCAACTGATCAATATCCTAAACTGAAGCACTACAGTTAAATAACCTATATTTGCTTAACGTACCTTAAGAAAACAAACAGAAACAGAGTCCCCCCCCCCCCCACGTGACCACAAGGGTGGTGGCCCTACCCATCACCAAGTCCTTAGGGCGGTCGTTCCAACACCAAGACGGACGTCCCAACCCATGAACCTTAAGGGAAATTGTCCCACTTCCTTTATAGCATCAGGGCGGTCGCCCCACCCCACATGCATTCATATTTTTTTCTTTCCTTTTCTCTTTTATTACTAACAGAGGACGTACTTCTTACTTTCTTCTTCATCAATTCCATTCATTAAATTACTTGAATTCAAACTTAGGTACCAATCTTAGCAGTTTCATGAATAATTCTTCAACGTGTTTACGTGGATCAACCTTCCAGACTCAATTGACTTATTTACTTACAATAACTTCACATCAAATTAATTCCCAATAAAGTCTCAATTACCACAACAAAACATTCACATGTACTTCTTATTTTCACTAATCGATCAACACCCATAACACTGGTACCAAATCTAACAATTATTCCAACACAATCTACACAAGCAGAGATAATCTCATATAATTTCATCCTCATATACGATTCATCATAAACCCGGTTATTGTTAGCTGGCAATTTCGAATAAAAGGATATTTTGATGTCAAAGAGATACATTCTACAAAGGTCTAAAAAAGGTTAAGAAAAATTGGCATCAGTAACGAATATTGGATTGAAGAATGATTGGTTAAAGAAATAGAACCATTATTCTAAAAAGCTCTTCGATTTCTAGTGAAATTGGTGGGTTTCGATCTGACATCTCCATGTTTAAATATAAAGAGTCTTTTGTGCAAGAGTTGGAGCGGTCCAAACAGATTATTTATAATTCGAATCGAAAGAAATAGGGAAACACTCTGTTAGCGTAAGATTCGAATTTCAAATAAAGGTGCCATTTGTAGAAGACGCGTGGAAGCCAGTGAACGAGAGAGGCATGCATGCTTCGAACGTGGCATAATTTTAGAGCAAGACCGTTAGGGTCGAAACATTATAAATAGGTGTTCTAATGTTAGAATTTGTGTGTTCACTTGTGTACTAAAAAATCTCAAAATACTCAAACTACCGTGATATAGGGAAACGAGTTGGAAGATAACATGTATGTATTGAACATCATGTCTTTTCATAATTTACAGTCAAGTTCTTTTACATTCCTTTTGTCTTTACAGTATTTTTATTCTTAAATCCTTTTGTTTCCTTTTACATTTTGTTGTACATGTCTTTACATTTCCAGAAAACTTTACGTCTCATTTAAACACTTTATCTTTTCAGAAACATTACTTTATTGTCTTGTTCTTTCATTTAAACATTTTACATTTCCATAAACCTTTACACTTCTAGAAGCCTTCGTTCTTGCATTCAAACGTCAGATTTTAAGTTTAAGTCGAAACTTTCTTAACGCATTCAATCAATACATTTCCTTAGACTGATTTAGAGAAGTTTAAGAGTCTTACACTCCATATTAAAAGATACAACAGAAACTTATGAAAATAATGAATATGAATACGAAATTAAATTATGACACATGTGTCCTAGGATTAATCTAGTCGATCCTGCAAGTAACCAATAATTGGAGGACTAGCGGTTGTTTACTAGAAATCATTGTAAACAATTATAGAGCTAGAACCCCACCCTTACCTGGATTTAACAGTCGCTCTAACTCCGATCGAATTCCTAATTTCTGGTCGCATTTCGATTTGGCTTTCTCGGTCTAAAATTCTTCTTCCGGCAGATAAATCCCCTTGCTTTCTCCTCTTTCTCCCACGTACAACAAACTTCTTTTCTTCTCAACAAAAACCTAATTCTCCTTCTTTTCTTTATTTTCAAATCCTACTTATAATAATAATAGGGTTAAATAAGTTTTTGGTCCCTATGAATATCTCAAATTTCATTTTTAGTCCCTCTAAAATTTTTCTTTAAGGAATGGTCCTCCTAAAAATTTAAATTTTAACTTTTGGTCCCTCCTGCAATTTAGCGACAACTTTTACAATTTAGCGACGGTTTTTACGATAGTTTTAGCGACGGTTTTTTATTTAGCGACGACTTTTACGCCGATTTTTTATTTAACGACGGAATTAGAGACCATTTTAGCTACGACTTTGCCACGAGGGACCAAAAGTTAAAATTTAAATTTTTTGGAGGACCATTCTTTAAAGGAAAATTTTAGAGGGACTAAAAACAAAATTTGAGATATTTATAGGGAGCAGAAACTTATTTAACCCATAATAATATTATTATTCTATTGGGTCTATTATTCACATCTCCATATTACTATATATCACACCATAACTACACCAAATTAAATAAAATAAAAGTCCAATAATAATAATATTATTTCTAATATTATTTCTCCAACATAACCAACCTTATTAATCTTCCGACTAATCGACTAAATAATCTAATTACGCCGATTAATTTCCAACTTCGACTAAATCCAATAATTAAATCCTTAAATAATTTAATTAAATAATTACTTAAATTTGGGGCGTTACAAATAGTGCTTCTACACAAGCATATGTAAACTCAATTAATTACATCAGAAGATCCCAATACACACTATATATTTTTACATTGTTTTACAACTTTAATGTATGGTCTTCTTTTCTTCAACTAGATCTTTCATGTACAGCAGCCCAAAGCCCTTGAATTGCTAAAATCTTCTTCTCCATAAGCTTCTAAGAGCTTGATATAGTAAATAGAAGAGTTTATCCTTCTTGATTCACTTTAGAACATTTTGGACAACAACCCTTGTTCCATAATGTCTTGAATCAAAATACCCATGTTGTCGATTTTCAAATGGAGCACGTGAACTTAAGCACAATGTGAATCAATGATTTACTGGTTTGAGATTATCAAGTAATATGATTTAAGACTACATGTTATTCTACATGTTGTTCTTGTTGTTGATATCATGCTTGATAATTTTGTTGCGTTTTATCAACGATAATTTTCACTATTGTTCCATTTTAGCACATAGCAACATCAGCTCAAACTTATGATGCTTCCCTTTATATAGCCAGTCAATATAAATTTGTTGACCATTTGAAAAAGAGAGTCGTTACAAAATAGTACTTCCATGTCTTGTTCTTTTCCATAATTACTCTAGTGGAGAGATAGTGGGATAAAACCTTTCGTACTGTGTGCTATTTGTACTATGATAACATTATCTTCTAACTGTCATACCCCAATTTTTGACCTAATATACCACCTCACATTTGCATCATTGCATCAATAACAGTTCAGAACAACATTAATCGGGTGTAGCATTCACAGGTCAAAATTAGGGTTTCATCAAATTTTCATCTGATTCAAGAGGCAACCAACTAGGGTTTGAGTTTTACTCACTTTATTTGACCTATCTTGATCAAAACATCAACCTCTGATCATCAGATATCCAATTTTTCTCATTGATCAATCGAGGATCGACCAATTAGGGTTTTGATCGAGCATGAGTATTCTCTGATTTTTTGAACATTGAATGACTTTTCTGGATAGAGATTGGTCATTATATCTTAGATAAAACATCTTGACCTAATTTATGGATTCAAAACATCACAAAAGTTCACAAACTTCATCAGTCAATTTCTGGATCATCTGATGAAAATTCATCTGCACAGAAAAGTCAAACTTTGACTTTTGGTCAATTTTTTCAAGACAAAACTTTTTCCAACATCAAAATACTTCAAATGATCCATCATGATCATAAAAAAATCAAAGAATTTGGAAAAGTCAACAAAAAGTCAAAAGTTCCAACACTTAGAAAAATTTTCAAGTGTTGAAATTTCTTATTTTTTCCAAACTTCATGGCATTTTTTCACATAGTTCCACTTTGATTTGGAAAAAACTCAAAACATGAAAGTTGTAGCTCTTGAAACAAGCTTTCCAAAATGTCCAAGAACTCTCAAATCCATGGAGTCTAGCTATACTTTTGAAATTGAAACATAAGGCTCCATAAACATGATTTTCAAAGTTCAAAACTTCAAATTATAGGTCATTTTTTGATTTCTTCTTCTAGAACACTTGCCACCTTGCCAAATTGGGATAAGAACTGATAAAAATTAGTGAGAAGTAATTATGACAAGTTTGGATCAAATGGAATATTTTCACACAAAAAGGAAGTTTCCTTTGCTTTGCCCTTTAAGGCATCTTTGAATTACCAATGCCATGTACTTGTGCCTAACATTTCGTAATCCATGGCCTATAAATAGAGGTATTCTTTCAAGTTCAAAGACACCAAAAGCCATGCAAGCACATGCTTTCTTTACTTTCTTGAAATTTAAGAAACATAGTGCATTTTGAGAAAACTTGCAATTTTGAAAATTAGTTAAAACCATGAAAAGTTTTGGTGTCAAACACATTTCATAATCAATATATAACTTGTTTGAAGCTTAAGATTAACACAAATCAAGCTGAAACTCGAATTACATGCCATGCTTCTAAAACTTGCAAACCGCCATAACCATCGAATTTGAGTTTGGTTTGAGCAACTTGAGTTTTGATCACTGAACATCATCACCATACATCATATGAATGATCCGACCCTTAACTTCCATCTGTAACAACTCTAACATCAAAATCCAGCCCATTTTGAGCTTATGCAGGGACTTGGGTAGCACGATCCAGTTGATTCAGGAGAGCACCATCCTCACACCTTCCACATAGGCCGGTGCTATAGCAATCATAAAATCGCCTGAAACACTCCAACACCATCTTCGATCTCACTTGAACAGTAAGAACTTGAAACTCGAACTCTATGATCCTTGCATTTAAACAAAAACTCTTGGCCATTTGTTTTCTCGCACCTCTCACGATCCTTAACCCTCAATCAATTGGAAAATCATCCATCATACATCATTTCAATTAGAATTTCCATTCTAGGTTCTTCACGATTTCCAAAATTCAACCATGTTAAACTAAAATTAATGAAATTAACAACTACCATCATGTTCCTTGTTAAATTTCGAGCAACTTTCATGTTTACAACTTTCAAAATCATTGAGAAACAAGAAAGTTACAAAATCAAAGGATCAAGAGGATGAAGAACAATTGTGTTCTTGTTTGTTTTTTCAAATTTAAATTTTCCAATATAATATAAACACGTGTTTTGATTCAAATACACAAATTCACTCTTGTCCCAGCGGTTTCCAGCTCGCTCTTAAGACTCTTTGCCACGTAACCACCCATCAGGTCCTGGGTTCAAGCCTCCCATGGACCATTTTTTTTCAAACTTTTCATATTTTCTTCATGTTTTTCACAAACTTTAACATTTTTTAACCAATCAAAACTCTTCATTTTGAGGTGATTTTTTGTACACTTGTCAATAAATGTATCTATTTTATGATAGTGCAAAAATTTTCAGAAAAAACTTTCATCTGATTATGTTTTAATCGAGCCGAAAACGACACTTTAGGCGCTTTTAAAACCACTTTAAAGGTGAATTTTTCAAACTTTCACTTCCGATTCTTTTCAAAACTTCTCATGAGTAAACCTCACATTTCAAAACACTTTCAAAATCATTTCTTCAAAACTTTTCATCAAACTTACATCTTTTACCATGATCGATCCGATTTAAACGATAAAACCGAATTCGCTTTTCTCTCGAATTTCTCAATCGATCATGGGCCTCCTCACGTAAGTCCCAAAACATTCTTTATGTACATAATTATTTCCTTGTACATATCAAACTCTCTTCAGATACATACAAATTTTTATATGTACATAATACAGATACTTTTTATACTCAAGTACAGACAAACTTCGATCGTTTGTTTTCACTTCACTTGCGTATACACAAACCAACATTCTTTTATGTACATACATATTTTCCTTGTACAGATCAAATTATTTTTATACTCATACAAATTTTTATCTGTACATAACACAGATACTTTTTTTTTTGTAAAATACTCAAACACAGATAAACTTCGATCATTTGTTTCCGTTTCGTCTGTATATACAACTGAATACCATTGTTATTGAAAGGAGCATTATTCCCGGTGAAACTGCTTTTAAACCAATGGGCCACCCTTATGGTGTAAGTCCCAACCCTCATATGTACATCCATCTTTGTCCGTACATAAATAGCTCGCTCGTACATATTTACATCCTTGTACACAAAATCGACTTGTAAATAATCAAGTTACTGCTTTAAACGCTCGCTTCACATACACTTGTTTATATTTCCTTCATAAACTCTTGTAAATAAACATCATGCATTGTTTATATTTCCTTCATAAACTCCTGTGAATACATATCACACACACACTTGTTTATATAACTGTCTAGTTATAACTTAACAACTAGTCTAACCAATAGGTTCCCATTGTAGCCTCCTCGGCTTTATACAAGATAACTTCTCCCACGAGTTCAGCCTCCTCTTAGGCTTCATATAAGAAAACTCATTCATCCGAGTTTAGCCTCCGCTTAGGCTTCATATAAGACAACACTTCGCTGAGTCACCTCCTCTTGGGCTTCATTCAAAAGAACTCCTCATTGAGTTTAGCCTTCTCGGCATCATACAATGAAAGAGACAGAAATCTCTTAATGCTCCTATTGGGCTTCCAATACAAAGAATCACCCGCTAGGTTAGAACCCAAGAGTATAATTTCCTGAAATTGCTCTTCATTCCAAAAGGATGGTTTCCTGAAATGACAAAGCCACCATACCCTATAGCTTCCTCGAGCTTCACCTCGATTCGATGATCATGCCTCCTCTGGACCCAATTACATTCTCATCTAATCCAATCAATTTCTCATTTAGACATCTATCATCTATGGAAGAAGTATCTCATCTATCACATCACATACAATTTTCAAACTCTTTTCAAACTCTTCAAAATATCTCTTAATTGTAAGTGGTAACGCTTGTACACTCAAGCAAAACACCCAATGCTTACAATTAAAAGATTCAATCTTTTTTCAAACATCTTTCTTAAACATGTAAGTGGTAACGCTTGTACACTCAAGAAAAACACCTATAACTTACGATGAAAGATTTTAATCAATCAAACTTTTCAAAATGTATGTGATGAAATAGATTAGATACATTTTTCATTAAGATGACATTTTTCTGTCTTACTAACATCCCGCTGCTTTCCACTAGCATAAGTGGGAACTACGATTGCTCCGACTTTCTCAACATCCCTTGAGAATACGAGGCACAAGGTCTCATCCTTGCGAGCAAATTTCTCTCCTCGCACCAAACAAACCATAGATCCCTAGATCCAAGCTACAAATGCTCGATTCTCACTAGGATATGTATGCGTAAGATCCATAGATCTTTGCGAGCACAATAATAACAAACACTAGGATCCTTCATAATCTATCCTTCTTAAAATCCCAAAGGAGAAACTTTCCCAATCATAGAAATAGCAATTAAAACACACAAACATATCAAACGTATTCATATATAAAGCTATAGATAACTATATATATTTAGGGTGCTCCATCTATTCCCTTTATATAACAAACCCCTTACTCGTAATCTCCCAATGTGTTAGCCTAGTTTGCGCTTAGTCGTTACGCATACCAAAATCAATTGAGGGTATTAATTTTCCCTTTTCATAATCATTAAATCATCTTTCTTGTGTTGAAAATAATAAAGCTTGATGCTCGACATCTTTATAAACAAATCAAAGAGTAATTGTTTCGAGCTAGAGAATCAATTCACATTCGATTCCCTAGCCCACTTTTATGTGCATGTTTGTTTTTCTTTATTGTGTGTTCGCGATTTCATCTGATGGAAAGAAATCCTAACCCGGATTTAAGAAACATTTTAAGATCTAGGTGGGGTATTAACCTGTGAGAAGTCTCAAGACTTACAAAGTTAATATCCTCTCTGGAGGTTGTCTTGGGGTATTTGTGTTTAGCAAGTATTTGAAGACATTTTGCTTTCAAGGAACTTGCAAAGTCGAGTGGTCAGTAGAACACATAACCCATCCCGCCATTTAGGATGTAGTGTAGATTATTCTGTAAGCCTAGAGTAATTGTCATGCAAGACTACGATCAGCGTAGTTTCTCTTGAAAATATTATTGGACCATCGAGTATTCAACAAATCCGATAATATTTCAAAGAGGAGTGTTGAGCTCAGATATCGTAGAACCCAATTCACGTATGAATAAGCCCTTAGAACTTAACCACGTTGATTCTTATCGTGGCCTCATGCTCGTGACTTCAACGCTGACCGTGTGTATAACTACTAACCATGTTTGCCGATTCATGCATTCATTCATTCAAAAACTTCATTTCTCTTCCCATTTCCAAAGAATTTAGAGTTTTTCTTTGTAAAATATTTTAGGTTAGAGTGATGGACGCCGAGGAAGATTCACCAAGAGATACAGCTTTAGAATTCTCGATGTAGGAAAGTTAAAGAGTTAGCATCCTTGGTAGAAGATCCCTGATTTCGTAAAATGCTATGGAACTCTTTTAACTATTCCGAACACTAATGTTGATGAAGGACTTCTCAAAACTTTCGCTCGCTTTACGATCCGCCATCGCTTTTCACTTTCCCCGATTATCAATTGATGCCTACTTTGGAAGAGTACGCGATATC
Source organism: Vicia sativa (assembly GCA_021764765.1). Classification (NCBI taxonomy): domain Eukaryota; kingdom Viridiplantae; phylum Streptophyta; class Magnoliopsida; order Fabales; family Fabaceae; genus Vicia; species Vicia sativa. The sequence goes on along the minus strand of CM038793.1, from coordinate 86,565,969 downwards.
CTAGGTATCTCAAGATCGACAAAGTGCCTTTCAATGGTTTGAAGCCATTCCCAAGTCACCAGTCATTGCAACGATGACTCACTTAAAGAAATCGAGATAGACAAAACCTAACTACCAGAGGAAAACTCTTAGGACTAACTTCAAAGTTCCTAATGGAGAAGGCTCTAAATTCTAAAGCCGGTAGTATGGTAGCCTTTGAAGCTATTTTAGCTTTACTCCTCTATGGATTGGTGTTGTTTCAACGTCCCAAATTTCGTGATATCAACGCCATAAGGATCTTTCGATTGGAAATCCTGCTCCCACTCTACTTGGTGACACACGCCTCTATTCATCATAGAAATCGCCAAGGAGACGGAACTATCGTGTGTCAGGTACCTCTGCTTTTCAAATGGATTACCTCACACTTGCCTAAATCTCCTATCTTCCGTGAAAACAAAGATGAATGACATTGGTCTCGAAGACTCATGTCTCTTACAAACTACAATATCCATTGGTATACCTTGGCAGACAATGAGATGGAAATCATTGAGAGCTGTGGAGAATTTTCCAACGTACCTCTCATCGGTATGAAAGGAGGAATCAACTACAACCCATTCCTGGCGAGATGTCAACTCGGATACGCAAACTCTAGTAAACCTCTTGGATTTACAGTGGAAAGCTACTTCTATCATGAAGGAGAGGATTCCTGGATTGAAAGCCGTAATGATCGAGCTCATCACATCCGAAGGAAAGAAAAGGGAAAGCAAAGAATTGTGTAGCCATGGAAACCTACACTTTGGTAAAGAAAAGAGCGAAGGAATTTCGAATGCCTTACGCTTATGAGGAACCCATGTTCTCGATCGCTTCCAAATCAACAATTTTCCCCGTCGAAACTATGGGAGAATACCAAGAAGCTTTGGCCAAAATGAGGTTTGAAAAAGAGGCTTTGGAAAACAAGTTCCTTAAGACTAATCTTGAGAATGAGAAGCTCAAGAAGCAAGTCAAAGATCATGAAAAGACGCTTTATTTCCAGGATGAATGGCTCATGGAGAAGGATGAGAAGATTCGTCAGAAGGATAACGCGATCAAAAGATACGTCAAAGAAAGGAAAAGAAAGCTTGAGGAAATGACAACCAAGATCCCGCCTCCCGACAAGTGGAAGAAAGTCATTAGCAAGCTAAAAGCCGAGAAAGTCGAATCGAAAGCTCACTATGGAAGGAAATCTCGAATTGAAGTCGATCAAGCCTTTGGATCTTCATCCGACGAAGACGTTTAATTAGTTTAGTTTGTAATTTTATCATTTATTTTATCATTTGTGTGAGCAATGCTCCAAAAAAAAATATTGTTGTAATCTACTTTCATTAATTAATAAATTCGTGTTTACTATCCAAATATTTGCCAGAAATTTCTCTTCTAGCGTAAATTCTTTGGAAATTTTTCTTTACAATCATAATCATGCATCATACTTTGCATTTAAGTCTATTGTCTAGAGTCTGATCTTTGAACAGTTTGAACAAATAGGAAAAGATCGCCAAGCTGTCGCGTCTTAGAGTTTCTCGACCGCGTCCACAGCCAACTCGAACATACGATACACATTCAAAAAGAAGAAAAGTAATGGAAGGTTTCGAACAAGAGAATGTTGAACTCAGAGTACAGAACAACACGCAAGAAGAGGTGGAGAGACTCACATCTTTGGTCAACTCATTTGCCGCAAGAAAGTCAACAAGCAAGATCGAGTAGTCAAAATCAAGCAACGATCTCGTAAGACACTACTACTCCGGCTTCAACTCAGCCAAGAGTTCACTCTTCAAGATGCCGTAAGGCTATCCATGGGGAATGCCTTCAACTTTGGCATCGGATTTCGCCAACCGACTTCTCAAGTGCAAACAACCACGCTTGAAATACCTACTTTGCAGAAAACTCTACATTTACTCCCAACGTGAGTAACTCTTCCACAAGTAACAATGCCGGTTTCTCAACCAATCATGACGAACTCCAGTAGTGCACACTACCATAGACGAAGAAGTTCACCATACTCAGTAATAACACGAATTCTCGGCTCGATGGAGAATCTCCAGAACAACTTCTCAAAATGCAGCTTGAGATAAAACAATTCGTGGAAAAGAACTGTTGGGAAAAACGCCTGGATCTCGTGCTTAGTTCCTCGTAATGATACCGCAAAATTCAAAGTCCCTAACTTTGAAAAGTACAAAGGAAACTCCTGTCCACAAAGTCATCTCACGATGTATGCCAGAAAATGTCTACATACAACGATTTATCACCAGCTGTTAATCCACTACTTCCAAGATAGTCTCACCGTGCCGCATCAAGTGGTACATGGGATTAGACAAATAAGTATCCAAACATTCAATGACTTAGGTGAAGCCTTTGTACAACAATATAAGTTCAACTTGATATGCTCGATAGGATCAACTCCGCCCATGTCTCAAAAGGAAAGAGAGACATTCAAAGAATATGCAACGATGGAGGGAAATTGCGCCCAAGTCAACCCAAGACTGGAAGAGAAAGAGATGACTAAGGTATTCTTAAACACTCTTGGCTCATTCTACTATTTAGCGAATGATCGCTAGCGCCCCAGATTTCACCGAGATGGTGAGCATGGGAATGCGATTAGAAGAGGGGTTCGAACCGACGCCTAACCAAGGAAGCAGATCTTCTAGTGGAACAAAGAAGGTTGGAACCGCCCAAGGAAAAGGAACATGACATAGGAATGGTATCCCGAGGAAACCGAAGAATGTCATTCAACAACGATGTAGCTTCCATAGCACCCACAACACAAGTCTAAACACGTGAATTGCTCCGCATTTCAACAAAATCAACAAACTCAATACTTTCAACAGTGCTCAAGCTTAACAATCAAAACCGTATGCCTCGGGTCACGCAATTCGACCCAATTCCAATGACGATACAAAACTATACCCCGCTAATAGAAAATAACTGACATGCATAAGGTCACCACCTCCTTCCTAAAAATTGTCGTGGTGGTACAAAATGACGATCTTGCCCTTTTCACCAAGGGCACCAGCCATGATCTTGAGCATTGCATAGCATTGAAAGTATGAGGTTAATAAAATCTAATCTTCTTTCTTTTAGAAATAAACCAAATGCAAGCAAATCCACTTCCAAATATAGTGGACATGGTGAATCGATGCTAAGAAATACGGATAGGTATCTTGTCACGATGTGAACCTGATCGAGGAAACTTAGTACATCTCCATGAAGCATACAATGGGCGCCACTAAGCACGATTACGCAGCTTGCAATATTTGCTACAAGAATACTCAAGGATGTCCCACCATAAGAGCGTATATTCAACGATTGTTAGATATCGTGACCTATGATCTTCGTAATAGAGATGACCATGACGTAAATACAAGAGGGCATTTTCCGCATGAGCTTTTAGTCTCGATATCAACTCGAAAACTCAAGTAAACGTTATCATCCCCTGTTTCAATGTACCCAAGCATGTAGAGATTGAATACAACGGTTCCAACGCTCCAGGGTCTCCTTTGGTGATTTGCCTACCCGGTCCTGTTTCATACAGTTCTACCAAAGCAATTCCTTACCAATACAATGCAACCCTGATAGAGGATGGGAAGGAGAAACCCATGCCTACTCTTCCAGCTAATGTCAATATAACAGAAATCGGACGAGTAACACGGAGTGGACGAGTACACACTTCGTTGCCACCAAGACCGCCTGCAGTTCCTGTTGTTAGACAAAATCCAGTTAACATATCTTCCGAGAATCCTGCAACGATTCCCGCTGTTAACCCAAGCACAAATGTTGGTCCTCCTGAGAGAGCCGATGTCAACACAGTAGTTTGATGAATATCAAATTAATCAAGAAAAGCGAATACCGAGTCGTGGATCAACTGATGCAGACTCCTTCCAAGATTTCAATATTGTCTCTACTCCTCAACTCCGAAGCTCACCGAGAAGCTTTAATGAAGGTACTAGACCAAGCCTATGTAGACCATGATGTGACTACGCACCATTGAGGTATTGTCGCCAACATAACAGCTTGTAATAATCTAAGTTTCAGTGATGAAGAACTTCCAGAAGAAGGGAAAGATCACAACTTGGCCTTGCACATCTCGATGATTTGTCAATCAGATTCCCTGTCCAATGTATTGGTAGATACTGGTTCATCTTTGAATGTAATGCCGAAGACGACACTCGCTCGTTTGGCTTAAAAAGGGACACCAATGAAGTTCAATGACATAGTAGTAAGAGCTTTCGACGGGTCAAGGAAGTCAGTTATTGGGGAAGTAGATCTCCCGATGACGATTGGTCCGCATACTTTCCAAATCATTTTCCAGGTCATGGATGTGCCACCGCTACATTGTTCTACTAGGAAGACCTTGATCCACGAGGTGAGCAAGAATTCTACTCCCATCGAAATTAAAATTCACAGTAAATGGAAAGTTGGTGACCATCAGCGGTGAACAAGCTTTGCTTGTAAGCCATTTGTCCAATTTCTCTCTCATCACAGCTAATGATGTTGAAGAGACACATCTCCCAGAACATCCGTTAGAAGATGAATCTACCAGCAAAAACAGATCATCTATCTCTTCGTATAAAGAAGCAGCACGGATAGTAAAAGATGGCAATGCTGAAGGTTGGGGACAAGTAATCAAACCTGTCAACAATGAAACAAAAGCTGGACTCGGGTTCACACCCGTATTCTCCAAAGACAAGCAAAAGGATGAAGCACTTCGTCCAATTAAAGAAATATTCAACAGTGGGGGTTTCTTAAACCCTGTTCACCAAGAGGTTAGCGTTGTAACCATTGAAGATGATGAGGACGATCCCTCTGAATCTTAAGAGTGGAGCACTTATTTAAACAGTCCCGAATATGTGTCTCAAGAGGAATTGTACGCGCCGACTGATCAATTCAAAGACATGTCCCTGCAGCGACATGAAAATCCACTTGTCCCTTCTAAAGTTTGGGATACCTTGGGAGAACCAAGTGGCAAATTTGACTACATGGTGAAATACACTGCACCAGAAAGCTCAAAAATCAGGATTGAAGATATCCAACCCACAGGATGGGGTGATTCTTTGAGTATCCTAGTCAATCGAGGAGGTATACTGCCTTCTCGCCTAATCACCAATCGAGGTCCCGAATGAAGATCTCGCTTAACACGCTGAGAATTCACTAAACCAGATCCGATTATCATTATATCAACATGATCATCAAGATCGAATACGATTCGATACGATTTGAAAGTGTCACGACAACGAGTCTCTCCACTGTAAGATTGGAGGATACATCCCTAATTCAACGCAAAGGTCAACAGAAGCACATATGTTGTATCCCATACTTCCCGATTTATTCATCAAGCGAAGAAGATTGCTTTAGCAGCACGAAAGGCAAAGTCCGTCATCCGTAGTCTTCAAAACCTGCCAACCAACCACCAAGGTCTACTCAAGGGTTAAACCAAGTGGAAAATTACCCAGTACCTCGACTTCCAAGGAGTTCGCCACTCGAAACCTGTTGAAGTTCGGACTAACGCCCTAGTTCTTAGCTTTTGTTTTGAACTCTCACTACCAAAGTGAAGAGATGTTTTATAGGGTTTAGCTTTTAAATAATCTCTCTTTGTCTTGCCCAAGACGAATGAGTTTGTATGTTAGGGCCCTGTTTCATATTGTGAATCATAAATAAAATGCGTTGTTTTGTTTCTACACTTTGTGTTTATTTTCATTTTACCATTTCTTGGAAATGATAATCCTAAAGAACATAAAAAAAAAATCTTCAAAAAAAAAAAGAGATAATAATTTTTTTTTTAATCTACATGCACTTTCACATTGACTTTTTCAAAAAAAAAATGATGAAAAGTTAATTAATCAAACATAAATCAAACATGCAGATTAACAGATGGACAAATCCATTGAAAGCAATAACTCTATGCTCTCTCCCAACTTTGAAACTCGTGAAGTCGCCGAGGAAGAAGTTGAAGAAGAGATCCCATGAAATTTCTAGACTGCTAAAGCACGAGGAAAGGATCATTCACCTCACAAAGAACCTCCGAAGCAATCAACTTGTTCTGAGGATAAAAGAAGTAAATATCGAGCTTCACCGACAAAGCCAAGAGCAAACCGATAGATCTTCTCAAAGAATATGTTGATGTGTTCGCTTGGTCCTACCAGACATGCTGTGGTTAGATACCAAAGATCGGGAGCATCATTTGCCATTAAAGCCGGAGTGTCCACCGCTAAACAAAAACCGAGGAGAGTTCACCCCAATGAACCGACAAAATCAAAAAGGAAGTCCAAAAGCACCGACGCAGTTTCCTCGCCATCGAATATCCTCAATGGCTAGCCAACATAGTATCCGCTTCCAAGAAAGATGGAAAAGTCGAATGTGTTGACTACCGGACTTAAACAAAGCAAGTCCGAAAGATGATTTCATCAAGATATTGACATGCTAGTGATAGCACCGCAAAATTCAACGCCTTTTCCTTCATGGACTTTCTCTCGTTACAATCGATCGAATGGCTCTCAAGACATGGAGAAGACATCCTTCATCACGCCATGGGGCACTTTTGCTACAAAGTAATGTCGTTTGATTAAAGAATGCGCAACTTATCAAAGGGCTATGACTACTCTTCATGACATGATGCACAAAGAGATCAAGTCTACGAGACGACATGATAGCAAAGTCGATAATCAAGAAGAGCATATAGAATATCTCTTGAAGTTGTTTCAACGACTAAGGAAATTTCACTTCACCAATCCTAACAAATGCACCTTTGGGGTAAGATATGGAAAACCCTAGGTTTCATCGTCAACAAAGAGGTATTGAAGTCGACTCGACAAAGTCAAGGCTATTCAAGAAATGCCTATGCCACATACTGAAAAGCAAGTAAGAGGATTTCTTGACGATTGAATTACATCTCCATATTCATCTCTCAAATAATCACATCATGGCCGATATTCAAACTTCTCCGCAAAGATCAAAAGGTTGTGTGGACAAAGATTGCCAAAAAGCGTTGACAAGATTAAGGAATACCGCAACCACCATCGATCCTCCAAATGAAGGAAGACCATTAATCATGTATCTTACCGCATCATAAGAATCCATGGGTTGCGACTTGGACAACAAGATGAAACCGTAAGAAGGAGCATGCCATTTACTACTTGAGTAAAAAGTTCACAGATCGCAAACTCGTATCCATGCTCGAGAAAACATGCTGCGTTTTGGTATGGGCTTCAAAATGTCTCCGCCAATACATGATCAATCATACGACTTGGTTAATCTCCAAAATGGATCCAATCAAGTATGTATTTGAAAATCCTGCCTTAACAGGGAGAATTGCTCGATGGCAGATGCTATTATCTGAATATGACATCCAGTACCGTGCTCAAAAAGCGGTCAAAGGAAGCATTCTCGCCGATCACTTGGCTTATCAGTCGCTCAACGAATACCAATCTCTCAAATTTGACTTCCTAGACGAGGACGTTATGTACTTAAAGATGAAGGATTGTGACGAACCACTGCCCGACGAAGGACCAGATCCAGAATCTAGATGGGGTTTAGTCTTTGATGGAGCAGTTAATGTTTTTGGCAATGGAATTGGGGCGGTCATCATCCTCGGTTCTCATATCCCGCTTTTCCGCCAGGTTGCTATTTGATTGCACCAACAACATCGCATCAAGCTTGTATCATGGGTATCAAGAAGCCATCGACTGAGGATCAAGATCCTTGACATATATGGAGACTCAAATTTGTGATCAACCAAATAAAAGACAAGTATGAAACTCATCATCTTGGTTTGATTCCTTAGATTATGCAAGACGTTTGTTGACTTTCTTCAACAAAGTTGAACGCATCATATCCCTCGAGATCGAATCGAATGGCGACGCCTGGGTACTTCATCTTCCATGTTCAATGTCAACGATTGGAACGATATGCCTAAGATCCGCATCGACGCCTTAAAAGACCGCAGATATGTATTCGCAATCAAGGCTTCAATGATAAACCGTGGTTTCACGACATCAAACGCTTCCTTCAAACACGAATACCCAATGGGGCATCGACAAGGATAAGAAACTCTAAGGAGGCTTTCTAGAAACTTCTTCCTCAATGAAGATGTGCTATACAAAAGAAACTTCGACATGGTTCTGCTAAGATGCGCGACAGGAAGCGTATACCATCATCCATGAAGTGCATGAAGGGTCCTTTGGAACCATTCAAATGGGCATGCAATGTCCCGAAAAATCTTGAGAGCAGGAAACTATTAGATAACGATGGAATCCGACTATTGTAAACACGTCAAAAGATGTCATGCGCGATCTCACGCAGATAAGATCCATGTGCCACCGACTTTACTCAACGCCTCTTCTCCGTGGCCTTTCTCCATGGGCATCGACATGATTGGGATGATCGAAAAGCGCCCCTGACATCGCTTCATTCTAGTGGCTATTGATTACTTCACCAAATGGGTCAGAATACTTGAACTCGACTTGTAGGTTTTGTATCGCAAATGCGGATAGCAAGAGTCGCCACCGACTTTTCTTTTATCCAATTAAGGGAAGGTAAAAGTACAAAAACCTTCGTTAGATTCTGAGTAAGGAGAAGGTTATGAAAAGGGAAGGTATTAGCACCCTTTCCATCCGTAGTTATCTACGGCTCTTAGTTGCTCTTAGATCACTTTAAAATGTGCTTTCCGTGTGTTTGACAAAATGTTTTGAAAAGGCATTTCGCTTTGACTTTGTAATGATTCATGTAGGAATGTATACAAAGTGTTCGGAAATGTTTCGTTTTGAAAAGAGTTTGAACTTTGACAAAAGTGTGAGGTGTGAAAAGTATTTTGATAGAGCAAGCAAAAAAGTCTTATTACCTACTCGTAATTGGTCGTTGTTGTTTTACTTTCCTTTAGAATAGTGCTATCCATACCATTAGTTGGTAGGTAACCCTATTTGTTGGATGTAAGCGGACATTCAAGGACATCGGATGGTCATAGAAAGCAACTTGAGGAAGTATCCTAGCACATTCGAAGGGACTATCATCATTTTCGAGGCGACAATCGAGGGTCAAGATCATGTATTCGGAGGCTACATCGGGTCTATGATCTTGTATCGAAGGGACTATGATGATTTGTTTGAAGGCAACGATGCTAGAATACCTCTACGCTCGAGGGACATGACCATTTGAATTCGTAAGGCAACGAGAGAGAATTACCCAAAGGGGTGCATGTGTGAAAAGAGTGTGTTGATTTTAGATATATTAGCTTGAAGATTAGAATGAGCTATGTCCATTTTTATCTTGCCATACACGCCTAATTACTAGCAGTTTATAGGTGGAAATTAAATGCGAAGTATAAAGCGGAAAGATAAATCCTACGCTATTACATGGCTTTGGGTATACATAATTTAAACTTGGGAAAATAAAACCCTAATTAAAACTATTACATCCCATGAGCAGTTACATGATTGGAAAAAAGAAAACGATAAAAACAAATCGTCCGAAACGGGATAACCTGTGAAAAGATAAGAAATCGGAAAATACGATGAAATCGAATAAGAGAAAAATGTTAGTAAAAATACAAATTTTTGAATGAGAAAAATATTTCATGCTGAAATAACATAAATATGCTAAAATAATTTTTGGGATTTTTGAAAAGATTTAATAATTAAAACTAATTAAAAGTGATTTAAATGATAAATTAGGAATAAAATAAATATGCATGCAAAATAATATTTTTAATTTTATAAATTAAATAAACATTTTATGAAAATAATGCAAGGAAAATATTTTGACAATTTTTAATGCATGAATAAAAATTATGAAAAGAATTAAAAATGCATGAAAAATATTAAATAAATAAGAAAAATATGAAATATGAGAAAAATGCAAAGTTTGTAAAAGAAAACGAATGGTCCCGGAAGGCTCGAATCGAGGACCTTGAGAGTATCTTTCCAAACCAATACTTTACCACTACGCCACTGACACTTGGTGTTTTGAAAGTCGAAAATGAATATATGTGATGACGCTGTCTCGATATTTGAATTCAAACCGAGTCGGCTGGCCCCACCGAATGAGAGACGAATCGAACGCAGGATCGCGCCACGATGCCTCACGAGTCACTGGCCAATACGAGCCCTAGCTCGATCGCCTTCTCCGATTAGCCGACTTCAAAACCCGCAAACACGTAGAATCAAAGCAAAAGAAAGACCTATTCCCCTAATTCGACCCTTCCAATTCAATGGTGCCATCGCTTGGCTTGAAATGGTCAGATCGTGAGTTTCGAAGAAAAAGATGAAATCTGCCCTAACAATGGCAAACCCCCATCCTGGCGTAAAACCTCACATGTTATACGTCAAACTAGTTCTAATAGATCCCCTGAACTCAAACAAACAAGCAAAATAAGAATGCATGGATTTTTGAAATCGATTTCAAGAAAAATAACAAACCGTGAGTGTTAGGGAGCACGATTCTGGATGGCTTGGCTTCGAGCAAGGATTGGAAACGATTGTTGGGCACCTCAGGAGCAAGATTGAATGGTTGAAAGAGGCTGCAATATAGGATTCGATTTTTCCAACTTCTTGAAAAAATTTGACAAAGTGAGGGTTCAGTATGGGCTAGGGTTTCGGTCCTTGTCTTGTGAACTTGTGCTATTTATAGAGTGATTCGGGATGGCAAGAGGAGGAAAAAGATTTGATCTTGAATGTGCATTTATATTTTTCAAATAAAATCAAATATTGGAAAAATTTGATTTTCTCATCAATGTGAAGGCTAGTGAAATTGGTAAGAATCATGGGCTATCTTGGACCTCAAGCATGATATAAAATCATTCTCCTTAAAATCTTATTTTCATATTTTATATAATTTAATTTTGAATTAAATGGTTTAAAATCCAAAAATAAATCAATAAAATAGAAAATTGCCATGGCCAAGCATTTATGGGTCACAAATAATGTCATGAACAAGTTTGGATCAAAAGATTATAGGTCCATTTGGAAAATTTTGCATTTTGACCAAAATGTCCTTTTGTGCAATCGTCAAAATTGCCCAACTTCGAATAGTGTATCTTGCTCAATTTTCCACATTTTTGAGTGTTCTTGGACTTTTGGAAAGCTCTAAGAGTCCTCTAACCAACCTTTTGGTCTCATCTCAATTGAGTTTCCATGCTCAATATATCTTCAAAACAAAAGTTGACTTTTGTTGACTTTGAAAAGGACCTGAATGTTTTGATCCATACCTCTCAAATGAAGCATTTTTGAACATTCTTGTGAGACATGAAGTTGTAGAGAATTTAATTTCTTCAAAACAAGAGGTGGTGGAAAAATTTCGAGAAAGTATGAAGAAGTTATGCTCAGTCAAAGTTCAGTTGACTTTTCTCAGAGAAACCCTAATTTAGAAAGTTTGACTTTTGAGCAAATCTTGAGTTTTCTTGATGAATCATGATCAACCCTTGATCAAATGATGAATGTAACTTCAAAATGAGGATGTTGACCAAAAATCATGAAGTTTGACTGTATGTTGACCATAGTTGACTTTTTGTCCAATATAACTGATTTTCAACCATCTAAGCAATTGTCTGAGGAAACTTGACTCAGGCTTAAACTTGACATGGAGAACATTTGAAGCATATGAGGAGGCATGATGAACATTGAGATGTTGGAAACCACTTGATCGAGAATCACCAAACCCTAGTTTGGGTTGATTGTCTAGGAGAGGGTTTGTCTGATCAACCTTTGAGGAGTCCTTAAGTATGGAGGTATGAAATGTCTTGAGAAGATGGAGGGAAATTTTTTGGGTATGACAGCTGCCCCTGTTCAATCTTCTTGTACTGGAAGGGTTAGATTGGCATGCGTGCCTTTCGTGACCTGGAGGTAGAAGATGATTGAACACTCGAGTACACTTGAAAATTTGCACTCGCGGTTGGCTGATGACGCGGGAATGGGCTTATAGATGCCATTTGGAGAAAGTAGAGACTTCGCTGAGGGATGAATCGTATGCTAGACTCGATAATGTCGTCTGAATAGGAATATTGATGGGGATGGGCTTAAGATGCCATCTGGAAAGATCGATGCTGAGGAGTGAGCCGTACGCTAAGCTCTATAGCCGTTCTTGATAGCGGAAGGAGCATGGAGATGGGCTTAAGATGCCATCCGCAGGGAGTCATATGTTAGACTTCGTGCTCATCTTTGAATGAAGCTATTAGTTTGTATTGGTTTTTAACCAAATATGCAGCATTCTGAAAATGGAGGAATGTTGACAAGTAGTCGGAGATGGGCTTAAGATGCCATCCAAGGCAACTGAGTCGTACACCAGACTCTATAGTTGCTGTTGATAATAAGAATGAGTCAGAATAGTCCTTCGTGCTGACTACTCTGAGGGAGGTAGTATTTGGCAAAATGTGGATATCTTCCCCGTGCATCGGTGTTGATCCACCGCTCGTTATCGGAGGATAACTTGTGATCGCTCGGATAGTTTCGCCTAGCTTCGGTATTAATCCGGATCCGTTGTCGGAGGACAACGAGGGCGGTCGTCGATAGTTTTCCGTCTGATTCGGTCTTAATCCCGACCATTGTTAGAGGACAACTAGGGCGGTCTTTCGATAGTTTTCCGCCGGATTCGGGTCTTAACTCGACCTGCTTTGCCGGTGACTTTCACTGCTTGGAGAAAACAAGAGAAATTTTGATAGAATATTGTTAGTCTTATGCAAGGTATGATGCATGACAATGTGTATGAATGACATATGCACAAATTATGACTTTTATGAATAATGTATGAATGATAGATGTTGTGGTATTTCAAAACATATCCATCTTGAAGAAGATGCGATGTTCTGCTGAAGATTTATGGCTTCGCTTGAGGAAGATCCCGAGAAGAAAGAAAACTTTGATTCCTCCGGCACTATCGACCAAGTCTTGAGGCTAGATATTGTCGATAATCCCGCCAGGAGAGTCCGGGAGGTGCTCTATGGGATTTTACAGAATCCTATCGGAGAGTAATGGTAGTTATCGGAGAACGGGTTGGAAGAGTCCGAACCCGCTGGAATCTCTCGGCCGGGGAAAAGAAAGATGTAAGCTCCGATGCACTATCCGACCAAGTTCGGGTTTGGACACCGCCGGAGAAAAGGGGAACTATTGAGAGACATCCGGGGATAAATACCGGCCGTGGATGTGGCATGATTAAGTTGAGTGGAATCACCGCTGGGATCCTCCTCTTCTTGTGGGAAGATTTTGTGACATTTTTGGGGATCACGCTGTGGGGAAATGCATTGGTGACCTCCGTCATCTCAAACTCAAGCCCGTAGTAATTACTTTGATGTTCTTTTCGCATGTTTGTAAATAGATCTTTATTGTCAAATGCATATAATCATTCAAAGCAAACGTTGGACTTTATGCAAACAACAAAAACAAATTGTAAAGAGAAAGAAACTTGTATTTATTTGAAAGGTGGCGTGATGGCCAAGTAGTTTGTACATAAGAAAATAAAAGCTATGCGGAAACAATCTCGTAAGTTCCAACTATGCTAGTACTCATATATTTCAACTATCTCATCTCCTTGCACAAGAGAAAGTGAGTAGACCGATTTCGCCATTTGAATCTTGAATGCCGATAGTAGTCTCAGATAGGTGATCTAGACGAGACATAGTCATACGCTTAAATCCCTAACTTTTTCCTAGACCGTCCTTTCTCGGTTTTCACCACCGGATACCCTTTTTTGCCCAAGCCGCCTTTTCGAAATGCATTGTGACCTCGTATTATCTTAACTTTTGCCCGAACCCTTTGGTTCGCCAGATGCCCTTATTTTTGCCTAGGTCACCGACCAGCGGTCTCTTTTATGCGTAGTATTTTTGACTATGTCTCGCTCACGTGGTGTGGAAGTCTTCACCATCCATGGTGCTAAGTATCATAGCTCCGCCGGAAAATACTGCCTTGACTACAAACGGTCCTCATAGGTGGGAGTCCATTTGCCCTGGATCACCTTGTGGAAGAATGATGCGCTTGACTACTAGATCACCGACTTGGTAAACTCTCGGTGCTTGTTAAATGCTCGATCATCCGCTTCTAATAGATCTCGTCCATGGCGATGGATGCGAGTCGCTTCTCATCAATCAAGCCGATCCGTCAAGGCGGGTCTCGACCCAATCGCCTCGCCCAACTCAAGGCCCGGAGGACTCTAGTTGAGGGAATCAACCTCGATGGGTAGGACTGCTTCCATACCAGATACAAGAGAGAAGGGTTTCGATGTTCGTATTGTAGAAAGCGATAACCATGAAGAGCAAATGGTAACATCTCATGCCAATCCTTGTAAGTCACTGTCATCTTCTATATAATCTTCTTAATGTTCTTGTTGGCGGCTTCCACTGCGCCATTCATCTTAGGCCGATAAGGAGAAGAGTTGTGATGCTTGATCTTGAACTGCGTGCAGAGTTTGGTGATCATCTTATTGTTGAGGTTGGAGCCGTTATCTGTGATAATCCTTTCGGGAGTGCCATACCGACAGATAAGATTATGCTTAATGAATCGAGCCACAACATTCCATGTAACAGATGCAAACGAGGCTGCTTCTACCCACTTGGTAAAGTAGTCAATTGCCACAAGGATGAAACGATGTCCGTTGGAAGCGGTGGGCTTAATTTCCCCGATCATGTCAATGCCCCACATTGCGAAAGGCCAAGGAGCGGTTAGAACATTCAGAGGTACTGGAGGTACGTGTACTTTGTCTGCATTGACCTGGCATTTGTGACAAGATCGAGCATAGTGGTGACAATCAGCTTCCATGGTGGACCAATAGTAACCCGTTCTCAAGATCTTCTTAGCCATCGTATGTCCACTGGAGTGGGTACCAAATGCGCCTTCGTGTAACTATTCCATGATACGTATTGCTGTTTTCTGGTCTACACAGCGGAGTAAGCACAAGTCGTGGTTGCGCTTGTATAAGATGTCGTTGCTGAGGAAGAATTTAGAAGCGAACCTTCTCAAGAACTTCTTATCGTTGATGATGCCCTCTGGATATTCCCGAGCCTCAAGATACCTCTTCACGTCATAGTACCAAGGTTTCTCGTCTGTATCAAGCTCATAACAATATGCTGGTTCATCAAACTTCTCAATGATGATCTGGGGAGCCTCGTTGTCCCATCTAACCTTGAACATAGACGACATAGTAGCTAATGCGTCTGCCAACTGATTCTCTTCTCGTGGAATGTGATTGAAAGTGATCTCTTCGAAGTAGGGGATCAAACTTAGAACATGCTCTCGATACAGAATAAGATTCGGGTGCTTCGTATCCCACTCGCCCTTAATCTGACTGATCACCAAAGCTGAGTCTCCATACACCTGTAAGAACTTGATTCTTAAGTCAATGGCAGCTTTAATACCCATAATGCACGCTCAGATTCGCCATGTTGTTAGTGCAACCAAACATAATCATGGCTGAAAGGCGATGTCCATCGTAGGGATGTAATGATGGCGCCAATGCCATTTCCAAGTGTGTTTGAGGCTTCATCAAAGACCATGGTCCATCGGGATCCTTGTTCAGGTCCTTCGTCTGGTCCTGGTTCTTCGCAATCAGTAACTAATAGAACATCTTCGTCTGGAAACTCGAACTGCATAGACTGATAGTCATCTACGATTTGATGAGCTAAATGATCGGCTACTACACTTCCTTTGATCGTTTTCTAAGAAGTGTATTGGATGTCGTATTTAGTCAAGATCATTTGCCATCTTGCTATTCTTCCGGAGAGAGCTGGTGTAACAAATATGTATTTGATCGGATCCATCTTGGAAATCAACAAGGTAGTGTGAGTCAACATATACTGTCTTAGTCGGCGAAAGCACCAAGCAAAGCGCTGTTTTCTCGAGCTGAGTATCTTGTTTCACAATCGGTAAACTTTTGCTAAGGTAGTATATTGCATACTCTTTTCGACTGCACTCGCCATGTTGCCCCAACACACACCCCATTGAGTTCTCTAACACCGCCAAGTACATGATAAGAGGTCTTCCTTCGCAAGCGGATCGGATAGGGGATTCAGAGGTACTCTTTGATTTTGTCAAAAGCGATCCGCAATCGCTGCTCCATTTCACTACTTGATCTTTCTTAAGTAACTTGAAGATTGGCTCACAAGTAGCTTAGATGTGCAATGAATCTGGCAATGTAGTTTAATCGGCCCAAGAAACCTCTGACTTCCTTCTCGGTGCGGGGAGCTGGCATTTCTTGAATAGCTTTAACCTTAGCAGGGTCAACCTCAATTCCTTTACCACGACAACAAACCCTAGGAGTTTTCCGGATCCGACTCAAAGGTACACTTGTTAGATTAAGTCTCAACTCGTATTTCTTCAATCTATCAAACAGTTTCTGCAAATGATCAAGATGTTCTTCTTCCGTCTGTGATTGAGCTATTATGTCGTCGACGTAGACCTCTATCTCGTGATGAATCATGTCATGAAATAATGTCACCATAGCACGCTTATAAGTGGCGCCGTTTCTTCATTCAAACGGCATAACCTTATAAAGTGCCCCACCGTGTAACGAAAAGTAGTCTTTCCATGTCTTCGAGCCATTTTGATCTGATTGTAACCGGAGAAACCATCCATGAAGGAGAAAACCTTATGCCGAGAGGTGTTGTCAACCGAACATCAATATGAGGAAGTGGGAAATCGCCTTCTGACTCGCTTGTTCGGATCTCGTAATCCACACACATTCGCATTCTTACCATCCTTCTTAGGCACGTGAACCACATTCGCAACCCATTGTGGATAGGAAGTAACAGCTAAGAAACCGCTGAACTGCTTCATAACTTCACTTTGATTTTCTCCGACATCTCGTGACGCCGACAACCTTCGCTTTCACCGAGAAAACCTTCTTTGTTGGCAACCGATGTACCACAATATCAATGTCCAACCGGCATGTCTTCATATGACCAAGCAAAACCTCAATATAGTCTCGCAGCATCTCGAACCAATCTTTCCTTAACACGCTCTCAAGACCCCTCTATCTTGATCTCTTTTCTGCCTTCGCACACTCAAATTCACAACCTCAACTCGCTTCTTCGTGGTCAGATAACTCGCTTCTTCTTGTCAGAGTAACCGACAAGTTCTCCCGCACTTCACAATCTTCCTCACTTCTTCGCTTGGTAGATCGGATTATCAAGTCATATTTAGCAATAGCTGTTATCAACGAGATTCGGAGTGATTCTCAGTTGTATCACGTGGGTGTGTAAGAAACACATAACTTTTGAAGGGGTGATAAAGTAAAAGAAAGAAAGCAACAATTGAATGCAAAAGTCCAACGATTTTATTGAATGAAAATATGCAAATGATGATAATAACCTCACAACGAGCCATGATGCCCGGCAAGGCACTAGGCTTTCAAAGTTTATTGTTCAAAACATAGAAAATACGAGAAGCAAAACAAAACAAGAGTAATTACCCCGCCTAAAGGAGATTGGTATGACGTCTTCGCCTTCCAATTGCCGAGTCCGTTGTCCGGAGTTGGGAAGATCCATCGCCGATGTCGAAGTCGTTGTCGCCGCCTTCTATAGCATGGATTCCACTGGCCGATGCGAAAGGAAGTTGACCTGCACGCTCGCAAGCGTATCATCTTCTCGACCGATGGTGAAGCCTAAACCACCTTGTCATATTTGAAGGGAAGATCGTGAGTGACCCCAAATAGCACTACCTCCTTGTTCAACAAAGAGCAGGCATCTTTCACGAGGCCATCCTAGGCGGGACTTGTGTAACTTCAGAGGATGGAGAGTCAACAGCATGACTGGGAATTGTTTCAAAAGCTTGACAGGATTCTCGAGAATTCACCCTCCATCTCGAGGTATCGAATGATCAGATGACCGACCATATACTCTTCTTCACCACATCTGTAACAACTTTCCTTTCACCGGTACTTCACTCGATGTAGGTAGAGGTAATGCCGCCCCATGTATCCAAGGGTGTCCGAGTAGGCAGAGTAGCTGGACGGATGTCCATGACAAAGAAAGTGGAATCAAAAGTCCGGGAACCGACTTTAACAGCAAAGTGAGCTCTCCAAGCACTGTTCGCTTAGAACCATCAAAAGCTCTCACAATTATATCACTGGGTCTCAGAACCAACCCTTCGATATCAAGTCAATCAAAAGCAGTCTTTGGTAGGATGTTCAAAGCAGAACCGGTATCCACCAAAACATGAGACAATGTAATGCCCTTGCATTCAACATAGATGTGCAAGGCTTTGTTATGTTTCTTTCCGGCAAGAGTCAAATCAGCATCAGAGAAGCCTATGCCGTTGTTGGCAGCCAGGCTAGCAATACAAACTTCAAACTGGTCAGTGGTAGTGTCTTGTGGTACGTGAGCATTCTTCAGAAACTTCACCAAGGCGTTAGCATGAGCCTCAGAGCACAAGAGCAGAGCAAGCATGGATATCTTGGACGGAGTTTGTCCCAACTGTTCCACAACATTGTAGTCACTCTTCTTGATAATCTTCAGAATTTCCTCCATTTCTTGTTTGGAGGTGTCTTTAGAAACTTCCTTTGGCACTTCTGGTTGAGCAGGATGAGTCACTGGTTCTTTCCCTCTAGCTTGGGGAATAGGTTGAATAGCTGGAATGCGAGCTTGAGTCGCGTCGTCTTTGGAGGAGAGATTTCTGGAGAGAACACTCTTCCGGTTCTGGTCACCTTACTTGATCCGGTGATGTTGTCAACGTCAGGAATGGTAGCTTCGACTATAAGGTCTTCAATGGTCAGAGGGTCTTGCTTGACGCCATGATAGTAAACATCAGCTCCATAATTCCAAGGAATAGCTTTGACAGAGGAATACGGAACTGGTCTTGGAGAAGTAATGATAAGAGGTGCCACTCTAGGCACAGGATCAGCGGAGGAAATCCTTATGGTGTTAACATCAGCATAGTCTTCTGGGAAATCGTCACCCCACCCGGTTGCTTTAACATCTTCAATAGGAATCTTGTAGCTCTGAATGTGGTACTTCACCATGTAATCATACTTTCCACTGGCTGCCTAAGGTATCCCACATGATGGTGCTTCGCTCACATCTTTGATTTCGCTTAGACATATCTTCACACACCGCAGGTGGTTTTAGAAATAGTATCTCACGGTTATCCATCATGCATTGAACACGTCTTCTCAACCAAGCACAACCATCGTGTGCGATGGGCACCAACGCAATTCTCCGGGCATCCTGGATTGACACCGCTTGCGAAATTCTTCTTAACAACATCGAGGAATGGTCAAGTCATCTATGTTGAAAACATAAGTATCTTCGCCAACAAAGATTAGAACTCTTGTCATGATTAGGCATAGGCGCTAATCACATTCGGGTCTCAACAGAGGGTCAAACTCAATCGCTTAGCTTCAATCATATCTTGAATTTGTTCTTCGAGCCCAACAACATCGCATTATGTCCCGGCTATTGGAATGGTAAGCACACTTAGCATTAGGATTGTATCTCGAGAGGAAGTGTTGACATTCGAGGAGGACCCTCAAGGTAATCACTCTTCTTTCAACATGTGTTGCAAGGCTTGACAATGGCATGTTGATCTTCAGAACTGCCTCGTGGCGCTGCTCGCTACGCTGCTGTCTCACCGAGGTTGTGCCGATGTAGGATCGAGATCACAACCGCCTCTGATTGAGAGCACGGTCGGTCTTGGCTCGGCTTTTCCGACTACACACATTAGTTTCCTTTTACCACCAAAAGATCTCTTCGCAAGATTTGAAGATGACTCTATCCTGAATCTTTCCACTTTTGATACCACTTCAATACGCCTCCGTCAATATCAACTCGTGAATCCGTCAAGAGTTTCCAATCGATGATTGAAGAACGGGCTCGCTGTTCCCATAAACATATCAACCAATTCCTATTGGACAAGGGTGGATGAACTCGCGCTAAATCTCTCCATTTCGAGCATACTCCTTAAACTTCTCATCACGACCCATAGACATGCTCTGTAGTAGCATGCGAGTGGGTGTCAATTCAAAGATTGTACTCATATCGTCTCAGAAAGCATCCGCTAAGTCACCCAAGTACGGATACGGCCATTCTCTAGCCGATAATACCACTCCAACCGAGTTCCGGACAAACTCTCTTGAAAATAATGCATCCACAACTTTCTGTCATCAGTGTGGGGATTGATCTTCTGAACCTAGGATTTCAAATGCAGCTTAGGGCAAGACATGCCATCGTACTTAGCAAAAGTTGGAACTTTGAACTTAGGAGGAATCACAACACCATGGACAAGACTCGATCATCAAAATTCAGCCCGACATCTTCGTGTTTTCCACAAGATTCGACGGTCTTCAAGTTGTTTGTACTTGTCATCTTCATCAGAGTATTGGCCATTATCATAGTCTTTCTCAGGCTCATGCTGACTACCTTCGCTGTCACCCTTGTCACTTTGCTCATCCTCCTTCTTGACACTTCCTTCAGAGAGCTCGATTCGACTAACCACTTTAGGACCACCTTTGTAACGTCTGCCCATGTTGAGAAGACCAACAACCTTTTTCTTCTTGTTGATGAGCTTCTTCAGATTTTCTTGGCCTTGGACCAAGCTGGTAAACATCTGCTGAAACTGAGCATTCTGAGCCTGGAGATCTTTGACAGACTGTTCAAGAGCCATTTCTGCTAAAACAAATAGCGAGCAAATGAGAAAACCAATCTTCAATGTACCTGTGATGCAATGTTATGCTATGATATGCAATGTTTATGCGGATGCAATGCAATGTTTTCAAGGACCTTAGAGATTTAAATTTGTTAAACAAGCAATGAACAAACATTTATTAGTACTCTTTATTATTTTTCTTTTAAGTACAAAAGATAGTTCAAACAAATAAAAGAAAACATATAAATCCTAAAGCTCTAAGTCTCCCATGGGCGCTTCCTCTTGGTGCCGAGGTAGGCTGATGCTTCGCCCTCGTGAAGTAGCTTGGTCAACTCTAGCACTTTCTTCTCACTTGCATAACATCGAGCTTCAAAGGTATCCCTCTTTTGAGTGAATCCGTGATCTCTTCAAGTCTTCAAAATCGTAGGCATGTCGGGATGGAGAACAATATAGATTCGCACCTATAGCAACAGTTCCATAATTACCGGTAAACAGCGTGAATGGCATCATGAGGTTTTGAGCTCGAGCTCGCACCCATTTGAGGTAAGGTTCCCAAGGAATGGAGTTCGCGCCCCAAAGTCTTAGTATCGCCTTCTTTACCATGCCCCAAGCGTGTATGAACCTTCGTTGTAATTCTCGAGATCGTGATTGTAGTCGAACACAATATCTTGGAGAAGCATATCATGCGACCATCTCTTCGGCAAAACCAAACCGACGAGAGCTAGAGAAGGGTTGTAAGTAATACTCCCTTATACCAAGTAGCGGTACATTAGGGAACTCTACAACGCTCAATAAATATGAAGTCCTTTGAGAGAAAAGACTCCAACGGATATCCGAATGAGAGAGGACATTAGTCTTGAGACCATCTCAACCTTTGTTCTCTTCAAAACGATGGAGGAAGGTGTGAAATAAACCACCCGAAAGTACGGTATACAACACATGAGAGTTCCTTGTCTCTTGGTAGCACGAGTGTGGAGAGAATGTAGGATATCTCCAAGTAAAGTAGGCAGGATTACGGTAAGAAACAACTTGATGGCGTTGACATCTATGAATTGATCCGAGTTAGGAATAGAACCAAACCATAGATTAGCAAGGCCACAATGTCTTCGAATGCATGGAAACTCATAACTTTGAGGAATTCTCGGCTTAATCGGAACTTGGCAAGTAAACCCTTAACTCCACTTCGGTTTCCCAATTGGCTTCAATATCCGAGCGCTTAAGATGTAAGGTCGATGCAATGTCTTCGCACTTAGGAACCTTTTCTAGACCGGTGAATGGCATTTGATCAAGAATAGGTATCCCAAGTAGCTTAGAGAACTCTTCCAAGGTAGGGACTAACTGATAATCTAGGAATGTAAAGCAATGGTGTTTCGGATCGAAGAACTGGAATAGGACATGCATCATACCTTCTTCAAAACCGGAGATAACCAAGTCAAGTAGATAACCATGTCTTTTGATGAACTGAGCATGGTCGGGAATTTCTGAAACCAATTCTTTGAGCTGAGAAGGTATACCCATGAAGTTGATTCGGATAGTCTTTCTAGAAGCCATAATACCCTACAAAACATAACAAAGATAAATCCCTAGGTCCTTGAAATAGTTAGAAATGATATGCAATGCAAATGATGTCATGATGTCATGTTTGGCACACACAAACAATTCACACAATGAGCCTAGGTTTAAGGCTTGCATGAGGTATAGGTGATTACCCCACCAAAAGTTTGAGTTGGTTCATCCGTCCTATAATAGTAACCGGTTCTAGGAATCTCATATCATTGATCTTTCTCAGAGGCGCTTATTTCAATACGACTACCAAGTGGTCGACCAAAATATCCCAAAAGTCTCGATCTTAATGAGCGAGCATCGAGTATCACCAACCTTAGTCTCAGACCAAAGCCGCCATCTCACTACCTTCTAATGGCCAAGATGGGTCAATTAAGGTTCTAAAATTTAGTTAGCTTGATGACACCACGCAGAAGCCAAATACTATCCTCAACTTGGGAATGAAGAGTATCGACATCCAAAGTGTCACGCTAACGTAGTCATCATGTTGACCGCTTTGATATACGCCTAACGGTCGCGACGATTTATTGCTACCTAAAAGAAACCCGGATCCGGTGTAGGATCCCCACAAATATAATACCCAAGCAACCCTTAAAGATAAAGCAAGCAAGTCAAACAAAAGCAAATAAAGGTGATCTAGAAACTTAAGGCATTCTCTCTTAGGTGTCTCTCCGGCAGAGTCGCCAGCTCAGAATACGTGAACTCGACTTTGTAGGTTTTGTATCGCAAATGTGCGGATAGCAAGAGTCGCCACCGACTTTTCTTTTATCCAATTAAGGAAGGTAAAAGTACGTAAAAAGACCTTCGTTAGATTCTCGAGTAAGGGAGAAGGTTATGAAAAGGGAAGGTATTAGCACCCTTTCCATCCGTAGTTATCTACGGGCTCTTAGTTGCTCTTAGATCACTTTAAAATGTGATTTCGTGTGTTTGACAAAAATGTTTTGAAAAGGCATTTCGCTTTGACTTTGTAATGATTCGTAGGAATGTATACAAAGTGTTCTAAATGTTTCGCTTTGAAAAGAGTTTGAACTTTGACAAAAGTGTGAGGTGTGAAAAGTATTTTGATAGAGCAAGCAACTAAAAGTCTTATTACCTACTCAGAATTGGTCGTTTTCGTGTTGTTTTACTTTCCTTTAGAATAGTGCTATCCATACCATTAGTTGGTAGGTAACCCTATTTGTTGGATGTAAGCGGGACATTCAAGGGACATCGATGATCATAGCAACTTGTAGGAAGTATCCTAGCACATTCAAGGACTATCATCATTTTTCGTAGGCGACAATCGAGGGTCAAGATCATGTATTCGTAGGCGACATCGTGGGTCTATGATCTTTGTATCGAAGGGACTGTGATGATTTGTTTGAAGGCAACGGTGCTAGAATACCTCTACGTTCGAGGGACATGACCATTTGAATTCATAAGGCAACGAGAGAGAATTACCCAAAGGGGTGCATGTGTGAAAAGAGTGTGTTGATTTCAGATATATTAGCTTGAAGATTAGAATGAGCTATGTCATTTTTATCTTGCCATACACGCCTAATTACTAGCAGTTTATAGGGTGCGGAAATTAAAATGCGGAAGTAAAGTGCGGAAAGATAAATCCTACGCTATTACATGGCTTTGGGGCAGATACATAATTTAAACTTGCGGAAAATAAAAACCCTAATTAAAACTATTACATCCCATGAGCAATTACATGATTGGAAAAAAGAAAACGATAAAAAGAAATCGTCCGAAACGGGATAACCTGTGAAAAGATAAGAAATCGTAAAATACGATGAAATCGAATAAGAGAAAAATGTTAGTAAAAATACAAATTTTTGAATGAGAAAAATATTTCATGCTGGAAATAACATAAATATGCTAAAATAATTTTTTGGGATTTTTTGGAAAAGATTTAATAATTAAAAACTAATTAAAAGTGATTTAAATAATAAATTAGGAATAAAAATAAATATGCATGCAAAATAATATTTTTTAATTTTATAAATTAAATAAACATTTTATGAAAATAATTGCAAAATGAAAAATAATTTGATGAATGCATGAAAAATATTAAATAAATAAGAAAAATATGAAATATGAGAAAAATGCAAAGTTTGTAAAAAAGAAAACGAATCTGGTCCTGGGAAGGCTCGAACTGAGGACCTTTGAGAGTATCTTTCCAAACCAGCGGCTTTACCACTACGCCACTTGACACTTGGTGTTTTGAAAGCTGAAAACAATAGAATATATGTGATGACGCGTCCTGGATATTTGAATTCAAACTGAGTCAGCGTGCGGGCCCCAGCTGGAATGAGAGAACGAATCAGAACGTGTGATCGTGCCACGCATGCCTCGCCGGAGTCAAATTCAGTCAGCGACGCCGAAGCCCTAGCTCCGATCGTCTTCTCCAACTATGCCGACTTCAAAACCTGCAAAACACGTAGAATCAAAACAAAAGAAAGACCTATTCCCCCTAATTCGACCCTTCTGAATTCAATGGTGCCATCGTTTTGGCTTGAAAATGGCTGTATCGTGAGTTTCGAAGAAAAAGATGAAATCTGCCCTAACAATGGCAAACCCCCATCCTGGCGTTAAACCTCACATGTTATACGTCAAACACGTTCTAATAGATCCCCTGAACTCAAACAAACAAGCAAAAACAGTCAAGAATGCATGGATTTTTGAAATCGATTTCAAGAAAAATAACAAACCGGTGAGTGTTAGGGAGCACGATTCTGGATGGCTTGGCTTCGAGCAAGGATTGGAAACGATTGCTGGGCACCTCAGGAGCAAGATTGAATGGTTGAAAGAGGCTGAAAGAGGCTGCAATATAGGATTCGATTTTTCCAACTTCTTGAAAAAATTTGACAAAGTGAGGGTTGTGTATGGGGCTAGGGTTTTGTGTCCTTGTCTTGTGAACTTGCTGGCTATTTATAGAGTGATTTGGGATGGCAAAGAGGAGGAAAAAAGATTTGATCTTGAATGTGCATTTATATTTTTTCAAATAAAATCAAATATTGGAAAAAATTTGATTTTCTCATCAATGTGAAGGCTAGCACGAAATTGGTAAGAATCATGGGCTATCTTGGACCTCAAGCATGATATAAAATCATTCTCCTTAAAACATGACATGGAGAACATTTGAAGCATATGAGGAGGCATGATGAACATTGGAGATGTTGGAAATCCACTTTGATCTGAGAATCACCAAACCCTAGTTTGGGTTGATTGTCTAGGAGAGGGTTTGTCCGATCAACCTTGAGGAGTCCTCGAGTATGGAGGTATGAAATGTCTTGAGAAGATGGAGGGAAAATTTTGGGTACAGCCGCCTCGCTCAATCTTCTTGTACTGTAAGGGTTAGATTGGCGTGCGTGCCTTTCGTGACTTTGAGGTAGAAGATGATTGAACACTCGAGTACACCTGAAAATTTGCACTCGCGGTTGGCTGATGACGCGGGAATGGGCTTATAGATGCCATTTGGAGAAAGTAGAGACTTCGCTGAGGGATGAATCGTATGCTAGACTCGAGAATGTCGTCTGAATAGGAATATTGATGGGGATGGGCTTAAGATGCCATCTGGAAAGATCGATGCTGAGGAGTGAGCCGTACGCTAGGCTCTATAGCCGTTCTTGATAGCGGAAGGAGCATGGAGATGGGCTTAAGATGCCATCCGGAGGGAGTCGTATGTTAGAATTCGTGCTCATCTTTGAATGAAGCTATTGGTTTGTATTGGTTTTTAACCAAATATGCAGCATTCTGAAAGTGGAGGAATGTTGACAAGTAGTCGGAGATGGGCTTAAGATGCCATCCAAGGCAACTGAGTCGTACACCAGACTCTGTAGTTGCTGTTGATAATAAGAATGAGTCAGAATAGTCCTTCGTGCTTACTACTCTGAGGGAGGTAGTAGTTGGCAAAATGTGGATATCTTCCCGTCAGGCATCGGTGTCGATCCACCGTTATCGGAGGATAACTTGTGATCGCTTGATAGGTTTCCGCCTAGCTTCGGGTACATCCGGATCCGTTGTCGGAGGACAACGAGGGCGGTCGCTCGTATAGTTTTCCGCCCGATTCGGTCTTAATCCCGGACCGCTTGTTAGAGGACAACTAGGGCGGTCTTTCGATAGTTTTCCGTCTGATTCGGTCTTAACTCGGACCTGCTTATGCAAGTGACTTTCACCTGTTTTAGAGAAAACAAGAGAAATTTTGATAGAATATTGTTAGTCTTATGCAAGGTATGATGCATGACAATGTGTATGAATGACATATGCACAAATTATGACTTTTTATGAATAATGTATGAATGATAGATGTTGTGGTATTTCAAAACATATCCATCTTGAAGAAGATGCGGATGTTCTGCTTGAAGATTTATGGCTTCTATTTGAGGATGAAGATCCTGAGAAGAAAGAAAACTTTGATTCCTCCGGTGCACTATCGGACCAAGTCTTGAGGCTAGATATTGTCGACAATCCTGCTGTGGAGAGTCTGGGAGGTGCTCTATCGGGGATTTTGCGCGTAAATCCTACCGGAGAGTAAATGGTAGTTGTCGGAGAACGGGTTGAAGAGTCCGAACCCGTTGGAATCTCTGGCTGGGGAAAAGAAAGATGTAAGCTTCCTCCGATGCACTATCTGACCAAGTTCTGGGTTTGGACACCGCTGCTGGAGAAAAGGGGAACTATTGAGAGACATCTGCCGGGGATAAATACCTCGGTCGTGGATGTGGCCTGATTAAGTTGAGTGGAATCACTGCTTGGGGATCCTCCTCTTCTTTGTTGGGAAGATTTTGTGACATTTTGTGGGATCACGCCTGGGGGAAATGCATTGGTGACCTTGGCCATCTCAAACTCAAGCCTCGTAGTAATTACTTGTATGTTCTTTTCGCATGTTTGTAAATAGATCTTTATTGTCAAATTCATATAATCATTCAAAGCAAACATTGGGACTTTATGCAAACAACAACAAAACAAATTGTAAAGGGAAAGAAACTTGTATTTATTTGAAAGGTGGCGTATGGCCAAGTAGTTTGTACATAAGAAAAATAAAAAGCTATGCGGAAACAATCTCGTTAAGTTCCAACTATGCTAGTACTCATATATTTCAACTATCTCATCTCCTTGCTGTCAGTAGAAAGTGAGTAGACTGATTGTCGCCATTTGAATCTTGAATGCTGATAGTAGTCTGTAGATAGGTGATCTGGACGAGACATAGTCATACGCTTAATTCCCTAACTTTTGCCTAGATCGTCGTTACGGGTTTTCAGTCTACCGGGATACCCTTTTTTTGCCCAAGCCGCCTTTCCAGGTTTTCGACTTGCCGGGTGTACATTTTTTTGTATATATCCTTAACTTTTGCCCGAACCCTTTGGTTCTCCAGATGCCCTTATTTTTGCCTAGGTCACCGACCCAGCGGGTCTCTTTATGCGTAGTATTTTTGACTATGTCTCGCTCACGTGGTGTGGGAAGTCTTCACCATCCATGGTGCTAAGTATCATAGTCTACCGAAAATACTGCTTGACTACAAATGGTCCCTCATAGGTGGGAGTCCATTTGCCCTCGATCACCTGTGGAAGAATGATGCGCTGACTACTAGATCACCGACTTGGTAAACTCTTGCTTGACCTTCTTGTTAAATGCTCGATCATCCGCTCGATAGATCTGTCCATGGCGTATGGATGCGAGTCGCTTCTCATCAATCGTTGATCTGGTCAAGGCGGGTCTGACCCACCGCCGCCCAACTCGCGCCCCGAAGACTCTAGTTGAGGGAATCAACCTCGATGGTGGACCGCCCATATCAGATACAAGAGAGAAGGGTTGCCCGCTGATGTTCGAGAAAAGCGATAACCATGAAGAGCAATGGTAACATCTCATGCCAATCCTTGTAAGTCACCGCCATCTTCAGATAATCTTCTTAATGTTCTTGTTGGCGGCTTCCATCGCGCCATTCATCTTAGGCCGATAAGGAGAAGAGTTGTGATGTTTGATCTTGAACTCGCAGAGTTCGGTGATCATCTTATTGTTGAGGTTGAGCCGTTATCGTGATAATCCTTTCTGGAGTGCCATACCGATGATAAGATTATGCTTAATGAATCGAGCCACAACATTCTTGGTAACAGATGCAAACGAGGTCGCTTCACCCACTTGGTAAAGTAGTCAATTGCCACAAGGATGAAACGATGTCCGCTGGAAGCGGTGGGCTTAATTTCCGATCATGTCAATGCCCCACATTGCGAAGGCCAAGGAGCTTAGAACATTCAGAGGTACGGAGGTACGTACTTTGTCTCGATTTACCGCATTTGTGACAAGATCGAGCATAGCGTGACAATCGCCCATGGTGGACCAATAGTAACCCGCTCTCAAGATCTTCTTAGCCATCGTGTCCACCGGAGTGGGTACCAAATGCGCCTTCGTAACTCTTCCATGATACGTATTGTTTTTCGTCTACACAATGGAGTAAGCACAAGTCGTGGTCGGCTTGTATAAGATGTCGTCGAGGAAGAATTTAGAAGCGAACCTTCTCAAAACTTTATCGTTGATGATGCCCGCGGATATTCCCGAGCCTCAAGATACCTCTTCACGCCATAGTACCAAGGTTTCTCGTCTGATCAAGCTCATAACAATATGCCGGTTCACAAACTTCTCAATGATGATCCGGGAGCCTCGTTGTCCCATCTAACCTTGAACATAGACGATAGTAGCTAATGCGCTCGCCAACCGATTCTCTTCTCGTGGAATGTGATTGAAAGTGATCTCTTCAAGTAGGGATCAAACTTAGAACATGCTCGATACGTAATAAGATTCGGTGCTTCAGATCCCACTCGCCCTTAATCGATCGATCACCAAAGCCGAGTCTCCATACACCGTAAGAACTTGATTCTTAAGTCAATGGCGCTTTAATACCCATAATGCATGCTTCAGATTCGCCATGTTGTTAGTGCAATCAAACATAATCGGCGGAAAGGCGATGTCCTGTAGGGATGTAATGATGGCGCCAATGCCATTTCCAAGTGTGTTTGAGGCTCCATCAAAGACCATGGTCCATCGGGATCCTTGTTCGTGTCCTTCGTCTGTCCCGGTTCTTCGCAATCAAGAACTAATGAACATCTTCGTCTGAAACTCGAATCGCATAGATCGATAGTCATCTATGATTTGATGAGCCAAATGATCGGCTACTACACTTCCTTTGATCGCTTTCTAAGAAGTGTATTGGATGTCGATTTAGTCAAGATCATTTGCCATCTTGCTATTCTTCCGAGAGAGTGTAACAAATATGTATTTGATCGGATCCATCTTTGAAATCAACAAGGTAGTGTGAGTCAACATATACCGCCTTAGTCGGCAGCCTAAGCCAAAGCGTTGCAAGTTTTCTCGAGCTGTGAGTATCTTGTTTCACAAGGTAAACCTTTGCTAAGGTAGTATATTGCATACTCTTTTCGACTGCACTGCCATGTTGCCCCAACACACACCCCATTGAGTTCTCTAACACTGTCAAGTACATGATAAGAGTTCTTCCTTCGGCGGGCGGCATCAGGATAGGAGGATTCTGTAGGTACTCTTTGATTTTGTCAAAAGCGATCTGGCAATCGTCGTTCCATTTCACTACTTGATGTTTCTTAAGTAACTTGAAGATTGGCTCACAAGTAGCAGTTAGATGTGCAATGAATCTGGCAATGTAGTTTAATCGGCCCAAGAAACCTCTGACTTCCTTCTCGGTGCGGGGAGCTGGCATTTATTGAATAGCTTTAACCTTAGCAGGGTCAACCTCAATTCCTTTACCAATGACAACAAACCCTAGGAGTTTTCCGGATCTGACTCCAAAGGTACACTTGTTAGGATTAAGTCTCAACCTGTATTTCTTCAATCTATCAAACAGTTTCTGCAAATGATCAAGATGTTCTTCTTCCGTCTGTGATCGAGCTATTATGTCGTCGACGTAGACCTCTATCTCGTGATGAATCATGTCATGAAATAATGTCACCATAGCACGCTGATAAGTGGCGCCTACGTTCCTCAACCATCTGAGCAATTGTCTGAGGAATCTTGACTTGTGAGGGTTGAAACTTGACATGGATAACATTTGAAGCATATGAGGAGGCATGATGAACATTGGAGATGTTGGAAATCCACTTTGATCTGAGAATCACCAAACCCTAGTTTGGGTTGATTGTCTAGGAGAGGGTTTGTCTGATCAACCTTTGAGGAGTCCTTGAGTATGGAGTTATGAAATGTCTTGAGAAGATGGAGGGAAAATTTTGGGGTATGACAGGGTCGAAGCAGAATCTTATGCCAACGTTACAAGACAAGTGGTTGTGAGGTTCATCAAGAACAACCTCATCTGTCGATATGGAGTTCCAAGCAAGATCATTACAGACAATGGATCGAACTTGAACAACAAAATGATGAATGAACTGTGTGAGGAATTCAAGATTGAGCATCATAACTCATCTCCTTACCGGCCAAAGATGAATGGCGCCGTTGAAGCTGCCAACAAGAACATCAAAAAGATCGTCCAGAAAATGGTCATCACCTACAAAGACTGGCACGAAATGCTGCCATTTGCTTTGCATGGGTATCGTACTTCAGTACGCACTTCAACAGGGGCAACTCCTTTTTCTTTAGTATACGGCATGGAAGCAGTGCTCCCCGTAGAAGTTGAGATTCCATCAATGAGAATTCTCATGGAAACTAAGTTATCTGAGGCCGAATGGTGTCAAAGCAGATACGACCAGCTGAACTTAATCGAAGAAAAGCGCCTGACCGCTCTGTGTCATGGACAACTATATCAAAGAAGGATGAAGAAAGCATTTGACAAAAAGGTCCGACCTCGTGAATTCCGAGAAGGCGATCTCGTGCTTAAAAAGATTCTGTCTTTTCAACCAGATTCTAGGGGCAAATGGACTCCTAATTACGAAGGCCCATACATCGTCAAAAAAAGCTTTTCTGGCGGTGCTATGACCCTCACAATCATGGACGGTGATGAACTCCCGTATCTTGTAAATGCTGATGCAGTTAAGAAATACTTTATCTAAAAAAACAAAAGAACAGCTTGGTAAGTCGAAAACCCGAAAAGGGCGGCTTAGGCAAAAATGAGCGTCTCAATGGATTGAAAACCTGAAAAGGCGATCCAGGCAAAAAATTAGAGACAATAAACAGAAATTATCCTGATAGATTGAAAACTTGAAAAGGCAATCTAGGCAAAAATAAGGATACAAAAATGACAAAGTAACTGCAATCAGTCTGTACTTTGTCAATCTGAAGAAATTTCCATCAACGGATCTTCAATCAAATCTTCTGAAGCAACAAGCACAGTTGGAATTCAAAGTTGTTAGGGATAATAGTGGTTATTGCTTTCAATGTAGCCTTTTCCCAATAAATTATCATTTCCAACTTTTTGTAAATAGCTCATGGAATCACGCCTTTGGCTGATTACCATTCTATCAATAAAATTTGAGCCTTGTTCCTTTTGTTTGCAATTCCTACTTTATTCTGTTTTGCAAAATAACGCTTTTATTGTGAAAATCACCTTTTGAAACTAAAACGGTTTTAAACGAATTTTTACTTCAAATTTTTGAAATAAAAGCAAAAATTTTCTTTGAACTCTGAACACAGAAAGAACTTCAACAGTTCCTCCCCGAGTGTTTCGATCTCTGTAAGATAGAACAACTGCTACGGAAGTCTTCTTTTCCTCAGCAGAGGTTATCAAAGGACGGTATTCTTGTAAAAAAAAAAGAATTCCCAGCAAAGTTGCCAATGAAATGCCTTTCTCCGAAAGTTTAAAGCATGCAACTCAGATCCTTCATCAACAACGTCTACCCCATCGTTGCGGATATTGTTAAGCATTTGTTCGAACTGTGACGTGGTCCTTTTCCCAAATACCTCTTTAGTGTTCTGTCAAGTATTGTTAGCATGCATATAACATTCATGACATTCATACATAATAGCATCATTTATGCATTTTTGCATTCCTCAAAAATGTTTGCTTCCATCTCACTGGTTTAAATCGCACTTATTCATGTAGGTTTGATCATATCCCCAGTAGATTATCTCAAAGCAGAGAAATACATCTTTTTCTCTCTCCTGTTCCCCAGCTGAGATCATTCTTCATCAGGAACAAAGTCTTGATTGACCCTTTCTTTCCAGTTCATTCCTGGATAGAACCCTGTCTATAATCAACAAAGCAATAAGCAATAGCCTCATCATTTGAGCCGCTTATTTTCCTTTTCATGAAAGTTTGTTCTTTTCAACAAGGTCAAATCACGACCGTACGAGAAATTCCCCAGCAGTTGTCTTTCTGTTTATAAGAAAACCTGTGTCTTCCAATCAAAATGCCGCGTCTTCTCAAAAGAGAGATCCTTGGCAAGATTGTATCCAAGAAAATAGAAACTCGTTTGAGTTCTGTTTCTCTCACTGTCTGTTATTCACAAAGCTGAATACTCAGTAATATATCTCCAAGATTTACCTTGTTATAGTTATCACTTTTCTGATAATTGGTAATATCTTCAAAAACTCATTTGAGATCTATTTCCATCATTGTCTGTTATTCACAAAGCTGAATACGCAACAATTTTCTCAAAAGATTTACCTTGTTATAGCTATCACTTCACTGATAATTGGTAATATCTTTAGAATTCATTACCATAAACTATCACAAGGCTGATAATTGGTAATATCATCTTCACTTACCTTAAACATTGTCACAAGGCTGACAAAAGGTAATCTCTTTGTTTCAAAGCTAAATGACATTCACATATTTTGTGAATCATTTTTCCCCATCATGTCATTCCTTTGATATTTTCTGGGTAAATCATTTTGCATCACTCGCATCTTTTGGTATCTTAGGTCCAAAATTTGCGTATTCTGATATTTAAGTCTCTTTACACCTATCAAAACAAAGATATTCATCTTCATTTTTCAGGTTAAAGAAACTTAAATAGGGGCATCTGTCATACCCCAAATTTTGACCTAATATACCACCTCACATTTGCATCATTGCATCACTAATGCCGTAATAAAGATTAATCTGTGTAGCATTCACAGGTCAAAATTAGGGTTTCATCAAATTTTCATCTGATTCAAGAGGCAACCAACTAGGGTTTGAGTTTTACTCACTTTATTTGACCTATCTTGATCAAAACATCAACCTCTGATCATCAGATATCTAATTTTTCTCATTGATCAATCGAGGATCGACCAAATAGGGTTTTGATCGAGCATGAGTATTCTCTGATTTTTTGAACATTAAATGAATTTTATGGATAGAGATTGGTCATTATATCTTAGATACAACATCTTGACCTAATTTCTGGATTCAAAACATCACAGAAGTTCACAGACTTCATCAGTCAATTTCTGGATCATCTGATGAAAATTCATCTGCACAAAAAAGTCAAACTTTGACTTTTGGTCAATTTTTTCGAGAAAATTTTTTTTCCAACATCAAAATACTTCAAATGATCCATCATGATCATAAAAAAATCAAAGAATTTGGAAAAGTCAACAAAAAGTCAAAAGTTCCAACACTTAGAAAAATTTTCAAGTGTTGAAATTTCTTATTTTTCCAAACTTCATGGCATTTTTCACATAGTTCCACTTTGATTTGGAAAAACTCAAAACATGAAAGTTGTAGCTCTTGAAACAAGCTTTCCAAAATGTCCAAGAAATCTCAAATCCATGGAGTCTAGCTATACTTTTGAAATTGAAACATAAGGCTCCATAAACATGATTTTCAAAGTTCAAAACTTCAAATTATAGGTCATTTTTGATTTCTTCTTCTAGAACACTTGCCACCTTGCAAATTGGGATAAGAACTGATAAAATCAGTGAGAAGTAATTATGACAAGTTTGGATCAAATGGAATATTTTCACACATGGTTAAAAAGGAAGTTTCCTTTTCCTTTGCAAATGCCTTTCTTGCCCTTTAAGGCATCTTTGAATTACCAATGCCATGTACTTGTGCCTAACATTTCGTAATCCATGGCCTATAAATAGAGGTATTCTTTTCAAGTTCAAAGACACCAAAATCCATGCAAGCACATGCTTTCTCTTTACTTTCTTGAAATTTAAGAAACATAGTGCATTTTGAGAAAACTTGCAATTTTGAAAATTAGTGAAAACCATGAAAAGTTTTGGTGTCAAACACATTTCATAATCAATATATAACTTGTTTGAAGCTTAAGATTAACACAAATCAAGCTGAAACTCAGAATTACATGCCATGCTTCTAAAACTTGCAAAACTGCCATAACCATCGAATTTGGAGTTTGGTTTGAGCAACTTGAGTTTTGATCACTTGAACATCATCACCATACATCATATGAATGATCCAAACCCTTAACTTCCATCTGTAACAACTCTAACATCAAAATCCAGTTTCCATTTTGAGCTTATGCAGGTGGACTTGGGTAGCACGATCCAGGTTGATTAAGGGAGAGCAGACCATCCTCACACCTTCCACATAGGTCGTTGGTGCTATATCAATCATAAAATCAGTTCTGGAAACACTCCAACACCATCTTCGATCTCAGCTTGAACATGTAAGAACTTGAAACTCGAACTCTATGATCCCTTTCATTTAAACAAAAAAACTCTTGGTCATTTGTTTTCTGCACCTCTCACGATCCTTAACCCTCAATCAATTGGAAAAATCATCCATCATACATCATTTCAATTAGAATTTCCAGTTCTAGGGTTCTTCACGATTTCCATAAATTCAACCATGTTAAACCAAAAATAAATGAAATTAACAACTACCATCATGTTCCTTGTTAAATTTCGAGCAACTTTCATGTTTACAACTTTCAAAATCATTGAGAAACAAGAAAGTTACAAAATCAAAGGATTGAAGAGGATGAAGAACAATTCGCGCGTGTTCTTGTTTGTTTTTTCAAATTTAAATTTTCCAATATAATATAAACACGTGTTTTGATTCAAATACACAAATGCACTCTTGTCCCAGCGGTTGCCAGCTTGCTCTTAAGACTCTTTGCCACGTAACCACCCATCAGGTCCTGGGTTCAAGCCTCCCATGGACCATTTTTTTTCAAACTTTTCATATTTTCTTCATGTTTTTTCACAAACTTTAACATTTTTTTAACCAATCAAAACTCCTCATTTTGAGGTGATTTTTTGTACACTTGTCAATAAATGTATCTATTTTATGATAGTGCAAAAATTTTCAGAAAAAACTTTCATCTGATTATGTTTTAATCGAGCCGAAAACGACACTTCAGGCGCTTTTTAAAACCACTTTAAAAGGTGAATTTTTCAAACTTTCGACTTCCGATTCTTTTCAAAACTTCTCATGAGTAAACCTCACATTTCAAAACACTTTCAAAATCATTTCTTCAAAACTTTTTCATCAAACTTACATCTTTTTACCATGATCGATCCGATTTAAACGATAAAACCGAATTCGTTTTCTCTCGAATTTCTCAATCGATCATGGGCCTCCCTCACGGTATAAGTCCCAAAAACATTCTTTTATGTACATAATTATTTCCTTGTACATATCAAACTCTCTTCAGATACATACAAATTTTATCCGTACATAATAGATACTTTTTATACTCAAGTATGATAAACTTCGATCGTTTGTTTTCACTTCACTCATGTATACACAAACCAACATTCTTTTATGTACATACATATTTTCCTTGTACGTATCAAATTCTTTTATACTATACAAATTTTTATCCGTACATAACATGTATACTTTTTTGTAAAATACTCAAACACGTATAAACTTCGATCATTTGTTTCGCTTCAGATATACAATCAATACCATTGTTATTGAAAGGAGCATTATTCCTGTGAAACTGCTTTAAACCAATGGGCCACCCTTATGGTGTAAGTCCTAACCTCCTATGTACATCCATCTTTGTCTCGTACATAAATAGCTCGCTCGTGTACATATTTACATCCTTGTACACAAAATCGACTTGTAAATAATCAAGTTACTGCTTAAAACGCTCGTTTCACATACACTTGTTTATATTTCCTTCATAAACTCTTGTAAATAAACATCATGCATTGTTTATATTTCCTTCATAAACTCCTCGTGAATACATATCACACACACACTTGTTTATATAACTCTAGTTATAACTTAACAACTAGTCTAACCAATAGGTTCCCCACAGTAGCCTCCTGGGCTTTATACAAGATAACTCTCCCCACGAGTTCACCTCCTCTTAGGCTTCATATAAGAAAACTCATTCATCCGAGTTCAGCCTCCGCTTAGGCTTCATATAAGACAAGACTGCTGAGTCACCTCCCTTGGGCTTCGCTCAAAAGAACTCCTCATTGAGTTTAGCTTGGGCATCATACAATGAAAGAGACAGAAATCTCTTAATGACCTCCTATTGGGCTTCCAATACAAAGAATCACCCGTGTTAGGTTAGAACCCTAAGAGTATAATTTCCTTGAAATTGCTCTTCATTCCAAAAGGATGGTTTCCTGAAATCCTTTTAAAGACAAAGCCACCATACCCTATAGCTTCCTCTTGAGCTTCATACAAGGACCTCGATGACCCTCGATGACCCTCGAATGCCTCTTGGGCTTACAATACAAGGACCCACGGCTTCTTAAAAGCATCCCTTTAATCCAATCAATTTCTCCTGAGATTTAGACATCTATCATCTCTATGGAAGAAGTATCTCATCTATCACATCACATATAGTCAAAAACTTTTCAAACTCTTTTCAAACTGTTAAACAAAAGCATCTCTTAATTGTAAGTGGTAACGCTTGTACACTCAAGCAAAACACCCAATGCTTACAATTAAAAGATTCAATCTTTTTCAAACATCTTTCTTAAACATGTAAGTGGTAACGCTTGTACACTCAAGCAAAACACCTATAACTTACGATGAAAGATTTTAATCAATCAAACTTTTCAAAAATGTATGTGATGAAATAGATTAGATACATTTTTCATTAAGATGACATTTGTCTGTCTTACTAACATCCCGCTGCTTTCCACTAGCATAAGTGGAACTACGATTGCTCCGACTTTCTCAACATCCCTTGAGAATACGAGGCACAAGGTCTCATCCTTGCCGAGCAAATTTCTTTCTCCTCGCACCAAACAAACCATAGATCCTCAGAGATCCGAGCTACAAATGCTCCGATTCCCACTAGGGATATGTATGCGTAAGATCCATAGATCTTTGCGAGCACAATAATAACAAACACTAGGATCCTTCATAATCTATCCTTCTTAAAATCCCAAAGGAGAAACTTTCCCAATCATAGAAATAACAATTAAAACTCACAAACATATCAAACGTATTCATATATAAAGCTATAGATAACTATATATATTTAGGGTGCTCCATCTATTCCTTTATATAACAAACCCCTTACTCGAATCTCCCAATGCGTTGGCCTAGTTTGCGCTAGTCACACGCATACCAAAAATCAATTGAGGGTATTAACAGCTTTCCCCTTTTTCATAATCATTAAAATCATCTTTTCTTGTGTTGAAAATAATAAAGCTTGATGCTCGCGACATCTTTATAAACAAATCAAAAGAGTAAATCGTTTCGAGCTAGAGAATCTGAATTCACATTCGATTCCCTAGCGCGTCACTTTTTAACGTGAACACTAACCTTCTGTTTTTCAGAGGCTTCTGAGAGCATGAGTAAGGAGAGAGAACATAACTTCTGGTTAGTCAAAACTTCAAGTCTTTAGAGTCTTCAGATCTCCGTCTTCAAAGTCCTCGGCACTTGGTCTTGAAAAACCTTGTAAGACATCTAAGGTTAAAAGAGCTTCAAGTCTTCAGAGTCTTAAGAACTTCTTCTTCAAAGTCTTTAGCACTTGGTCTTAGAACCTTGTGTCACATCTAAGGTCAGAAGAGCTTCAAGTCTTCAGAGTCTTCAGAGCTACGTCTTCAGAGTCTTCAACACTTGGTCTTCAGAATCCATTGTCTTTTGAAAATTGAGTCTTCAGCACCTTGGACTACGTTCACTCAGAACTTCTATCTTGAGATCTTTAGACTAGTTTCTTCAAACTTACGTATCAGAGTACTGAGCTTCAGAGCCTTCTGAAGTTTTCATCGCTACTTGTTCATCAGAACCTCTATAGCTTAGAACTTGTTTGTTAATTGTTAAAATACAACAAATATTAGAGTATTAAAATTGTTCACACAAACATACTTTGTTATCATCAAAACTCGTAGATGTGATTATGAATCAAATCTTATTCTATTTGATGAGAAAAAGAGGAAACTATATGTTTTAGGTAGTGGATTTGATGATGAGAAAACACTACTTATTTCATAAATGAGGCTTGAGGGAAGTTTTTCTCAGTCAGTGGTTCCTTCGATTGTCACTATGTATGATGCAAATTTCCAAGCTATATGTATCAATATTTTTTGGTGTTATGATTTATTAAACTAAATTCTTTGATTTTTCTATTTCAGAGTTATACATACATACCAACAGGAATGTTTCTTATGAGCAAGCAATTGCAGGAATATTTTTGAATCTGGTATTCTCTCACGAGATATTTCGCATCTCTTTGCCAAGTTTATTCACTCTTAGTTTTTGATTCCTCAAAATAAATGTAGATTAGGAAATTAATCCCATGGGCACTCACATTGGGTAGTTATAATATATTTATAAACTTATATAGTTATAAAATTAGTTTGTTATTTGTTCCATATGATTGTTTATGTTGTCTGTCATGGAACACTTACTGATGATAAATATTACTTCACATATTTTTAATTCATATGCTTGACAAATAAATGTTAATTATTAATAAATAAGATTAAATTTAATAATTATAAAAAATATGATTAAATAATGAATTAATAACATAACTATATGGAAAATGTGTCACAGTCAATTTAAAATAGTATAAGTTTTAGTTGTCCTATATTAATATTATAGAATTTTTTAAACAATAAAAATGAAAATTACCTTAGCTATTAAAATTCATCTTATTCGTAACAAAAAAACATTCAAATTTTTTGGTCCTCAATGCAAGTAATATGGGAAGATGGAAAATTATAGGAACATATGGGGAATCCAATTTTTTGAGCTTTCAATTTATTCTTTTTCCTTAGATCTTAAAAGTAATTAAATGATAATTCCTATAATAATGCTAAATTACAATTCCTATAATAATGCTCAAATTGTCATTTAACGTAGACTTTGCGAAATTTTATTATTGAATGAAATAATTATTATTGAATTAAAAATTGAATAATTCATCAGTTATTATTTATTTCTTAATTTCATGATTTTGGACATTAAAAAGAGTTATTTTTTAATATAATTTATTTAGATGATTTTCATTCTAAAGTTTAAACAGTGGTCAAGAAAATAAAATAATAAAGAATAAATTAAAAAAGGTTATATTTTAATATGCTTATTTGAATTCTACTTTTTCAAATTTTTTAGTATGCGTGACATAATATAATTTTTATTAATTTCAAAATGAGTAATGATTAACATTTTGGTTTGCATGACATTATAGTTTAACTAACATTTTGTTAATAAAATATTAAAAATCATGTATTTTTTATGAAATATTAATAAAAATCACTTATTTTTAAGAAATATTAAATAACTAAAGTATCCGAAAAACCATGATTATCTTTTTACTATAAATTATAATTTTTCGATTTCAAAGTAAAATATTTAGTTTGTCATTCTAAAACTATAAGAATAAAAATTATTTTGTAATTATTTAAATGCTTATTTGAAATAAAATATATTTTTAAATTATTTAGTTTTTTTTTTATAGAAATGTTAATAAAAGAAAACAAAATTAATTGAGATTTTGTAATTTTTTTAAACTTATGAAATAACTAAAACATAGTCTTTTCAAATTAACTTTTATAATTATAATCATGATAAAAAATGTTAAATGGTAGTCATGAAAATTTAATGATAAATAATAATCATACTTATAAACAAGAATAAGTTACAAATAATATTATAAACGTAATAAATCCAACTACTTATACAATTATTTGTATGAATGAGAATAAGTTACATATATTTTTATAACTGAAATAATAAATATTTTGTATAGTTAAAATAAGTTAAATATTTACATTGATTATTCATTTTTGACGGGGTACTGTCAAAAATTAATAAACAATGTAAAATTTATAAATATGATCTAATAAGAAGGTTTTAAAATTGAAATGTAACGAAAAACTGTTATACATTGTAGGATGTATTTTTTTTAAGAATTAACTCATTTAGATTCAAGCGGATTTATTAACTCATCTAAATTTACGGGTAGATGTGAACATATCTATGAGATACCAATTGTAGACTGTTCATTTTAATATTCATCTTTTAAATATTTCATTTTCTGATGTTTTATATAATTGAAGTTAGAGAATCAAATGTACGATTTATTATTAGTACAGATCAATGCTTATAAGTTTGTGTATATTATTAGTTTATATTTATAACTATAAGAATGTTAACCGATTGAAGAATGAATTCAAACTTTACAAATAAAGATATAGTAGACATTTAATGTGAATCCATACGGGACCCGTGCGATAGCACGTGTTTCTTACTAGTTTGAATGAAAAGTGTGAAAAAACTTGAATTTGAAAATGTTTATTCTTTTGTGTAAACAATAAATGACATGAGAAAGTTGATGTACGTTTGTAATAAAATTTAGATTTAGGAGGGAATTAGGTATCAATCCATGTAATAGTGTAAGAACAAACATGAGCCCTTGATAAAAAAGAATAAATATTGTAGATTGAGTGTTGTTATGAGTTTTGATTTTTGAAGTTTGGTGATCCATGTGATGTTGTAAGAATAAATGTGGATCTTTGGTATAATAAAATTGATGGATGTGATTGAAAGTTGGAAAAGGTATTTGTAAAGTGTACTTGATTTTTGTCATTTTGTAGGAGTTGTGTTTTGTACAATTTTTTTTTGACAAAGAGACAAATACTAATAATAATAATAATAATAATAATAATAATAATAATAATAATAATAATAATAATAATAATAATAATAATAATAAAAGAAAAATAAAAAGAGTTAGTATAATAATAAAAATGACAAAAACTAAAAGAATTAAATAAAATCAAAAAGAATTTGTTTTCTGAATAAAAAACGAGATAAAAAATAATGAAAGACAATAAAAAAATGGATACCTAATTAATCGGAAAAAAGAAATTGAATACATTAACATAAACTATACGTGACAAAGATTAATAAAAAAAATGCAAATAATCAAAAATAAAAATACTCGGTTAAACAAACATTGACGATTAAAAACGCGACTGCAAACTACACCGAAAAAATAAAGCGAGCATACAACCATGATCTACGTGATGCGTAGATTAATAAAATATTCAGTTAAAGATCAAAGCTCGAAATATTTTGTCCACTAGTTTGTCGCACAGTGTTGAATCGCTTTTATCGATCTGTCTATAGAACCAGAATTTCAATATTATTGGATTTTGATCAACTTTGCGCAATGCATGAAACAGTGTAAGGAAATAAAAACGCATGAAGTGAGATATCAGGTATTTTTGACTTTAAAATGATGCAAATGTTGACTTAAGTTGACTTTTGTTCAACTTAAATGCATGAATGACCGACTAATGATGTAAATACGTTGAATAATGACCTTGAGCCAAAATTAGAGTATGACAAATGCCCCTATTTAAGTTTCTTCTATCAGAGGTATGAAGATACTTAAATACAACATAAAACCCAATTTTTGACCCTAAGATATCACAAAATGGATATGATATGATATGCATGAGTGCAATGAACTCTTTTTTTGACACATTTTTTGTATATGATATGACATGAGAGATAGACTATGTAGGAATAAGGCTTGAAATAAGACATTTATGTAGATTGCAAGGGATCCCAAATTAAAAGTTCAAACTTTTTCTCTAATTTTCACTCTTTCCATCCTTGGTATTTTTCTTTTTTCTTTGATTGTTAGATTAATTTAGAATATTCCTTAAGAATACCATAAACATATTTATCTTCCTTAACTTATTTTATCTTCGTTGTTATCTTCTCATAAAAAAATTTAAAAAATATATATTATTCTTATATGTATGTTTAGACTTTGCTTTTAATATTAAAAATATCAAAAAAATTATTTAGTTAGAATTAATTAGTTGTTTCTACTTTGTTTTTATTTGATTATTGTTTGGTTAATATTGCCTTGAACCTATTTTGAATTTTCACCTTATCCTTCATACGATTCTTCTTCATCGATTTCTTTTGTCTTTCCTTGACTTTGTCTTGATCCTCCATGTTTGTTAAATGTACAATATGTATACAGGGCCGATCCTAACTATTTAGAGGCCCAGGACTAATAATAAAAATGGCCTCTAATAAATAATATAATATTAAAAAAATAAAAAAGATTAAAAAACAGCAACAAAAAACTTTTAAAATTGAAAAAGAAAAAAAATCAAATCAAGTAAAAGTATATATTATAGTTATTTTTAAAATTGAAAAAGAAAAAAAAAACAAATCAAGTAAAATATATATTATGGATTCTTTTGAGGAAAAAAAATAGAAAGTTCAAAAAAAAATTAACATAAAAATAATGTGGCCAGCAGGAATCGAACCCAACTCCTAAAGGATATAGTGGAACGCTCTAACCACTAGGCCATGATGACTTCTTTCATTTTTATTTTTGTTTTGTTTTATATATAAAATGTTGATGTTAAATATATTTAAAGCCCAATATAAAATTCTGAGGCCCCATAATTTTTGAGACTTTGGGACATGAGCCTGGTTGACTTGGCCCAGGGCCGGCCCTGTGTAACACCCCAAATTCTATCCGAAAAGTATCAAGAAAATCAGAGTATTTTTAATTTTTCATACAACACATGGGAGTCACAC
Organism: Vicia sativa; assembly: GCA_021764765.1. Classification (NCBI taxonomy): domain Eukaryota; kingdom Viridiplantae; phylum Streptophyta; class Magnoliopsida; order Fabales; family Fabaceae; genus Vicia; species Vicia sativa. The sequence continues at coordinate 86,523,000 of CM038793.1, read as the reverse complement.
TATCATCTTTAACAACATAAACATAACAGATACATAACACCTTTATTAATAGGGGATCACATAACACTTGCTTCAGCTTTTAAAGCAAAGCAACCTTTTATTTAATATGCAACATAAATTCTTAAGTATTCAAATCAAGCAACTGATCATCTTTATTCACTCAAAATAATTTGAAACATTATGTTCAACTTCTAAAATACTGAACAACTTTTATTTCACAACATCACTTAAGATTCAATAATTACTAACAACAACAAGAGTCAACATATAAACTACATAGACTAAACATCCCCCCGAGTGCTACGACGAGCAAGACACCAACTTGAACTAACAACGGCTAATCCTTCATTCTTGATACCGCACGCTACCAATATAAAGGCAACGACGAACAAATAGAAAGGGTGAGATATCGAAAAATATAAGCAAAAGTATGATAACTAACATATTAGATCTAGAATCATACAATGTTCATCGCTTCAACCAACTACAACATAACAATCAACAAAACAACATATTAAATAACACCCTTATAATAACTTTTATCATCAATTTAATTTATATATATCAACACTTTACCATCACCACATAAATCATCACAATTCATCACAATCGTCATAAATCATTATCACCACATAAATCATTACAATTCATCACAATCGCATAAATCATCATAAGACAACACATAACCAATGAACTCAAACAAACATAACCGACACAATGTGACTCGACTATGTATGCATGTGGTACCAACACATTTTGTTCGTAATTAGAAACAATGGCTAAAGCCCTCGTCATTTTGGCAAAAGCCCTCGTTTTATGCAATGTATGCGACTCGACAAAAGACAACACATACACACAACAACACATCAACATCGCATAATCATCAAAATGGCATAAGCCCTCGCCATTTTATTTACCAAACATCGGAGGTAAAACATCGTCATTAACATCAAAATGGGATAAGCCTCGCATTTTATTTACCAAACATCGGAGGTAAAACATCGCTATTAACATCAAAATGGCATAAGCCCTCATCATTTTATTTACCAAACATCAGAGGTAAAACATCATCATTAACATCAAAATGGCATAAGCCCTCGTCATTTTATTTACCAAACATCGGAGGTAAAACATCATCATTAACATCATCACATTTTGCATTATGCAAATCATCACCAACAAAATCATGCTTCAAACCGGTGAAAGTGAGAAACATCCAAAAATAAGCAAATTCCTCAAAACAGCCTGCATGAGCCGACCCATGGGTCCTTAGGTCAGCTCATGAGTGAAATATTATGGTCTGGCAGCACCTGGGAAGGCGCACGCCTTCTACATGGGTCGACTCATAGATTGTTCCAGAAGTTTCTACTCTTGGACAATCAGAATTCTGTACCATCAGAACTTCCGCCCCATCAGAACTTCTGCACCATCAGAAGTTTTGGACCATCACAAGTTCTGCACCATCAGAACTTCTGCCCATCAGAACTTCTACACCATCAGAAGTTCTGGACCATCAGAAGTTCTGCACCATCAGAACTTCTGCCCATTAGAACTTCTGCACCATTAGAAGTTCTGGACCATCAGAAGTTCTGCACCATCAGAAGTTCTGCCCATCAGAACTTCTGCCCATCAGAACTTCTGCATCATCAGAAATTCTGCACCATCAAAATTTTTGCCCATCAGAACTTCTGCACCATCAGAAGTTTTGGACCATCAGAACTTCTGCACCATCAGAACTTCTGCCCATCAGAACTTTTGTACCATCGTGTTCGGACCATCGTAAGTTCGCACCATCGTAACTTATGCCCATCGAACTTCGCACCATCGTAAGTTCGCACCATCGAACTCTACCCATCGAACTCGCACCATCGTAAGTTCGACCATCGTAAGTTCTCGCACCATCAAAACTTCTTCCCATCAGAACTTCTGCACCATTAGAAGTTCTAGACCATCAGAAGTTCTGCACCATCAGAACTTCTGCACCATCAGAAGTTCTGCCTCATTTGAAGTTCTGCACCATCAGAACTTCTTCCCATCAGAACTTCTGCACCGTTAGAGTTTCGACCATCGAAGTTCTCGCACCATCGTAACTTCGCCCATCGACTTCGCACCATCGTAAGTTCGCACCATCGAGCTTCATCCATCAAAAATCTCCACCATCATAACTTCTGGACCATCAGAAGTTCTGCACCATCAGAACTTCTACCCATCAGAACTTCTGTACCATCAGAAGTTCTGGACCATCAGAAGTTTTGCACCACCAGAACTTCCGCCCATTATAACTTCTGCACCATCAGAAGTTTTGGACCATCAGAAGTTCTGCACCATCATAACTTCTGCCCATCAGAACTTCTGCATCATCAGAAGTTCTGGACCATTAGAATTTATGCCCCATCAGAATTTCTGCCCATCAGAACTTCTACACCATCAGAAATTCTGGACCATAACTATGTGGAACCCGGTTCCTCCCAGGGAGTAACCGGTTCCCACAATGTCGTTGTGACACCCCAAATTAATTCAATTATTAAATAATTAGAAATTTAATTATTAATTTAATTAAAGATTTAATTATTGGTATTTTTGAATTAAATGGATTTAATTATTCATTTAAATAAAGGAAGGTTGTGTAAGGTTGAATTGAGGTGTGTGGAGTAAAAGCTCTACTTAATCCTAATTAGTTATTTCTATTATTTGACAAATAATAGGAATAAATAAAGGAATAAAAGGAACAAGTGAGGAAAGGAAAACTAATGTGGAGAGAACGGGTTTTGGTGAAAAACTAAAGATGGGTCGACACAAACCCTTATGCATCGATACAAGTTGTGGAAATTTGGAAAAATAGAGAGTTGGAAAATCCATGCATCGACTCATAGAGTCATGCATCGATTCATAAGTTTGAAAACAAGGCCATGTATCGATGCAAAAGGATTATGGATCGACACATAATGCGTATGTGTCGACACAAACTAAACAAATTTTAAAAATGCAAAAAATTTAATGTTATGCATCGATGCATAACTATTTGAGGTCGATGCAAGCTGATTATGAATCGATGCATAGCCTTATGCATCGATGCATACTGTGTTGGAATGGACATAATTTTTCTGAAAACGATTTTTATCATAACTTTTTAACCGTAACTCCGATTTAGGCATAGTTGGTATCGTTGGAAAGCTTAGGACGAGTACTATCTAATAATAATATTTTCAAAACCAGTAATTGATACCTGGAGGAAATTAATATGGTTTCCGTAGTGCGAATACATTGTAAATTCGTGGTTATCTGTTGTGTGGAAAAACTGTATGTTAATTCTATGTATTGAGATTGATGTTATGTTCATGATTTCTCTGCTGGCATGTGTTATTGTTGCTGTATTTGATCATGGATGGAATAATTCTGTATGTTCATTCTATGTATTTGAATTGTTGCATGCTTCTGATGTGCATGCATAAGCATTGTTTATGGTTCATTCCCATTATACGGAATTGAGCTTGCAGGGCCAATAAACTTACCTAATGGACAGAGGTAGTGAGGCTAGATTCTTGACCCGGTGATGTATGGGCGAATCATTGGATTGACGCTGTTTTCCGAAGTGTAAGCAGAACAGGGTGTGAACTTGGTTCACGATTGGTACCACATGCATTGAGTCTGCATTGCATATGTATTTGGAATATGTTAGGATGATTTCCAATGTTCCAATTGCATCTATTTGTTGTTGTATGTATAAATGAATGTGTGGATTGTGTTTGTGAAATCGTATGCTAATGCTATTAATGAGGGTGAATAATGAATTGGTTGTTTTATTGTTTTGAGAAATGCATAATGCATCTTAATTTTGATGAAATCTCACCCTTACTTTCATGATTTCAGATTCGAAGTGATTAGCTGCTTTGGAATTGGTGAGGACAGCTTCTAGAGTTGTGCTACTTAGTTAATCCGCGTGTCAGTGTCATGCTCTGGTAGTTGTAACACTGGGGAACGATTGATTGGGATTTTTCCTTTTATGGATTCAAAACTGGCTGTTTTGGTTATGTTTTTGGTTTATGTTTTGGAACGATTATTGATTGAAGTGTTCCGGATCTTTCTGTTATATTCCGCTGTTTAAAGCATAATCCGTATTTTCATTTCAATTACTAAGTTCTTCAGTTTTGGACATGTGCACTATTTTTAATTATTTGAATTATTTAAATTGTGACGCCTCTTGTTATGTGATTAAAACTTTGATAAATTATATAAATCGTGGGTAAAATAGAAGGGGTGTTACAATAGTGGTATCAGAGTATAGTCAGTCGTGTCTTATAGTCTCTATCCCTTTTGTATGCGACTAGTGCAAGGTAACACTGTCGATACTGGTGTTGATGTGATTGTTTTGTAATGTTATAAAACAATGGCTGGAAGAGGTAGCGGGAGAGCCGATGCTGCTATTGCTGAAGCCTTGGGAATGCTAGCTGGTGTGCTTTGAGGAAACCAGTTAGGAGGAGGTATTGGTGCTGATAGGCAATTGGGAAACTTCCAGAGGAACAATCCTCCATTGTTCAAAGGCACTCATGATCCAGAAGGTGCTCAGAAGTGGTTGAAGGAGATCAAAAGGATCTTTAGGGTAATTGATTGTGCTGAAGAGTTAAAGGTGAGGTATGGTACTCACATGCTGGCAGAGGAAGCTGATGACTGGTGGGTTGCTACGAGAACTGAAATGGAAGGAGATGGCATTGCATTGACTTGGGCTGTGTTCAGGAGAGCTTTTCTGAGGAGATACTTGCCTGAAGACATTCGGGGCAAGAAAGAAATTGAATTTCTCGAGCTCAAGCAAGGCAACAAGTCTGTGAGTGAGTATGCTTCGTGTGATACGGTGAACTGACTTTTTGGATTTTTGTATCGCAAATGTGCGGATAGCAAGAGTCGCCACCGACTTATATTTTTATCCAATTAAGGGAAGGTAAAAGTACAGAAAAAGACCTTCGTTAGATTCTGAGTAAGGGAGAAGGTTATGAAAAGGGAAGGTATAAGCACCCCTTTCCATCCGTAGTTATCTACGGGCTCTTAGTTGCTCTTAGATCACTTTAAAAATTGTGCTTTCTGTGTGTTTGACAAAAATGCTTTGAAAAGGCATTTCGCTTTGACTTTGTAATGATTCATGTAGGAATGTATACAAAGTGTTCGGAAATGTTTCGTTTTGAAAAGAGTTTAAACTTTGACAAAAGTGTGAAGTGTGAAAAGCATTTGATAGAGCAAGCAACCAAAAGTCTTATTACCTACTCAGAATTGGTCGTTTTCGTGTTGTTTTACGTCCCTTTAGAATAACGCTAGCCATACCATTAGTTGGTAGGTAACCCATTCATTGGATGTAAGCGGACATTCAAGGGACATCGTATGGTCATAGAGCAACTCGTAGGAAGTATCCTAGCACATCAAGGACTATCATCATTTTCGTAGGCGACAATCGAGGGTCAAGATCATGTATTCGGAGGCGACATCGTGGGTCTTATGATCTTTGTATCGAGGGACTATGATGATTTGTTTGAAGGCAACGGTGCTAGAATACCTCTACGCTCGAGGGACATGACCATTTGAATTGTAAGGCAACGAGAGAGAATTACCCTAAGGGGCATGTGAAAAGAGTGTATTGATTCAGATATTTTATCTTGAAAATTAGTGAGCTATGTTGATTATTATCTTGCCATACATGCCTAGTTACTAGCAGTTTATAGGGTGCGGAAATTAAAATGCGGAATGTAAAGATGCAGAAAGGTAAATGTCCTACGCTATTACATGGCTTTGGGGCGTACATATATTTAAACTTGCAGAAAATTAAAACCTAATTTAAACTATTACATCCCATAAACAGTTACATTATTGGAAAAATGAAAACGGTAAAAGAAAACCGTTTGAAACGGAATAACCTGTAAAAGAATGAGAAATCGGAAAATACGAGATGAATCGAATAAGAGAAAAAATGTTAGTAAAATGCAAATTTTAAAATAAGAAAAATATGACATGTTGGAAATAACATAAACATGCTAGAATAATTTTTTGAGATTTTTTGGATGCAATTTAATAATTAAAAGTGATTTAAATGCAAAATTATGAATAAAAATAAATATGCATACAAAATAATATTTTTTAATTTTTATAAATTAAATAAGTATTTTCTGAAAATAAATGCAAAAAGGAAAAAATATTTTGGTGATTTTTTAATGCATGAATAAAAATATGAAAAGAAATTAAAATTGATGCAAAATATTAAATAAAAGAAAATATAGAAAAATAAGAAAATATGAAGTTTGTGAAAAAGGAAATGCAAAACCGGTGCTAGTGAGGATCGAACTCAGGACATGGGAGAGTATCCTTGCACAGTGAGAGCCTTTACCACTACGCCAGCTTGCACTTGTTGTCATGGAACGAAAACGTGGGATCATGAGTGCACACGCGTCACTGTTTGGTGAAGTCAAAAACACAGTCAGCTGGTGGGCCCTGGATGGCATGAACGAACGAATCGGAACGCACGAAATTGACACGCGACGCTCACGGTCCTCGCTTGTCAACGACGGAGCCCTAGCTCCGGTCGTCTTCTCCGACTTGCCTCAACCTGAAAAACCTAAAAAATGCATCATTCAAAACGAAACAAGTGCCCAGATCGACTATTTCGATCCTTGCGAGCACGATGGTGCCATCCTCATGTCCTGAATCGGCCTGGATTTTACGTTTCGAATCTCACAGCTCTTGGAACCCTAATAATGGCAATATGAGTTTCATACGTGAAACCTCACATGTAACACGTCTATCACGATCTAATGAGTACCCTGAGTGCATACAAACACACAAAAAACATTAGTGATGCATGAAACATAAAAATCGAAAATAAGAAAATTCCAAACCGGAGAGCCGGATATCACGATCCGGGCATGGCTTCGAGCAAGAGTTGTTTCGACTCGGGAACCCTAGAGCAAGATTGAATGGTTAAACTGGTCTCGAAACTCTGGAAATTGAAACACGATTTTGAGGATTCTTGCAAAATTTTGACAAAGTTTGGGCTATGTATGGGGCTAGGGTTTTCGTTTTGGCTTGTACTTGCCGAGCATTTATAGAGGAATTTGAGAGAGAAAAGAGTGAAAAAGATTTGATTTGGAGCAATATTTTTCAAATAAAATCAATTTTTGAAAGAAATTTGATTTCTTCAATGCATGATCATGCATGAATTTGGCAAGTGTTTTGGGCTTCCTTGACCTCAAGTTTGGTATAAAATCACCTTTTGAAAATATATTATTTTCATATTTTATATAATTTAATTTTGAATTAAATGTTCTAAAATTCAAAAATAAGTTAATAAAATAGAAAATTGCCATGGCCAAGCATTTATGGGTCAAGAATAATGTCATGAACAAGTTTGGACCAAAAGATTTTAGGCCCATTTGAAAATTTTGCATTTTGACCAAAATGCCCTTTTGTGCATTCATTCAAAATTGCCAACTTGTGAATGGTGTATCTTGCTCAATTTTCCATATTTTGAGTGTTCTTGGACTTTTGGAAAGCTCAAGAGTCCTCTAACCAACCTTTTGGTCTTATCTCAATTGTAGTTTCCATGCTCAATATATCTTCAAAACAAAATGTTGACTTTTGTTGACTTTGAAGATGACCAGAATGTTTTGAGCCATACCTCTCAAATGAAGCATTTTTGACATTCTTGTGAGACATGAAGTTGTAGAGAATTGAATTTCCTTAAAAACAAGAGGTGGTGGAAAATTTCGAGAAAGTATGAAGAAGTTATGATCACCAAAGTTCATTGACTTTTCATCTAGAAACTCTAATTTAGAAAGTTTGACTTTTGAGCAAATCTTGAGTTTTCTTGATGAATCATGATCAACCCTTGATCAAATGATGAATGTAACTTCAAAATGAGGATGTTGACCAAAATTATGAAGTTTGATCGTATGTTGACCACAGCTGACTTTTGTCCAATACAACCGATTTTCAACCATCCGAGCAATTGTTCGAGGAAACTTTGTAAGGCTTGAAACTTGACATGGAGAATCTTGAAGCATTTGAGGAGGCATGAAGACCATTGATATGTTGAAGTCCATCTTGATCCGAGAATCACCACCCTAGTTTGGGTTGATTGTCTACGAGGGCTTGTCCGATCAACTCTTGAGGAACTTGAGTATGGATGTATGAAATATCTTGAGAAGATGGAGGAAAATTTTGGGGCGACGCTTCTGCTCAATCTTCTTGTAATCGAAGGGTTAGATTGGCATGCTTGCCTTCGTGACCGGAGGTAGAAGTTGATTGAACACCGAGTACACCGAAAATTTGCACTCACCGCTATCGACAATGCGGAACGGGCTTACGATGCCATTCGAGAAGGCGAGACTCACGGAGATGAGTCGATGATAGACTCGAGGTTGTTGATAGGAGAATTGACGGGATGGGCTTAGGATGCCATCGAAAGATCGATGCCGGGAGTGAGCCAGACGCTAGGCTCGCAGATGTTCTCGATAGTGGCGAGCGCGAGACGGGCTTAAGATGCCATCCGAGGGAGTCATATGTTAGACTTCGTTACCTTTGAATGAAGTTATTGGTTTGTATTGGTTTTAACCAAATATGCAGATTCCAAAGGTGGAGGAACACCGATAAGTAGTCGGAGATGGGCTTAAGATGCCATCCGTGGCAACCGAGTCGACGCTAGACTCAGAGTCATTGATAATAAGAAGAGATCGAATAAATCTTTGTGCCGATTACTCGAGGGAGGTAGTAGTTGGCAAAATGGATATCTTCCCGTGCATCGGTGTTGATCCATTGCTCGCTATCGGAGGATAACCAGGTGGTCTTTCGATAGTTTTCCGCGAGATTCGGGCTTAATCCCGACCGCCGTCAAGGACAACCGTGGGCGGTCTTTCGATAGTTTTCCACGATTCGGGCTTAATCCCGACCTCTCAAAGTGACTTTCACCTGTTTTGGAAAAAACAAGAGAAACTTTGATAAAATATTTGTTAGTCTTATGCAAAGTATGATGCATGACAATGTGTATGAATGACATATGCATGAATTATGACTTTATGAGTAATGTATGAATGATAGATGTTGTGATATTTCAAAACATATCCATCTTGAAGAAGATGCGAGATTTCGACTGCTCGGGACGGAATGATGGAGATCCCGAGAAGAAAGAAACTTTGATTCCTCCGATGCACTGTCTGACCAAGTCTTGGGCCTAGGTATTGTTGAGGAAGGTAGAGATTGAGAAACTCGTTGTTGGAGATCCCATGCATAGACCCTGCAAGGGAGAGCCTGGGAGGCAATTTGTTTGGGATCTTGTATGTAGATCCTGTTGGGAAGAATTAGGAGGCGCCCACGATGCTGAGCGGATCTCACCGAGAGCATTTGATGGTTGCCGGAGACCGGTCAGCCTGGAATCTCCGATCGAGAATATAAGATGTAGATTTTCTCCGGTGCACTATCTGACCAAGTCTCGAGTCTGGATACCGCTGCTGGAGAAAAGGAGAATTGTTGAGAGATATCCGCTGGGGGTAAACATCTTAGCCGGGATGAAGTGTTATTGATGTAACATTGCTCACTGAGTGGAATCACCGTGGATTAACATATACTCCATCGGGAGGTTTAGTGAGTGACATCATTGTGGAGATCATGCTCGGGGAATGTTTTGGTGACCTTTGTTGTCATCTCAATTCCCGGAGCCTCGTAGTAATTAATTTTGTTCGCTCACTTTTCGCATGTTTGTGATTAGATTCTTATTGTCAAATGCGATAGTCATTCAAAGCAAACGCTGGACTTATTGCAAACGACAATAGTGAAAATGTAAAGAGAAAGAATCGCTTATTTGAAGGTGGCGATGGCCAAGTAGTTTATACACAAGAAAAGTAAAAGCTATGCGAAACAATCTCGTTAAGTTCCAACTATGCTAGTACTCATATTTCAACTATCTCATCTCCTCGCCAAGAGAAAGTGAGTAGATCGATCTTCGCCATTTGAATCTTGAATGCCGATAGTAACTGGAAGGTGTGATCCGAAGAGACATAGTCGACGCTTAAATCCCTAACTTTTGCCTAGACCGCCTTTCTTTACCACCGATACCCTTTTGCCCAAGCCGCCTTTTCGTGTTTTCGACCGGTGTACATGTTTTGTATATATCCTTAACTTTGCCCGAACCCTTTGGTTCGCCAGATGCCCTTATTTTTCCTAGGTTCGCCGACCTAGCGGTCTCGTTATGCGAGTATTTTTGACTATGTCCGCTCACTGTGGTGTGGAAGTCTTCACCATCCATGGTGCTAAGTATCATAGTTCACCGAAAACTCGTTTGACTACAAATGGTCCCTCGTGGTGGGAGTCCATTTGCCCCGATCACCTTGTGGAAGAATGATGCTTGACCACTAGATCACCGACTTGGTAGACCTTGTTGACCTTTTGTTAAATGCTCGATCATTCGCTCGATAGATCCGTCCATGGCGTATGGAGTCGCTTCTCATCAATCAAATTAATCTGGTCAAGGTGAGTCTCGATCCAATCGCTTCGCTTAACTCGCCCCGAGGACTCGATCGAGGGTATCCGAACCTCGACGGGTAAGACGGCTTCCATACCATATACAAGAGAGAAGGGGTTGCCTCGCTGATGTTCGTGTTGAAAAGCGATAACCATGAAGAGCAAATGGTAACATCTCATGCCAATCTTTGTAAGTCACCGCCATCTTCTGATAATCTTCTTAATGTTCTTGTTGGCGGCTTCCATCGCGCTGCATCTTAGGCCGATATGGAGAAGAATTATGATGCTTGATCTTGAATCGCGTAGTTCAAAGGATCATCTTATTGTTGAGATTGGAGCCGCCTCGTGATAATCCTTTCTGGAATGCCATATCGACAGATAAGATTATGTTTGATGAATCGAGCCACAACATTCTTAGTAATGATGCGAACGAGGTCGCTTCTACCCACTTGGTGAAATAGTCAATTGCCACAAGGATGAAACGATGTCCATTGGAAGCGGTGGGCTTGATTTCTCCGATCATGTCAATGCCCCACATTGCAAAAGGCCAAGGAGTCATAGAACATTCAGAGGTACTGGAGGTACGTGCACTTTGTCGCATATATCCGCATTTGTGATAAGATCGAGCGTACGGTGACAATCGCCTTCCATGGTGGACCAATAGTAACCTGCTCAAAATCTTCTTAGCCATGGTGTGTCCAATCGGAGCGGGTACCAAATGCGCCTCGTAACTCTTCCATGATACGTATTGCTCGATCTACATATGAGTAAGCACAAGTCGTGGTTCGCTTGTATAAGATGCCGCTGAGGAAGAATTTGATGCAAACCTTCTCAAGAACTTTTATCATTGATGATGCCCGCATGGATATTCTTGAGTCTCAATACACTTGCAAGAATTTGATTCTTAAGTTAATAGCTTTGATACCCATAATGCATGCTTCAGATTCGCCATGTTGTTCGGCAATCGAAACATAATCGCGAAAGGTGTGTGTCCGCCTGTAGGATGTGATAATGGCGCCAATGCCATTGCCATGCGTTTGAGGCTCCATCAAAGACCATGGTCCATCGGATCCTTGTTCGTGTCCTTCTTCCGGCCCCGGTTCTTCGTAATCAGTAATTAGTAAAACATCTTCATCCGAAATTGACCGCATAGATCGATAGTCATCTACGCTTGATGAGCCAAATGATCGGCTACCACACTTCCTTTGATTGCTTTCCGAGAAGTGTACCGATGTCATATTCGGTCGATCATTTGCCATCTTGATATTCTTCCGAGAGAGCTTTTCTCAAATATGTATTTTATCGGATCCATCTTGAAATCAACAAGTAGTGTGAGTCAACATATACGCCTTAGTCGGCAGCCCAAGCCAAAGCGTTGCAAGTTTTCTCGAGCTGTGAGTATCTGGTTTCGCATGGTAAACTTTTGCTAAGGTAGTATATGGCATGCTCTTTTCGACTGCACTCGCCATGTTGCCCCAACACACACCCCATTGAGTTCTCTAACACCGCAAGTACATGATAAGAGGTCTTCTTCGGCGTGCATCGGATGAGGGATTTAGGTACTCCTTGATTTTGTCAAAGCGATCCGCAATCGTGCCCATTCTACCAATTGATCTTTCTTAAGTAACTTGAAGATGGCTCACAAGTAGCAGCTAGATGTGCAATGAATCGCAATGTAGTTCAATGGCCCAAGAAACCTCGACTTCCTTCGGGAGTCGCATTTCTTGAATAGCTTTAACCTTGGCGGTCAACCTCAATACCTTTTCCACCGACGACAAACCCTAGGAGTTTACCGGATCGACTCCAAAGTGCACTTGTTGGGATTAAGTCTCAAGACTTCTTCAACTCAAACAGTCAGAATGATCAAGATGTTCTTCTTCACCGTGATCGAGCTATCATGTCGCCGACGAGACCTCTATCCGTGATGAATCATGTCATGAAATAATGTCACCATAGCACGCCGATAAGTGGCACCCGCTCTTCATCCGAACGCATAACCTTTAGCAAAAGTTCCCACCGTAACGAAAGTAGTCTTTTCCATGTCTTCAGGAGCCATTTTAATCTGATTGTAACCGGAGAAACCATCCATGAAGGAGAAAACCTTATGCCGAGCGGTGTTGTCTACCGTAACATCAATATGAGGAAGGGAAAATCGCCTTCGGACTCGCTTTGTTCAGATCTCTGTAATCCACACATTCGTACTTTGCCATCCTTCTTAGGTACGGTACCACGTTTGCAACCCACTGTGGATAGGAAGTAACAGCTAGGAAGCCGCATTGAACTGTTTATAACTTCACTTTGATTTTCTCTCGACATCTCGACGCATGCGACGAACCTTCTGCTTCACCGAGAAAACCTCTTTTGTCGGCAATCGTGTACCACAATATCAATGTCTAAACCAGCATGTCTTCGTATGACCAAGCAAAACCTCAATATAGTCTCGTAGCATCCGAACCAACCTTTCTTTAACACTGCTCTCAAGACCCGCTCCTATCTTGATCTCTTTTCTCTCTTCGCTAGTACCCAAATTCACAACCTCAACTTGCTTTCATGTGGTCAGATAACTCGATCTTCTTGTTGTAGCAATCGACAAGTTCTCCTCTTCACAATCTTCCTCACTTTCGCCTTCGGCTTGGTAGATCGGATTATCAAGTCATATTTAGCAAGCATAGCGTTATTAACGAGATTCGAGTGATTCTCGCAGTATCACGTGGTGTGTAAGAAACACATAGCTTTTTGAAGGGTGATAAAGTAAAAGAAAGAAAACAAACAATTGAATGCAAAAGTCCAACGAATTTATTGAATGAAAACGCAAATCAATGAGATAATAACCTCGCAACGAGCCATGATGCCCCGCAAGGCACTAGGCTTTAGAGTTTATTGTTCAAACATAAAAATACGAAAAGCAAAACAAAACAAGAGCAATTACTCCCGGCTAAAGGAGATTGGTATGACGCCTCACCTTCCAATTGCCGAGCCCATGATCCGAGTTGGAAGATCCACTTGTCGATGTCGGGTTGTCGTTATCTTCTATAGCATGGATTCCACTGGTGATGCGGAAAGGAAGTTGGTCGGCACGTCGCGTATCATCTTCCGACCTTTGATGGTGAAGCCTAAACCAGCCTTGTCGATTTGAAAGGGAGATCGTGGAGTGTCCCCAAATAGAACTACCTTCTTCAACGCAGCTGAGCATCTTTCAATGAGGCCATCCTAGCGGAGTTGTGTAACTTCAGAGTAACAGGAGAGTCAGCATGACTGGGTATTGTTTCAAAAGCTTGACAGGAGTCTCAAAGAATTCTCCTTCCATCTCGAGGTATCGGAATGATCAGATGATTGACTATACTCTTCTTCACCACATATCAGAACAACCTTCCCTTTACCGGTACTTCGATGCAAGGTAGAGGTAATACCGCCCCATGTATCCAAGGGCGCCCAAGTAGGCAAGAGTAAGCGGACGAATGTCCATGACAAAGAAAGTGGAATCAAAAGTCCGGGAACCGACTTTGACAAGCGTAATGAGCACTCCAAGCACGCTCGCTAGAACCATCAAAAGCTCTCACGATTATATCACCGGGTCTCGTAACCAACCCTTTGATATCAAGTCGATCAAAAGCTTCGTAGGATATTTAGAGCGTAACCGGTATCAACCAAAACATGAGACAATGTAGTGCCTTTGCATTCAAGTAGATGTGCAAGGCTTTGTTGTGTTTCTTCCTAGGAGTCAAATCAAGATCGAGAAGCCTAGGTCGTTGTTGGCAGCCAGCTAGCAATACAAACTTCAAATTGGTCGGTGGTAGTGTCTTATGCACGTGAGCATTCTTCAAACTTCACCAAGGCATTAGTACGAGCCTCGTGAGCACAAGAGCAGCAAGCATGGATATCTTGACGAGTCCGTCCCAATTGTTCCACAACATTGTAGTCACTCTTTTGATAATCTTCAATTTCTCCATTTCTTGTTTGAGGTGTCTTCAAGAACTCCTTTGGTACTTCCGTGAGGATGAGTCACCGTTCTTTCCTCTAGCTTGGGAATGGATTGAATAGCCGGAATGCGAGTTGAGTCGCAGTTCGGGAGGAGAGATATCCGAGAGAATACTCTTCCGGTTCGGGTCACCTTACTAGATCCGTGATGTTGTCAATGTCGTGAATAGTGGCTTCAATCGTAAGATCTTCCATGGTCGAGGGTCTTGCTTGACGCCATGATAGTAAACATCACCCATAATTCCAAGGGATAGCCTTGTCGAGGAATATGGAACTGGCCTTGAGAAGTGATGATGAGAGGCGCCACTCTAGGCATGTAATCAGCAGAGGAAACCTTATGGTGTTAACATCAAGATAATCTTCTCGGAAATCGTCACCCCATCCGGTTTTAACATCTTCAATAGGAATCTTGTAGCTTTCGTGAACAAAGTACTTCACCATGTAATCATATTTTCCACTGGCTGCCCAAGGTATCCCACATGATGGATGCCATTTGCATTGTCAATCTTCAACTTAGACATTTCTTCACACGCTTTGTGTGGTTTCGTAAATAGTATCTCACGGTTGTCCATCATGCATCGAACACGCCTTCTCAACCAAGGACATCCATCAAAGATGGGCACCAACGACAATCCTCCGCATCCCGGATTGACACCGCTTGCAACAAATTCTTCTTAACACCATCGAGGAATGGTCAAGTCATCTATGTTGAAAACATAAGTATCATCCCCAACAAGATTTGAACTCTTGTCATGATTAGGCATAGGCGCTGATCACATTTGAGTCTCAACAGAGGATCAAACTCAACTGCTTAGCTTCAATCATATCTTGAATCTTGTTCTTCGAGCCCAACAATTGTCGTCGTGTCCCTGGCTATTGGAGTGGTAAGCACACTTAGCATTAGGATTGTATCTCGGAGAGGAAGCATTGACATTCGAGGAGGATCCTCAAGGTAATCACCGCTTTCAACATGTGTTGCAAGGCTTGACAATGGCATGTTGATCTTCAGAACTGCCTTCGCGGCGCTCGCTACGCTGTCTGTCTCCCGAGGTCAGGCCGATGTAGGATCGAGATCACAACCGCCCACGATTGAGCGGTCGGTCTTGGCTCGGCTTTTCCGACCATACAAGATTAGTTTCTTTCTTACCACCAAAAGATCTTTTCGCAGATTTGAAGATGTCTCTACTTGAATCTTTCCACTCTTGATACCACTTCAATGCGCTCGTCAATATCAGCTTGAATCCGTCAAGAGTTTCCAATCGATGATTGAAGAATGGGCCTGCTGTTCCTATAAACATATCAACCAACTCCCTATTGGACAAGGGTGGTTGAACTCCCGCTAGATCTCCATTTCGAGCATACCCTTGAACTTCTCACACGACCCATAGACATGCTTTGTAGTTGCATGCGAGTGGGTGTCAATTCAAGATTGTACTCATACTGTCAGAAAGCATCACTAAGTCACCCAAGTACGGATACCCATTCTCTAGTCGATAGTACCATTCCAACTGGGTTCCGGACAAACTCTCTTGAAAATAGTGCATCCACAACTTTCTGTCATCAGTGTGGGGATTGATTTTCTGAACATAGGACTTCAAATGCAGCTTTGGACAAGACATGCCATCATACTTGGCGAAAGTAGGAACTTTGAATTTGGGAGGAATCACAACACCAGGGACAAGACTCAAATCATCAAAATTCAGCCCGGACATCTTCAGGTTTTCCACAGCATTCAAACGGTCTTCAAGCTGCTTGTATTTGTCATCTTCATCAGAGTATTGGCCATCATCATAGTTCTTCTCAAGTTCAGGCTGACTGCCTTCACCATCATCCTTGTTACTTTGCTCATCCTCCTTCTTGACACTTCCTTCAGAGAGCTCAATTCGACTAACCATTCTAGGACCACCTTTGTAACGTCTGCCCATGTTGAGAAGACCAACAACCTTCTTCTTTCTGTTGATGAGCTTCTTCAGATCTTCTTGGCCTTGGACCAAGCTGGTAAACATCTGCTGAAATTGAGCATTCTGAGCCTGGAGATCTTTGATAGTTTGTTCAAGAGCCATTTCTGCTAAAATAAATAGCGAGCAACTGAGAAAACCAATCTTCAATGTACCTGTGATGCAATGTTATGCTATGATATGCAATGTTTATGCGAATGCGACGCAATGTTTTCAAGGACCTTAGAGATTTAAATTTGTTAAACAAGCAATGAACAAACATTTATTAGTACTCTTTTTATTCTTTTTCTTTTTAAGTACAAAAGATAGTTCAAACAAATATAAGAAAACATATGAATCCTAAAGCTCTAAGTCTCCCATGGACGCTTCCTCTTGGTGCCGAGGTAGGCGTTGATGCTTCGCTCCTCGTGAAGTAGCTTGGTCAACTCTAGCACTTTCTTCTCACTTGCATAACACTGAGCTTCAAAGGTATCCCTCTCTTCTTTAAGCTGAATCCAGGATCTCTTCAAGTCTTCAAAATCAGTTGGCATGTTAGGATGGAGAACAGTATAGGGTACGTCACTTATAGCAATAGGTTCCATAATTATGGGTAAAACAGGCGTGAATGGCATCATGAGGTTTTGAGCTCGAGCTCGCACCCATTTGAGGTAAGGTTCCCAAGGAATGGAGTTTTGGTGCCCCAAAGTCTTGGTATCGCCTTCTTTACCATGCCCCAAGCGTATGAACCTTCGCCGTAATTCGAGATCGTGATTGTAGTCGAACACAATATCTTGGAGAAGCATATCATGTGGACCATCTCTTCGAGCAAAACCAAACCGACGAGAGCTAAGGAAGGGTTGTAATACCTCCCTTATACCAAGGAGTGGTACATTAGGAATTCTCCACAACGCTCAATGAAGGTGAAGTCCTTTTGAGAGAAAAGACTCCAACGGATATCGGAATGAGAGTGACATTAACCTTTGAGACCACCTCAACCTTTGTTCATTCTTCAAACCGATGGAGGAAGGTGCGAAATAAACCACCTAGCAAGTAACGTATACAACACATGAGAGTTCCTTGTCTCTTAGTAGTACGAGTGTGGAGAGAATGTAGGACGCTCCAAGTAAAGTAGGCACGGATTGCGGTAAGAAACAACTTGATGGCGTTGACATCTATGAATTGATCCGAGTTAGGAATAGAACCAAACCATAGATTAGCAAGGCCACAATGTCTTCAAATGCATGGAAAATCATAACTTTGAGGAATTCTGCTTTCTTAATTAAGAACTTGGAAAGTAAACCCTTAACTCCACTTCTAGTTTCCCAATTGGCTTCAATGTCCGAGCGCTTAAGATGTAAGGTCGATGTAATGTCTTCGCATTTAGGAACCTTTTCTAAACCGTGAATGGCATTTGGTCAAGAATAGGTACCCCAAGTAGCTTTGAGAACTCTTCCAAGGTAGGAACCAACCGATAATCTGGAATGTAAAGCAATGGTGTTTTGATCAAAGAATCGAATAGACATGCATCATATCTTCTTCAAACCGAGATAACCAAATCAAGTAGATAACCATGTCTTTTGATGAACCGAGCATGATCGGAATTTCAAACCAATTCTTTGAGTGAGAAGGTATACCATGAAGTTGATTCGGATAGTCTTTCTAGAAGCCATAATCCCTACAAAACAGAGCAAAGATAAATCCCTAGGTCCTTGAAATAGTTAGAAATGATATGCAATGTGATGATGTCATGATGTCATGTTTAGCACACACAAACAATTCACACAATGAGCCTAGGTTTAAGGCTTGCAAGAGGTATAGGTGATTACCCCACCAAAAGTTTGAGTTGGTTCATCCTGTCCTATAATAGTAACCGGGTTCTAGGAATCTCACATCATTGATCTTTCTCGTAGGCATTTATTTCAATACGACTGCCAAGTGGTCGACCGAAAATATCCCAAAAGTATGATCTCAATGAGCGTAGCATCGAGTATCAACCAACCTTAGTCTGCACCAAAGCCGGCCATCTCACTACCTTCTAATGGCCAAGATAGGTCAATTAAGGTTCTAAAAGTTTAGTTAGCGCTTGATGACACCACGCAGAAGCCAAATACTATCCTCAACTTGGGAATGAAGAGTATCAGGACATCCAAAGTGTCACGCTAACGTAGCCATCATGTTGACCGTTTCGATATACGTCTAACGGTCGCGACGATTTATTGCTACTTACCTAAAAGGAAACCCGGATCCGGGTGTAGGATCCCCCACAAATATAATACCCAAGCAACACTTAAAGATAAAGCAAGCAAGTCAAACAGAAAGCAATAAAGGTGTTCTAAAAAATCCCTAAGGCATTCTCTCTTTTTAGGGTGTCTCCCCGGCAGAGTCGCCAGTTCTGTGATACGGTGAACTGACTTTTTGGATTTTTGTATCGCAAATGTGCGGATAGCAAGAGTCGCCACCGACTTTTATTTTTATCCAATTAAGGGAAGGTAAAAGTACAGAAAAAGACCTTCGTTAGATTCTGAGTAAGGGAGAAGGTTATGAAAAGGGAAGGTATAAGCACCCCCTTTCCATCCGTAGTTATCTACGGGCTCTTAGTTGCTCTTAGGTCACTTTAAAAATTGTGCTTTCTGTGTGTTTGACAAAAATGCTTTGAAAAGGCATTTCGCTTTGACTTTGTAATGATTCATGTAGGAATGTATACAAAGTGTTCGGAAATGTTTCGTTTTGAAAAGAGTTTGAACTTTGACAAAAGTGTGAAGTGTGAAAAGCATTTGATAGAGCAAGCAACTAAAAGTCTTATTACCTACACAAAATTGGTCATTTTCGTGTTGTTTTACTTTCCTTTAGAATATCGCTAGCCATACCATTAGTTGGTAGGTAACTCCATTCATTGGATGTAAGCGGGACATTCGAAGGGACATCGTATGGTCATAGAAAGCAACTCGTAGGAAGTATCCTAGCACATTCGAAGGGACTATCATCATTTTTCGTAGGCGACAATCGAGGGTCAAGATCATGTATTCGGAGGCGACATCGTGGGTCTTATGATCTTTGTATCGAAGGGACTATGATGATTTGTTTGAAGGCAACGGTGCTAGAATACCTCTACGTTCGAGGGACATGACCATTTGAATTCGTAAAGGCAACGAGAGAGAATTACCCTATGGGGTGCATGTGTGAAAAGAGTGTATTGATTCAGATATTTTATCTTGAAAATTAGTGAGCTATGTTGATTATTATCTTGCCATACATACCTAGTTACTAGCAGTTTATAGGGTGCGGAAATTAAAATGCGAATGTAAAGATGCGGAAAGGTAAATGTCCCACGCTATTACATGGCTTTGGGGCGTATACATAATTTAAACTTGCGGAAAATTAAAACCTAATTTAAACTATTACATCCCATAAACAGTTACATTATTGGAAAAATGAAAACGGTAAAAGAAAACCGTTTGAAACGGAATAACCTGTAAAAGAATGAGAAATCGGAAAATACGAGATGAATCGAATAAGAGAAAAAATGTTAGTAAAATGCAAATTTTAAAATAAGAAAAATATGACATGCTGGAAATAACATAAACATGCTAGAATAATTTTTTGGGATTTTTTGGATGCAATTTAATAATTAAAAATGAATTAAAAGTGATTTAAATGCAAAATTATGAATAAAAATAAATATGCATGCAAAATAATATTTTTTAATTTTTATAAATTAAATAAGTATTTTCTGAAAATAAATGCAAAAAGGAAAAAATATTTTGGTGATTTTTTAATGCATGAATAAAAATATGAAAAGAAATTAAAATTGATGCAAAATATTAAATAAAAGAAAATATAGAAACATAAGAAAATATGAAGTTTGTGAAAAAGGAAATGCAAAACCGGTGCTAGTGAGGATCGAACTCAGGACATGGGAGAGTATCCTTGCACAGTGAGAGCCTTTACCACTACGCCAGCTTGCACTTGTTGTCATGGAACGAAAACGTGGGATCATGAGTGCACACGCGTCACTGTTTGGTGAAGTCAAAAACACAGTCAGCTGGTGGGCCCTGGATGGCATGAACGAACGAATCGAACGCAAATTGACACGACGCTCACGGTCCTCGCCTTGGTCAACGACGCCGGAGCCCTAGCTCCGGTCGTCTTCTCCGACTTGCCTCAACCTGAAAAACCTAAAAAATGCATCATTCAAAACGAAACAAGTGCCCAGATCGACTATTTCGATCCTTGCGAGCACGATGGTGCCATCCTCATGTCCTAAATCGGCCTGGATTTTATGTTTCGAATCTCACAGCTCTTGGAACCCTAATAATGGCAATATGAGTTTCATACGTGAAACCTCACATGTAACACGTCTATCACGATCTAATGAGTACCCTGAGTGCATACAAACACACGAAAACATTAGTGATGCATGAAACATAAAAATCGAAAATAAGAAAATTCCAAACCGGTGAGAGCTGGATATCACGATCTGGGCAGTCTGGGCTTCGAGCAAGAGTTGTTTCTGACTCCTGGGAACCTCTAGAGCAAGATTGAATGGTTAAACTGGTCTGAAACCTGCTGGAAATTGAAACACGATTTTTGAGGATTCTTGCAAAATTTTGACAAAGTTTGGGCTATGTATGGGGCTAGGGTTTTCGTTTTTTTTGGCTTGTGTACTTGCTGAGCATTTATAGAGGAATTTGAGAGAGGAAAAAGAGTGAAAAAAGATTTGATTTGGAGCATTCAATATTTTTCAAATAAAATCAATTTTTTGAAACAAATTTGATTTCCTCTTCAATGCACGATCATGCACGAATTTGGCAAGTGTTTTGGGCTTCCTTGGACCTCAAGTTTGGTATAAAATAAGCCCTTTTGGAAAAATATATTATTTTCATATTTTATATAATTTAATTTTGAATTAAATGTTCTAAAATTCAAAAATAAATTAATAAAATAGAAAATTGCCATGGCCAAGCATTTATGGGTCAAGAATAATGTCATGAACAAGTTTGGACCAAAAGATTTTAGGCCCATTTGGAAAATTTTGCATTTTGACCAAAATGCCCTTTTGTGCATTTGTCCAAAATTGCCCAACTTGTGAATGGTGTATCTTGCTCAATTTTCCATATTTTTGAGTGTTCTTGGACTTTTTGGAAAGCTCTAAGAGTCCTCTAACCAAACTTTTTGGTCTCATCTCAATTGGAGTTTCCATGCTCAATATATCTTCAAAACAAAATGTTGACTTTTTGTTGACTTTGAAGATGACCTGTAATGTTTTGAGCCATACCTCTCAAATGAAGCATTTTTTGGACATTCTTGTGAGACATGAAGTTGTAGAGAATTGAATTTCCTTCAAAACAAGAGGTGGTGGAAAAATTTATGAGAAAGTATGAAGAAGTTATGATCAGTCAAAGTTCAGTTGACTTTTCATCTAGAAACTCTAATTTAGAAAGTTTGACTTTTGAGCAAATCTTGAGTTTTCTTGATGAATCATGATCAACCCTTGATCAAATGATGAATGTAACTTCAAAATGAGGATGTTGACCAAAAACTATGAAGTTTGACTGTATGTTGACCACAGTTGACTTTTTGTCCAATACAACTGATTTTCAACCATCTGAGCAATTGTCTGAGGAAACT
The DNA here is from genome assembly GCA_021764765.1 of Vicia sativa. Classification (NCBI taxonomy): domain Eukaryota; kingdom Viridiplantae; phylum Streptophyta; class Magnoliopsida; order Fabales; family Fabaceae; genus Vicia; species Vicia sativa. The sequence continues at coordinate 86,500,966 of CM038793.1, read as the reverse complement.
TTGTAAGGCTTGAAACTTGACATGGAGAATCTTTGAAGCATATGAGGAGGCATGAAGACCATTGGAGATGTTGGAAGTCCATCTTGATCAGAGAATCACCAGACCCTAGTTTGGGTTGATTGTCTAGGAGAGGGCTTGTCTGATCAACTCTTGAGGAATCCTTGAGTATGGATGTATGAAATATCTTGAGAAGATGGTGGGCAAATTTTGGGGTATGACACTTCGAAGTTTACTGAGTTGGCGAAGTACTATGCTCATTACACTAATGATGCAGATGGAGAATTTTCCAAATGTATCAAGTTTGAGAATGGTCTTCGTGATGAGATCAAGCAGGGTATTAGGTATCAGCGCATTAGGAGGTTTTCTGATTTGGTAGACTGTAGTAGGATTCTAGAAGAGGATCTTGCTAGTACTAAGTCGAATGCTCAAGGATATGTTGATCGTAAGGGAAAGAAACAGGTGGATCGTGGTAAACCCTATGATAAGAATAATCAGAAATCCGGTTGTTGGGAGAAGCCTAGTGGGGGAGACTTTGGTTCTTCCATTAAGTGTTACAGGTGTGGTGAGATAGGGCATCGAGCTAATGAACGCAAGAATGATGCAAAGAAGTGCAACAACTGTGGGAGATTTGGTCATGTAGCTGCTGAGTGCAGAGCCAGAAAGATAACTTGTTACAACTGTGGCGAAGAGGGTCATACTCGCCCGCAGTGTACTAAGCCAAAGATAGAGCAAGTTGGTGGGAAAGTGTTCGCTTTGTCAGGATCAAAGACTAAGCCAGATGATCGGTTGATTAAAGGTACATGTTTTATTAATGGCATACCTTTAATTGCGATTATTGATACTGGAGCGACACATTCATTTATTGCTTTGGATTGTGCTAAAAGGTTGAACTTGGATATTTCTAATATGGATGGAATTATGGTCATTGAAACTCCTGCGTCGGGTTCAGTACTACTTCATATGTTTGTAGGAATTGTCCTATTGTAATTTTTGGTAGAGGTTTCAGTATGGATTTAGTGTGCCTACCATTAGAACAACTTGATATCATCCTTGGAATGAACTGGTTGGTATTCAACCAGGTTCATATCAACTGTTTTGAGAAGACGGTTATTTTTCCTAAAGAAGCTAAAGTTGAAGATGTAACTATGTCAGTTAAGCAGATGAATTCAGCTGTTAAAGATGGTGCTGTGGTGTTTATGTTGTATTCTTCGACGGAGGTGAAAGGAAAAACGAAGAGTGGTGAATTACCTGTTGTGAATGAATTTCCAGAAGTGTTTCCGGAAGATGTTTGTGAGCTGCCACCTGAGAGAGAAGTGGAGTTTTCTATAGATTTGATTTCTGGAACTAGTCCGGTGTCGATGGTGCCTTATCGCATGTCGGCATCTGAATTGTCTGAGTTGAAGAAATAGTTGGAGGAATTACTTGAGAAGAAGTTTATTTGTCCTAGTGTTTCGTCGTGTGGTGCTCTGGTGTTGTTGGTTAAAAAGAAAGAAGGTTCAATGAGACTGTGTCTTGATTACAGGCAGTTGAACAAGGTTACAATCAAGAATCGGTATCCATTTCCGAGGATTGATGATTTGATGGATCAGTTAGTTGGAGCTTGTGTGTTCAGCAAGATTGATTTGAGGTCTGGGTATCATCAAATTCGTGTGAAGACGGAAGATATTCAGAAAACTGCATTTAGAACGAGGTATGGACATTATGAGTATTCTGTCATGCCGTTTGGAGTTACTAATGCACCAGGTGTTTTCATGGAGTATATGAATAGGATATTTCATCCATATCTTGATAATTTTGTGGTGGTGTTTATTGATGACATTCTGATATATTCAAAGAGTGATGAAGAACATGCAGGACATCTTAGAATTGTGTTGGAACTGTTGAAAGAAAAGAAGTTGTATGCGAAGTTGTCTAAATGTGAGTTCTGGTTAAGTGAAGTAAGTTTTCTTGGTCATGTGATTTCCAAGAATGGCATTGTTGTTGATCCTACGAAGGTAGAAGCGGTATCTCAGTGGGAAGCGCCGAAGAATGCTTCTGAAATCCGTAGTTTTCTTGGTCTTGCAGGTTACTACAGAAAGTTCATTGAAGGATTTTCGAAGTTAGCTTTACCGTTGACTAAGTTAACAAGAAAGGGTCAAGCGTTTGTTTGGGATTCAAAATGTGAGAAAGGATTCCAAGAGTTGAAGAACAGGTTGACTAGTGCTCCGATTCTGATTTTGCCAAATCCGGCAGAATCTTTTGTCGTGTATTGTGATGCGTCCTTGATGGGGTTAGGTGGTGTTTTGATGCAAGATAAGCAGGTTGTGGCTTATGCTTCAAGACAATTGAAGATTCATGAAAGGAATTATCCGACTCATGATCTAGAATTGGCAGCAGTAGTATTTGTTTTGAAATTATGGAGGCATTACTTGTATGGTTCTCGATTTGAGGTATTCAGCGATCATAAGAGTCTGAAATATCTCTTCGATCAGAAAGAGTTGAATATGAGGCAGAGGAGATGGTTGGAATTTCTCAAAGATTATGATTTTGGTTTGAATTACCATCCTGGTAAGGCAAACGTTGTTGCAGATGCATTGAGTAGGAAGTCCTTGCATATGTCCATGTTGTTGGTGCGTGAATTGGAATTGGTTGAGCAGTTCAGAGACTTGAGTCTGGTATGTGAGACTACTTCTGATAGTGTTAAATTGGGAATGTTGAAGTTGACTAGTGGTATTCTTGAGGAAATTCGAACTGGGCAGAAATCCGATGTTGTTTTGGTGGATAAGCTGACATTGATTAACCAAGGTCAAGGAGGTGAATTCCGAATTGACGAGAATAGAGTTATGAGATTTGGTGATAGAGTTTGTGTTCCGGATATTGTAGAACTTCGGAAGTGTATTTTGGAAGAAGGACGTCGTAGTGGATTGAGTATTCATCCCGGTGCTACTAAGATGTATCATGACTTGAAAAAGTTATTTTGGTGACCTGGAATGAAAAAGGAAATTGCTGAGTTTGTTTATGCTTGTTTGGTTTGCCAGAAGTCAAAGATTGAACATCAGAAACCGTCAGGATTTATGGAACCGTTGTTTGTTCCGAAATGGAAATGGGATGGCATTTCTATGGATTTTGTATTTGGTTTGCCTAGGACAGCCAAGAATTGTGATTCTATTTGGGTTATTGTTGATCGGTTGACAAAATCTGCTCACTTTATTTCGATAAGAATGGATTATCTAATGGAAAGGTTGGTAGAATTGTATGTTGAGAAGATTGTAAGTTTGCATGGTATTCCTTCTAGTATTATGTCGGATAGAGATCCGAGGTTTACGTCTATGTTTTGGACGGGGCTGCAAGAAGCTTTGGGTACTAAGTTGAGATTGAGTTCCGCTTATCATCCACAAACAGATGGTCAGACGGAGAGAACGATTCAGTCGTTAGAAGATTTGTTGAGGGCTTGTGTTTTGGAGAAAGCTGGAGCTTGGGATAGTTATCTACCGTTGATTGAGTTTACCTACAACAATAGTTTTCATTCGAGTATTGGTATGGCTCCGTTTGAAGCATTGTATGGAAGGAGGTGACGTACACCGTTGTGTTGGTACGAATTTGGAGAAAGTGTTGTGATTGGACCAGAGATTGTCCAACAGACTTCAGAGAAGATCAAGATGATTCAGGAGAAGATGAGAGCTTCTCAGAGTCGTCAGAAGAGTTATAATGATAAGAGGAGGAAGGATCTCGAGTTTAGTGAAGGAGATCATGTGTATATGCGAGTTACTCCGATGACTGGTATTGGTCGAGCCTTGAAGTCAAAGAAGTTGACTCCGCGCTTTATTGGTCTGTATCAGATTACCAAGAAAGTTGGAAAAGTTGCTTACCAAATTGCTTTACCGCCGTCGCTTGCGAATTTGCATGATTTCTTCCATGTATCTCAATTGAGGAAGTACATTCCTGATCCGTCTCATGAGATTCAGGTAGATGATATACAGGTGCGAGATAATCTGACTGCTGTTGAAGCATTACCTGCGAGAATTGAGGATCGGAAAGTGAAGCAATTGCGTGGTAAAGAGATAGCATTGGCGAAAGTAGCTTGGGGAGGACCAGCAGGTGGAAATGTAACTTGGGAACTGGAGAGCCAGATGAAGGACTCGTATCCCGAACTTTTCGTCTAATGTATGTTTTCGAGGATGAAAACTCTTTTTAGTAGGGGAGAGTTGTGACACCCCAAATTAATTCAATTATTAAATAATTAAAAATTTAATTATTAATTTAATTAAAGGTTTAATTATTGGTATTTTTGAATTAAATGGATTTAATTATTCAATTTAAATAAAGGAAGGTTGGGGGTGTAAGGTTGAATTGGAGGTGTGTGGAGTAAAAAGATCTACGTAATCCTAATTAGTTATTTCTATTATTTGGAAAATAATAGGGAATAAATAGAGGAATAAAAGGATCAAGTGAGGAAAGGAAATAAGGATTTGCATACTACGTGAGAATTGAGAAGAGAAGAGAAAAGAGGAGAGAAAGCCAAACACCGAGAATTCGAAGATTCATCGCGAGGTAAGGGGGGACTGAATCTGATTTTTATGCCTTATGGATTTTGATGATCATTAGAATGAATTAATCCGTTAGAAATCTCGAATTCGGGTAATTGAATATGCCCTAATGTTATAATCCGACGTAAAACCGTAATTGAGACTGTTATGAACAATTAATTTAAGTATAATGAATATAGGTTAATTAGAAAACAAGTTTGGTGATTAATTGGATGTAAAATTGCAGTAAATAATCCTGCTTTATGATGGCATGAGGTTTGGTGATGAATGAATGTGATGAGAATTCGTAACAGTGGAGAGAATTGGGTTTTTGGTGAAAAACTAACAGTATGGGTCGACACAAACCCTTATGTATCATACAAGTTGTGGAAATTTGGAAAAACAAAGAGTTGGAAAAGCCATGCATCGACTCATAGAGTCATGCATCAATTCATAAGTTTGAAAACAGGGCCATGTATCGATGCAAAAGGATTATGGATCGATGTAAGAGAGTTATGCATCGACACATAATGCGTATGTGTCGACACATATTGAATAAATTTTAAAAATGCAGAAAATTTAATGTTATGCATCGATGCATAACTATTTGAGGTCGATGCAAGCTGATTATGAATCGATGCATAGCCTTATGCATCGATGCATACTGTGTTGGAATGGACAGAATTTTTTCTGAAATCGATTTTTATTATAACTTTTTAACCGTAACTCCGATTTAGGCATAGTTGGTATCGTTGGAAAGCTTAGGACGAGTACTATCTAATAATAATATTTTCAAAACCAGTAATTGAGACCTGGAGGAAATTAATATGGTTTCTGTAGTGCGAATACGTTGTAAATTCGTGGTTATCCGTTGCGTGGAAAAACTGTATGTTAATTCTATGTATTGAGATTGATGTTATATTCATGATTTCTCTGTTGGCATGTGTTATTGTTGTTGTATTTGATCATAGAGGGAATAATGTTGTATGTTCATACTATGTATTTGAATTGTTGCATGCTTCTGATGTGCATGCATAAGCATTGTTTATGGTTCATTCCCATTGTGCGGAATTGAGCTTGCAGGGCCAATAAACTTACCTAATGGACAGAGGTAGTAAGGCTAGATTCTTGACCCGGTGATGTATGGGCGAATCATTGATTGACTGCTTTTCCAAGTGTAAGCGAATGTGGTGTGAACTTGGTTCACGATTGGTACCACATGCATTGAGTCTGCATTGCATATGTATTTGGAATATGTTAGGATGATTTCCAATGTTCCAATTGCATCTATTTGTTGTTGTATGTATAAATGAATGTGTGGATTGTGTTTGTGAAATCGTATGCTAATGCTATTAATGAGGGTGAATAATGAATTGGTTGTTTTATTGTTTTGAGAAATGCATAATGCATCTTAATTTTGATGAAATCTCACCCTTACTTTCATGATTTCAGATTCGAAGTGATTAGCTGCTTTGGAATTGGTGAGGACAGCTTCTAGAGTTGTGCTACTTAGTTAATCCGCGTGTCAGTGTCATGCTCTGGTAGTTGTAACACTGGGGAACGATTGATTGGGATTTTTCCTTTTATGGATTCAAAACTGGCTGTTTTGGTTATGTTTTTGGTTTATGTTTTGGAACGATTATTGATTGAAGTGTTCCGGATCTTTCTGTTATATTCCGCTGTTTAAAACATAATCTGTGTTTTCATTTTAATTACTAAGTTCTTCAGTTTTGGGCATGTGCACTGTTTTTAGTTATTTGAATTATTTAAATTGTGACGCCTCTTGTTATGTGATTAAAACTCTAATAAATTATATAAATCGCGGGTTAAATAGAAGGGGTGTTACAGTCAGTAGCAGAAAAGTATGGTTTTTACAACATTTTTCATTCCCAATTCAACCCAAACTCACCAATACGAATTCCAACCATAAAACACCCAAATTAAATCTTCCTACATGGTTTCACACACAACACAGTACCAGAATTATTAACCACAATTTTCATCACAGAAAACATATTCAATAGTAAAATCATACAACCCTAAACCCCACATACGAATTATCCTACAATCGGTTATACTTGTCGAACCCCACCCCTTACCTTGGATTGAAGAGAGCTCAAAAAACTTGATCAGAATCGGCAACTATCAGACTGCAATTTGAGCTTTCTCCCCAACTTCTAATAAACCCTTATTCCCAATTTTTCCTCTTCTTTCTTCTCTCTTACTACTGTACGTGGTGTTCTTCTTTTTTTTTTTCTCTAAAATTCTGTTTCTATCTTTCTTCCTCTCCTTTTATAATACAAAACAACTAACACACACTACCTACTACATGCACTTGTTTTATTATAAATTCTAGTCTTGCAACTTAAGATAATACACTTAACTAAATTAATCCTTCAACTAACCGAATAAAATCCAAATTTAATTTAATAATCCAATAATTAAATCCTTATAAAATTTAATTAAATACTTAATTAAATTCGGGGCGTTACACCCTGCATGTATAAGAGAATGAACTTTAAATTGTCATTTCTCTAACATGTATGAGTACATACATTTTTCGCTTCATATGAAGCTATATTTGTCCCGAATCAGATTATAAATCATTAACACTAACTTTATATTGTACTAACTTACTTTAATGTCATTTATTATTTCTCACATTATATTTTTGTATTTTTACTTTTCCCCATTTTTACTTTTATGCCATTTATCATTCATAACATTTTATTTTTCTCTTGCTTGTAATAAGTCACTTAATAAAGAAAAAAATCTAACAAATTGCTTTTTTAATCTTTGAAATATGGTTACTATCCCTTTTCATATGATGTGTGGTCCTTGTTTGGTCTCCATCTGGTTATTGTCCTTGTGTTTTAATCCAAAGAAATGGATTGCATTTGTTGAATATTTTTCCATGTTTTATTTTAATCAATAAAAATGATATAAATTAAAAAAAATCAAGTACAAGGGTGATCCAAGAGGATCCAACCAACCAAGCCTATCAATGCATCATAAGAGCAACTATATGGTTTCTATACTTTCGTATCTTTATCAATATTTTGCCCAAAACAAGCCTCATTCCAGAATTGCCAACAACCATAGATGGTTTCCGCAATTGCAAGCTTGAGTAAACCAATAATCTTGCCTTTGCCGCTACAGAATCTAGTTAACCAGTGGAGCTCTTCCTCCCATTTAAGAGGGTGATGGCTAATTTTGGCCCAATTTAGGACATCACTCCAAATCCAAATCTTCCTCATAGTGCTACATTCAAAAAAGATATGATCAATATCTTCCTTGCAAGTATAGAAACTGTAAGGCTTCTCCATATTGACACGCATAACAGAGATAGAAAATAACATATGGCCTAGCGATATTCCCTGCAATAAGGTTATACCAATTGACAGGAGGAGAATCACCAAGCATAGCACTATAAAGTTCACCTATTTTGAATTTTTCCATCAGACTTTTTCTCCAAGCAATATGCAGATCGGGGAGAAGTAGCCTAGTCTTCATGATGCTTTTGGTTATCCATGAGGTAGTCTGGCTAAAATACATGGATAGGATGTTGGAGGTTTTTATGAAATACATATGCATCAAGTTAACCCAAAGGCAGACACTTTTCTTGTTGAGATTCCATAAAAGCTTGAGCATCGAGACCTTGTTCCACATCTCAAGATCGATAATCTTCACACCACCTTTCGAAACATGCTTGTTGATTTACTTCCAATCTATCGGGCTTTTTATTCTAGGGGATACTCCATCATTCCAAATGAAAATCCTACAAATAGAATGGATCCTATGCAGCACAAACTTCAGGATAGGGAGGCATTGACTCCATAGATGGCTGTAGCATCACAAACAGTTTTAACTAGCTTAACTCTGCCGACATGGCTAAGGAGATAGCACTTCAATGATGAATTTTGTTTAGAATTATAACCATGAGGGAGTGGTAATTATTTATAGGAAGTTTATTGCTTGTAATAGGGATACCAAGGCATCTAAAAGGTAGCTTACCTTCCCTGAACCCTGTTAAAATGCAGAATATCTTGCTTAGTGTTGTCATCAACAATCCCCATATAAGCTTTGCACTTCGCTGGGTTCACTACCAAACCTGTAGAACCCAAAAAATCATGCACAATTTTCATCATAATATCCAAATATCCCATGTCACCTCTGGCCAATAATAGGATGTCATCAATGAAGGTTAGATGAGTGAGCTCAAGCTTTTCGCACTTAGAGTGATGGTTAAATTCTGGGTTCTTTTGCATGTCATGAAGTAATATGCTTAAGTACTCCATAACAATCACAAATAAGAAGGTTTATATGGGGTCTCCCTTTCTTATTCCTCTCTTAGCCATCATCATCTTAGCTTTCTCACCATTTATGCAGAATTTGTAAGAGACAGTGTTTACTCCCTACATTATCCAACGAATGAATTGGTCTAAAACAACCGACTGAACGTCATCCGATAAAATATCAATGAAGTTGCCATCGAACGTTTTTTATCTCACAAAAAGAGAAAGGAAAACATCGAGCAAACCTGAAAGGAAGAAATCACGGTCTTTCGACCGAGAAATCGAGAGATATGGGTAAGGGAGTCTATTACACGAAGGGAATGTGTTAACACCCCACACACCAGTAGTACTCTACGGTATCCACTTCTATTTTTTGTCTAATGGGTGTGTTATATCTATCCATCGCTTAACCGCTATGACTATGCTATGCTAAGGGAAATGCATGTGAAAGAAAAATAAATTAAAGAAAACAAACACGGGGAAAAGAAGGAAGTGTTTACAAAGTTTGCTCGAACGAGCCCCGTGACAAGATGCCTATGTAACGTCCGAAATATTTTGTTAGAATTATTTAATTAAATATTTTAAATAATTATTTTTGAATAATTATGTTGGTTGCGTTGAGGGATAATACTGATAATAATATTATTATTATTAAGTCAGTGAAGTGGGCCTGAAGGGTGGCGTTGGTGATAGTGATGTTGGGGGTGTGGAGTTAAGCCCAATTAGTAATTATAAGGATTATTATTATTATTATTTAAATTCATAATAATAATAATTGGGACTTTTTGGTTGTCAGTGGAAGCAAACGTAGAATTGAGAACAGAAGAGGCAGAGTGACCAGAACGAAGATTTTGACGGAGAAAGGTTAATCGACCGAGGAATTCTAGAGCAACCTTCAATCCAAGGTAAGGGTGGGGTTCTTGCTCTATAATTAGGGATATGATGGGAAATTGGTAGTTAGGGATGTATGATTTTCTAGGTTGTGTCGTATCTATGTGATTAACCATAGAAAATCCCAAATTGGAATATGTGATCTTGTATTCTGCGTATATTGTTGCTGTTGATTGTGTAAATTTGTGTATGTGTTGTGTGGTTGTCAATCGTATAAAGGGAATGCATAAATTTTACCGCTTCTGTTGTACTGTGGTTGTTGGTGATGAATGGTATCGATTGGAATTGCATAACAGTGGAAAAATCAGGTTTTTGGTGAAAAATACGCAGCATGAGTCAACACATAATGTTATGTATCGATACAAGTAACTATGCATTTGAAAACCTGGGGCACGAAAAAGGCTTGTATCGATGCATAGAGCCTTGAATCGACTCATGTGGTGAGTTTGGAAGTCTTGTATCGACTCATACGTGGTATGTATCGATACAAGCAAGTTTTGCCTTGATACAGAAGGAGCATGTATCAACTCAGACTGTTTGGAATCAGAAAAACAGAAAATAAATAATGTATGAGTCGACTCATATGATGCTTTATGATTTCGATTTATAGATTGTTTATCATAACTCCAATTATATGGTTTGATATCTCACTCGTTGCTTGTTTTAGCCGTTACCTTTATATTCGTAACGTGCAGGTGATTAGGAGGAGTAGTCTTTGCTAATGTAGTCTCGGTTTAGTGTCGTCTGCTCTGATACGTAGAACTTGGGGGAAAACGCGCGTTGTTTCTATTATTTCATTGTTTTTTGTTGAAACTGATATTGTTGAATAGCCATGAGATGTTTTGTTTTACGTTGTAGAACCATTTGAATTCCGCTGCATGTTTAATGAACTGACTACGTTGTTAACCATTGAGTAGTGCTATGTATTTGTTGAGGAGATAATGATATGTTTACGTTGTGTGTATGTTGATTTGTGGCATTCCGATTATGTGGATATTTAATAAACAATGATTTTTGAAAACTCTGATATTTTATTAAATAAATATGTGGGGTAGAATCGGGGTGTTACAATAGTGGTATCAGAGCAGGTCGGTCCGTCCGACCAAGTTGTTGAGTCTGTAAAAATCGAGTATTGTTAATTATTTCTGACTGTTGGTTGTGTTGCAGTGTTAATTTGAGATGGATGGAAGGAAAGATGCTGCAATTGTTGCTGCTTTGGAAGTAATGGCTAATGTTATGGAGAATCAGCCGAATGTTGGCGGGGATGCTGGATCTCAAAGTTTGGCGACTTTCTAGAGGGAGAATCCGCCAGTGATCAAGGGTAAGCATGACCCTGATGGGGCGCTTGATTGGCTGAAAGAGATAAAGAGGATCTTTCGCGAGATGGATTACACCCAATCGCAAAAGGTTTGTTATGTGTCGCTGTTATACCCTAAAATTTTCCCTCTCACTTCTCAAGACAATTCACATCTCAATACTCAAGGATTTCACAAGGGTTGACCAGACAAACCCTCTCCTAAGCAATCAACCCAAACTAGGGTTTTTCCATTCTCAAGTCAAGATATACTTCCAATGCTTCAAGTGATCATCATACCTCATCCTATGTTCCAAGGAATCACCATGTCAAGTTTCAAGCCTCACAAGTCAAAATTGCTCATCTAGTTGCTCAGATAGTTGAAAATCAGCTGTATTGGACAAAAAGTCAAATGTGGTCAACATATAGTCAAACTTCATAATTTTTGGTCAACACCAACATTTTGAAGTAATATTCATCATTTGATCAAGGTTTGGCCATGATTCCTCAAGAAAAGTCAAGATTTGATCAAAAGTCAAAGTTTCTAAATTAGGGTTTTTCAAACAAAAGTCAACAGAACTTTGACCAAGCATAACTTTCACATACTTTATCAGAATTTTTTTCACAATAGCTCATTTTGAAGAGAATTCAATTCTCTACAACTTCATGTCTCACAAGCATGGGCTACAAATGCTTCATTTGGAAGTTATGGATCAAAACATTACAGGTCTTTTTAAAAGTCAACAAAAAGTCATCTTTTTGAAAAGAAGTGTTCATGAGCATGGAAACTTCAATGAAGATGAAACCAAAATGGCTGTTTAGAAGACATCTTGAGCTTTCTAAAAAGTCCAAGAACACCTAAAAATGTTAATAATTGAGCAAGATACAAGTTGTGCAAGTTGAGCATTTTTTAGGAGGAGCATAAAGAGAAATACTTGAGAAAATCAAAAAATTTCCAAATGGGCCTAACGTTTCTTGATTCAAACTTGTTCCTAATCCCAATTGGAACCTCCGAGCCCAAGGCCACGCTTTTTTATCTTTTATTTTTATTTATTTTGGATTTTTATTCATTTAAAACCAATTTAATTAAAATAAAAGATATAAAATCAAAAATTAAGTGCAAGATTGTTTTTCTCTCATCCTTGAGGTCCAAGCAAGTCAATTGATCTGATTATTTCGAAATAATGAAGATTGGCAAGAGATTTGATTTAAATTGGCTCAAAAAGGCAATATTTGGTTTTATTCCAAATTAAATATTTTCTCATTGATTGGCATGTGATTTCTTCATAATTCTTGACCTAATTCACTCTAGTATATACACACACTGATTCCAGATGCCACAGGGACGATTTTGATGCCTCAAGAACCCTAAAAAAGCTTCAAAAGACCGTGTGATACAAGGAAGTAGCAGCCAAGGATTTGCATCGATTCAAGCCAAACAAAGGTTGCCAATCAATTCCTTGGTGTTTTATGAAGCTAAACAAGCCACCACCAAGCCTTGAAACGTCCCGAATCCAGAAAGCACAACCACGGTTTGCATCCCTTTATGTCAAATTCGATTTCTATTCTTTATGCATCATAAACATGACTTGACTGTATATTCTTGATCGTGATGATGTTTGCAAGCTTTCTGGTTTGTTTAATTTGATTTTAGATGCAGATATGAGAATATGCCATTGTTAGGGTTTCAAAGCTTCGATTTGGGATCTTCTGATTTAGGAAAAATTGGCCAAAACCATGGACATATTCGTGTTCAGGAGAAAATTTGCAATCCATCCATGCCTTCACTATAAATTTATATTGCGTATTGTGAATTTTGAAAAAGTGCAGGTGTTATAGTGACGGACAAAACCGTCACTATTGACTTTTGCTACGAATCGTGTCCGTAGGTAAAGGTCTGGATATTTAAACGAGGAAGAAGATGATCTTCGCGCGCGTTCTGTTTTGATTGGTATCCAGGAATCAATTTTGCTTATAACGTTATTGTTTCGTTTTACTAACACAAAAACATGCTATCTCAGTTGGCAGGAGACACGCGCGTGTGAGGTAGAGGACCAGGGTTCGATCCCTGGCTCCTACATATATTTTTATCTCTTTTTCCAAACTAACCTTTTCCATTATTTTCTCATATTTTCTTATTTCAATTTAATTTCTTTTCAAATATTTTTCTAACACATTAAAAAATCACAAAAAATATTTTCTTTTTGCATTTAGGTCAGAAAAATGCTTATTTAATTTTTAACATAAAAAAATAATATTTTTCATTCATATTTTAATTAATTGTTAATTAATCGAAAAATTAACTTTTAATTGTTTTTCTATACTAAAATTAATCCAGAAAATTCCCAAAAAAATATTTTCTCATCTAGTTAGGTCTACTAACCTTAAAACTTTTTCCTAACTCAAAAATCTTTTTCACTAACATTATTTTCTCTTATTTGCAATTCGATTCTTTTTTCCGATTATTGTAACTGCTTCTAGGTCGTAATAGTTAGGTCTATTTTCTCACATTTTCTTTTCCAATATTATGTAACTGTTCATGGGATGTAATAGTTTAATTAGGATTTACTTTCCGCACTACTCAATTATGTAACTGCCCCAAAGCCATGTAATAGCGTAGGATTTACTTTCCGCACTTTACATTTCCGCAATTTACTTTCCGCACCTATAAACTGCTAGTAACTAGGCGTGTATGGCAAGATAAAATCAATCTAGATCACCAATAGAAGACAAAATATCTGAAAACAATACACTTTTCTCACACATGCACCTCCTAGGGTATTCTCTCTCGTTGCCTTACGAATAATGGTCAACTCCCTCGAATGTAAGGTATCTTAGTACGGTTGCCTACAATATATCATCACAGTCCCTTCGACTTAAAAGATCATAGTCCCTCGATGTTGCCTACGAATACATGATCTCGTCCCTCGGTTGTTGCCTACGAAAAGTGATGATCGTCCCTACGAATGTGCTAGGATACTCCTACAAGTTTCCTTCTATGACCATCCGATGTCCCTTCGAATGTCCCTTTACATCCAACGAATAGGGTTACCTACAAACTAATGGTATGGATAGCGCTATTCTAACGGAAAGTAAAATAACACGGAAACGATCGTTCTGAGTAGGTAATAGACTCTTAATTGCTTGCTCTATCAAAACACTTTTCACACCTCACACTTTCAAAAAATTTCAAACGCTTTGTATACATTCCAACGTGAATCATTACAAAGTTCTTTTCCAAAGTGAAACATTTACAAACACTTTGTATACATTCCGGCGTGAATCATTACAAAGTCAAAGCGAAATGACTCTTTTCAAAAATCTTTTCAAACACACACACACAAACAATTTAAAGTGAGCTAAAGCAATTAAGAGCCCCTAGATAACTACGGATGAAAAGGGGTGCTAATACCTTCTCTTTTCATAACCAACTCCCTTACTCAGAATCTAAACGAAGGTCTTTTCCTGTTCTTTTCACTTTCCCTTAATTGGATAAAAGAAAATTTGGTGGCGACTCTTGCTATCCGCAACATTTGCGATCAAACGCAAAACAAAACAAGTCAGTTCTCCCACCGTGTTGTAGACGCATATGTTAGCAAGTGAGGCTGACGACTGGTGGCTGGAAACGTGTCAGAGATTGGAGGCTGCAGGTGAGGAAATCACTTAGGTTATTTTCCGTAGAGAGTTTATGAGGAAGTATTATCCTGAAGGTGTTCCGGGTAAGAAAGAAATCGAGTTCCTGAGCTGAAGCAGGGAAACCAGACTGTGACCGAGTATGCTGAAAAGTTCGTAGAGTCGACTAAGTTCTACCCACACTTTAATGGGTAAGGTGCTGAATTTTCCAAGTGCATCAAGTTTGAGAATGGGTTGCGCTCGGATATTAAGAAAGTTGTTGCCTACCAGAAGATTTATGACTTTTCTGATATGGTGGATAGTTGCGAAATATATGAGGAGTAATGCTCATTATAAGATTCTGACCGATAAGAGAGGCAAGGGTCAACAGGACCGTGGCAAGCCTTATGATGTTGGTAGAGGAAAACAAAGAGCTGCTCAGGGCCAAAAGACTAGTAAGGGAGATGCTCCTACTAAGATTGTTTGTTTCAAATGTGGGCAAGCTGGGCATAAGAGTTTTGCTTGCACCGCTGATGTGAAAAGATGT
The DNA here is from genome assembly GCA_021764765.1 of Vicia sativa. NCBI lineage: Eukaryota > Viridiplantae > Streptophyta > Magnoliopsida > Fabales > Fabaceae > Vicia > Vicia sativa. Next base: position 86,485,822 of record CM038793.1, on the reverse strand, counting down.
TTCCGTTGTGGTAAGCTTGGGAATGCAATGTATGACTACAAACATAAAGATATGGTATGTTTCAACTATGGAGAAGAGGGACACTGGAGTAGTCATTGCTCGAAACCGAAGAAGGGACAGACTAGCGGGAAGGAATTTGCATTGGCTGAGAATCCGTCAGCTAGTGAGGACGGACTCATTAGAGGTACATGTTTCATTGGTAGTACGCCTTTAATTACTATTATTGATACTGGTGCTAAGCATTGTTTCGTTGCTGCTGATTGTGTTAAGAGGTTGGGTCTTGCATTGTCTTATATGAATGAAGAAATGGTCGTCGAAGTTCCGGCTAAGGGATCGGTGACTACTTCTCTTATATGTTTGAATTGTCCTTTGTCAATCTTCGATAAAGACTTTGCTGTTGATTTAATTTATTTGCCGTTAAGCGGACTTGATGTGATCTTGGGTATGAACTGGTTAGAGTGTAACTATGTTCATATCAATTATTATAACAAGTCGTTAAGGTTTTCTACCCCTGGAGAGGAAGGAGTTGGTTTGTTGACCAGTAAACAGTTAAAGTGTTTGATTAGAGACGAAGCGCAGATGTACTCGTTGATGGCGACGTTGTCAGTTGAGAATCAAGTTAGATTGAATGAGTTGCAGGTGGTGCGTGAATTTCCTGAAGTGTTTCCTGATGAAATTCTTGAAGTACCTCCTGAAAGGGATGTTGAATTTGTGATTGATCTTGTACCTGGTACCAGAACTATTTCTATGGCACCGTACAAGATGTCTGCATCTGAGTTGTCTGAACTGAAGAAGCAATTAGAAGATTTGCTTGAGAAAAAGTTTGTGAGACCAAGTGTATCTCCGTGGGGAGCGCCTGTGCTGTTAGTAAAGAAGAAAGATGGAAGTATGAGACTTTGTGTTGACTATCGGCAGCTGAATAACGTGACGATTAAGAACAAGTATCCGCTTCCGAGAATTAATGATTTGATGGATCAACTGGTGGGTGCTAGTGTGTTTTCTAAAATTGATTTGATATCTGAATATCACCAGATTAGGGTGAGAGAAGATGATATTCAGAAAACCGTGTTCAGGACTCGGTATGGACACTACGAGTATTCGGTGATGCCTTTCGATGTTACTAATGCGCTGGGAGTATTCATGGAGTACATGAACCATATTTTTCATACTTACTTGGATCGATTTGTGGTGGTATTCATTGATGACATTCTAATTTACTCTAAATCGGAAGAAGAACATGCAGAACACCTAAGAGTCGTATTGCAAGTTTTGAAAGATAAAGAGTTGTATGCGAAGTTGTCCAAGTACGAATTTTGGTTGAAAGAGGTTAGTTTTCTTGGCCATGTCATTTCTGGTAGTGGCATTTCCGTGGATCCTTCTAAGGTTGATGATGTGTTGCAATGGGAAACTCTGAAGTCGGTTACTTAGATTAGGAGTTTCTTGGGATTAGCCGGTTACTATCGGCAGTTTATCGAAGGGTTTTCGAAATTGGCACTTCCATTGACTAAGTTGACTTGCAAAGGGAAAGCCTTTGTGTGGGATGTTCGATGTGAAGAGAGTTTCAATGAGTTGAAGAGGAGGTTGACGTCGGCTCCAATTTTGATTCTACCTAATCCAGAAGAGTCTCTTGTTGTGTACTACGATGCGTGTCTGATGGGGTTAAGTGGTGTGCTTATGCAGGATGGCAAAGTGGTTGCTTATACGTCTAGGAAATTGAGAACTCACGAAAAGAATTATCCTACGCATGATCTTGAATTGGCTGCAGTGGTATTTGTATTAAAAATTTGGAGGCATTGTCTGTATGGTTCCAGATTTGTGTTTAGTGATCATAAGAGTTTGAAGTACATTTTTTATCAGAAAGAGTTGAATATGAGGCAACGAAGGTGACTAGAGTTGTTAAAATATTATGATTTTGGTTTGAATTATCATCCCGGGAAAGCTAATGTGGTAGTTGATACTTTGAGCTGGAAGACTTTGCATATGTCGGCCATGATGGTTAAGGAGTTGGAGTTGATTGAGCAATTCCGAGATTTGAGTTTGGTTTGTGAAGTGACACCGCATAGTGTTATGTTGGGGATGTTAAGGATTAACAATGATTTTCGTGACGATATTAGAGAGGCTCAGAAGCGAGATATGAAGTTGGTGGATTTAATGGTAGGAACTGGTCGACCCGAGAATGATGATTTCAAGTTGGATGCGCAAGGTGTGTTGAGATTCTGAGATCGTATTTATATTCCTGATGATGAAGTGGTTAAGAAAGTGATTCTTTAAGAGAGTCATAGAAGCAATTTGAGTATTCATCCAGGAGCTACTAAAATGTATCAGGATTTGAAAGGTTTGTTTTGGTGGCCTGGCATGAAACATGATGTGGCACAGTTTGTGTATGCTTGTTTGACTTTCCAAAATTCAAAGATCGAGCATCAGAATCCTGCAGGGTTGATGCAACCGTTAGAAGTTCCGGAATGGAAATGGGACAACATTTCGATGGACTTTGTGACGAGTTTACCTAATACCGTGAGAGGACATGATTCGATATGGGTGATTGTTGATAGACTTACAAAGTCGGCACACTTTATACCTATCAGCATTACTTATCCAATTGCGAAGTTAACTGATATTTATGTTAGAGTGATTGTGAAGTTGCACGGTGTTCCAGTGAGTATTGTGTTGGATAGAGATCCAAGGTTTACTTCTGATTTTTGGAAGAACTTGTAGGGGGCGTTGGGATCTAAGTTAAAGTTGAGTTCGGCGTATCATTCGCAGACTGATGGTCAGACTGAGAGAACTATTCAGTCATTAGAGGATTTGTTGAGAGCTTGTGTTCTTGAGCAGAGAGGCTCATGGGATACTTATCTTCAGTTGATTAAGTTCACTTACAATAACAGTTACCATTCTAGTATTGGGATGACATTTTTTGAGGCATTGTATGGATGGAGGTGTAGGACTCTGTTGTGTTGGCATGAATCTGGTGAGTGTGGTGGTTGAACCAGAGATTGTTCGAGAAATTGTAGAGAAAGTGAAGTTTATTCGGGAGCAGAAGAAGGCTTCCCAAAGTAGGCATAAAAGTTACCATGATAAGAGAAGAAAAGATTTAGAATTTCAGGCTGGTGAGCACGTGTTTCTGAGAGTCACGCCTATGACTGGTGTTGGACGAGCTCTGAAGTCTAAGAAGCCCACTCCTCGTTTTATTGGTCCGTATCAGATATCAGAACGTGTTGGAAGAGTTGCTTACCGTGTGGCGTTACCGCCAAATATTGCTAATTTGCATGATGTGTTTCATGTATCGCAACTCCGCAAGTATATTCCCGATCCGACTCATGTGATTCAGATGGACGATGTGCAAGTGCGTGATAATCTCACAGTGGATACGATGGCTATGCGAATTGCGGATCGCGAGATGAAGATTCTTAGAGGTAAAGAGATTGTGTTGGTGAAAGTTGTTTGGTTAGGAGCTGTTGGTGAAAGCTTGACCTGGGAGTTGGAGAGCAAGATGCGAGGATCCTCTCCCGAACTGTTTGAAGCAGGTAAACTTCTATTTTCGAGGACGAAAATGTTCTAGTAGAGGAGAGTTGTAACGCCCGAAATAATTAGTTAGAATTATTTAATCAAATATTTTAAATAATTATTTTTGAATAATTATGTTGGTTGCGTCGAGGGATAATACTGATAATAATATTGTTATTATTAAGTCAGTGAAGTGGGCCTGAAGGGTGGCGTTGGTGATAGTGATGTTGGGGGTGTGGAATTAAGCCCAATTAGTAATTATAAGGATTATTATTATTATTTAAATTCATAATAATAATAATTGGGACTTTTTGGTTGTCAGTGGAAGCAAACGTAGAATTGAGAATAGAAGAGGCAGAGTGACCAGAACGAAGATTTTGACGGAGAAAGGTGACTCGACCGAGGAATTCTATAGCAACCTCCAATCCAAGATAAGGGTGGTGTTCTTGCTCTATAATTGGGGATATTATGGATAATCGGTAGTTAGGGATGTATGATTCGCTAGGTTGTGTCGTATCTATGTGATTAACCGTAGAAAATCCTAAATTTAAATATGTGATCTTATATTCTGCTTATATTGTTGTTGTTGATTGTGTAAATTTGTGTATGTGTTGTGTGGTTGTCAATCATATGAAGGGAATGCACAAATTTTACCGCTTCTATTGTACTGTGGTTGTTGGTGATTGTCGCACCCCAAAATTTGCCCTCACCTTTTTATTGCGCGTGAATACATTCATGTCATGAATTTCTGCCTCAGAGATCACATTGACTTTTGTCTTTTGTCCACGAGTCATTTACTCATTAAAAGGGTTTAGAGGTTGAAGTTGAGGATTTATGCTCAATTGGGTTACACTTTGTTTTGAACTTTATTGAGGGATTGAATATTCGTTATTTGAGATGGCATTGTTGATTTAAAGAGCATGTTACCGTTGTCATTTAGGAACTTTTAAGTTCTTGAAGAAAATGTTGTGAATTGGTACGGTTAGGGGAAACATCTCTTCAAGTTTTAATCCGAATAAAGGTAATGCAACATGCATTCCATATAATTGATACATGATACTTGATTCAAGGCTTCAATGTCCGTTCAAAAGCAATTCTTATATGAGGAATTTTTTGTACTTGATATTTCAATGATCGAATCTCAAAGACTTGCGAAATTTTAATTTATTACAAATATTCGTCTTACAAAGAATAGAGCTTACATTCGGAATTTCCGAGAATGGCATATAAAGTAAAGAATTAAGATTACAAGGTGGTTCCTTTTACAAAGATTATTTAGAGAGGCTTCTAAAATCCTAGGAGTTTCTAAAGGATTCAAATCTTCTTGTTCTCAAATATTCCCTCCAACAGAATTGCATCACAAGCCGTGGGTACTCAGGTTTGTGTTAGGGAATCAGGTTTGTAAGGTTAATTGTTTCAAAAGCCTCAGAACCGAAGTTCCTTCATCGGCCACTACCTCTATTGAAAATCACAACAACCATTGTTGTTGGTTCACAAAGGGAGGTGTAAGGTGGAAAATCAGAAACATCATATTTTCCCAACAGAATCCAGCCCTTACAGCCCAACAGTTTGTCAAAATTTTCCAAAATTCAGTTCAGTCCAAGATATAAATTCAACATAGGCAGCAAGCAGAACAGACCAGTAAAAACAGAAACAACATTTTACCCACAAATACTTGGTTATCAGCATAAGGTGAAATATTTTCACCCAAACAGCCAGTAGTATGTACAAAGAAAAAGCAGAGCAGCAGAAGCATAGCAGGCAGCATAGCTAAAAGAGGAAAGATGGTATTAAATACAAGCAACTACATGCCACAGATTGTGTTTCCAAGGAGAGACAAATGAAATTGCACAGAAGTGATAAAAAGCCAACATTAAGCAAGGAAGACTAAGGCAGAAATCTGTTCTAACCAACCAGGAAAATGGCATAAAGGATCAGAGGATAACCAAACATACAAGCAAGTATCTGTTCAAGGGCAGCAGAGGGACAAAAAGGGATCTGATATAACATTCAGAAGGGAAACAGGAGAGGATAGCATCTGTTATTAGAAAAAACATTCAAAAAAAAACCAACAAGAGAAATATATCATCTGTTCTTAAGTCCAAAACCAAGAGAAGCATAGCATCTGTTCTTTCAAAAAACCCTCATATACCAATCAGAAGAAAAACACTGGGGATAGCATTTTGTTCAAAAACCAGAACCATAGTGTGTATCTGTTCAAAAAATATACAACCAGCTCAAAAATATAACCCTTCAATACAAACCACAACAAAGAAAATCAAGAATGGCATTTGTTCTTAACAAACAATCAAAAACCGGAAAGATATAACATATGTTCTTAACAAACAATCAAAAACCAGAAAGATCGATAGCATCTGTTCTTAGCAAACATTCAAAACCAACAAAACCCAAAGCATCATTCAAACGCAGAAATGGCTAACACACAGAACAACCGAAAAACCTAACCTATTCATCATCTTCCCTATCACACCCTTCAGAAAAGATTTTTCAGAAAACCAGTTTCTATTATATAGAGAGAAGAGAGAAGAAATTTCGGAACGGTCTCACCCGGAAGCGACAAAGGAGGCCGAATCCAACAGCTAGGGTTCTAACCCCCCCCCCCTCTTCAAGTTCCAAGAATCTGGTAAGCATTTGCAATCAATATCATCCAACGTTATAAAACCCCGAAAGAACGAAGTAATAAGTCAAACAGAACCAAATCGAAAGGGTTTGGGCTAGGGTTTCAACAGATAGCGTCAACATGTATAACGAGAGAGAGACGGGTCTGGTTTGAGAAGCGAGTGAGAGAGATCGAGGGAGATAAAAAACATGTTTCGTGAGAGAGAGGAAGAGATGAGTTGGGGTTTTTCTGGGTATACATCGCGTTTGAAGAGAGAAAAGAATTGGGATTTCTGGGAACGCACATCGTGAGCGAGAGAGAACAGATGAGTGGTTTGTTTTTTTTATTTTATTTTGTTTTTGTTTAATAGTTAGGATTAGTTTGATATAACTTAATTACTAACTATTACTATTATAACTTAATTACTAACTATTACTATTATAACTTACTTACTAACTGTTATTATTATTTTCCTTCATTAATAACTATTATTATTATTTTCTTAATTAATAATAATTATTATTATTTTCTTAACCAATAAAATAATTAATATACTTCTAAAAAATATAAATAAATAAAAAATAATAATAATTTTAATCAGACCATTTTGCTTAAGTAGGGAAATTTTTTAGCTTTTCTTTCTTTTCTCTATTTCATCCTCGCAATATACCTGTGCTATCACCGCTTCCATGTGCCTCGAGTTTTCGATTTTCTGATCAACGACGCATCACCCTTTGACGCTCCATATGAGGTTTTCTGAAGGCTCATTGGGCCCTTTATTTGGGCTCAAGAGTATCGTCTCTGGATTTCTTTTCGCACCGCTCAGACTCGCGTCATATAGGTTATTTCTAAACCTTCACCTTTTCAATTAATTTATTCTTATGTAAATAATATTTTCGTGGGATGTACTAAGTGATGATTAGCTCTGATAGTTTCTATTTGATGATTTATCGATTAAATTATTAGTCGATTTTTCATCAAACAGAAAAAATTGTTTCTAATAATTATTTAAATTTCCGATTGTATTGTGTGATGATTATCTGTTTGTTCCGCATTATTCACCATTGTACACTGCGCACCTAAATAACATTAAAATCAATTCGATTCTATCTTGATTGGCTCATATGTCGATTTCTTAAAGGGTCTCATAGTTGGGGATGGGGATGGGCATGGCCATCCTCACGAGGTTGATTAAAGCCCTTGTTGCTTTAATCAATCATAACCCGAAAATAACATTGGTCTATATACCAATTACCATGCACCAGGGTCTCATGGTTAGGGATAGGAGCACCTATCCTCACGAAGTTAATTAAGTCCACATACTTGATTAATCATAACCCGATTCCATACTTCATCTCAGCACGTATCTCAAAACGCTTTCGGAATTAATTTACAAACCTCGATCCAACATCGAGTGCATTTGCAAAATCTTTTTCATAATAAATCCAAGTTTTTAAGTCGTTGGACGCTAGACCAATTGTTTAAAAACTTGTTCCAAATGAACTCTTAGTCTTTAAGTCGTTGGACGCTAGACCAGTTGCTTAAAGACTTCTAATAACGTGGAACTTGTTTCACCTCACTCTTTCATAAGAAAATCTTTTGGGTGATAGACGACTCGTCTGAGCATCAGCTCCTCGGGTTTCTAGTATTTGAATCGTAAGACGTTAGTCCTATTGTTCGGTATTTTTTCACTCACTTAAAAAATAATTCAACTCACTCAATTCCTTTTTCGCTCATATGCGATCATCAAACTCTTTTCTTACAAAGAGTGTGTAATAGTCATTTCAAACACGAACAAGGACTTAAGCTTTTCAAACAAACTAAACAAGTCCAAGTTCGAGCATTTGAAATGTCTAATGCACGATTTTTCTTATAAAATCAATACAACAAACTTAAAACCTTTTTGAGAGGAACTACGGAGTTTTGACTTTCCCATTGCACAAGGGAATACGTAGGCACACGGTTCCGAAACCGTGCCAAACTCAAAATAATAATAAACAAATCCTTTTCTCCTTTTTATTCATAACTTAGCAATAAACACACACAAACAATTAGAACTAAAAGGGTCCCATCGAGTACGATGGATGAAAGGGGTGCTAATACCTTCCCCTTACATAACCGTCTCCCGATTCCATGTTTTTGGTCACGTAGACCGCCTTATCCGCTTCTGTGGGATTTTATCTATATTTTCCCGTTCTTTTTAGAACAAATAAAATTAGGTGGCGATTTCACTAGTTTTCGAAATTTAAATGATTTTTGAAAATCGAGTTGCTTCAGTGATGAATGGTATCAATTGGAATTGCATAACAGTGGAAATATCAGGTTTTTGGTGAATAATATGCAGCATGAGTCGACACATAATGTTATGTATCGATACAAGTAACTATGCATTTGAAATCCAGAGGCACGGAAAAGGCTTGTATCGATGCATAAAGCCTTGCATCGACTCATGTGGCGAGTTTAGAAGTCTTGTATCGACTCATACGTGGTATGTATCGATACAAGCCAGTTTTGCATCAATACAAAAGGAGCATGTATCGACTCATACTGTTTGGAATCAGAAAAACAGAAAATAAATAATGTATGAGTCGACTCATACGATGCTTGTGTCGATACAAGCTGTGTATAGATCGACACATGATATTTTTTATCGACTCATACTGTGCTGGAAGTGAAAAATAATTTCTGAAAATTGTTTTGGTCGTATCTTCGTGACCGTAACTCTGTTTTTAATGTTGTTTGAACCGTTGGAAAGCTGGAAACATGAGTTAACCTATAATAACGTTGTTAAACACTATAAGTGAGAATTTGGATAAGTTGAGGTAGTTTCTGTGTGTGATTTCATCATCGTCGTACGTTGTCATTGTTGAGGCTTGATGGCCAACGTTGTTGGATTATGTTGTTGAACTACGTTGTTGGATACATTGTCGTTGTTATTGTTGTCATATGATGTTTGATTTCATTGCATATATGCATTGCATCATATGTTGGCAGAATACGTTGAGCCGTTGGGGGCAATGTTTTTTACGTTGATGGCATATGTAACACCCCGATTCTATCCGACGTTTTTATATAAAAATCAGAGTGCGGAAATTACAACAAATGAGGCATTACATTCATCATTCAAAACCGTCATCATAAAAGCATGTCATAATGGATACATAGCACATTTTAATCCAAAGAAATTATAAAAATTAATTAGTCTTCAAAATTACTTCATATTTATTCAAAAACTACCAGCGGATTTATAATATTTTTCAAAACTCCAAACGAAATATAGCATCTTTCAAAACAACTTAATTCAAGGAACAATTCTCAAGTATTAACATGCAACAATTGCAACGGAAAATAATATAAAACCAATTATGCGTTTAATCCCCGAAAAGCACGACGAGCGATGACGCCAAAAGCTACTAAATTTCTTACTCTATACGCTACTAATATAAAGGTAACGGCCAACAAAAGAAAGGGTGAGATATCTACCAATATAAACAGGTGTATGATAAATAATATATTAGGATTAAATCATACATAATTATCACACCACAATTAACACGTCACAATTAAATTCCCAATCACCAACAAAACAACACACTTCATTTGTTAGCAACAACATATAATAACTTCGCAATTAACAACGACTTGGCTTCAAATGAGACTCAAACAATGCAAATGCATGTGGTACCGGTGGAGTAAACTCCCTTCACTAAATTTCCAGTTATCAAAGGCACAAGACATAAGTCTTCTTCGCTAATCCGCCATTCAGGCCTTCACAAGTGCAAAATGAAATGCGATGCTACAACATGCAAATAACAACATAAATTCCCTTCACAAGGCACACGCCTATCTCACTATTATTACCAATAATCAGAGGTAATTATCGTCACTGAAACCACCCTGCAACTTCACATAATTCAACATATAACAACACATTCATCGCTAATTATTCGCAAACACAATCAACAACACAATACCTTCACACAAATTCAACAAAATAAACAATCATAATTATCTACTAAAATATACAAATCATTCCGACCATTTTCAATTAATTTTGGACAACTAATTATACCGTTTAAATCACTAACTCGGTTAATTCGGTACTACTTTAAATCCTATTGTTACTATTAATTATTATGATTTTACTAACTCACTACCAACCATGTTTCCAATATTAATTATGTGAGATATTGGGTCGAACTCTATTGTGTCGAAGGATGCTAGAATTGTTAGCATCGAATTGGGCCTGTTTGTTATGTCCAATTGGTTAAGTTAGCTTGTACCCTAAGTTAGCCTATAATGGGTATTTGTGATAAAAGCCCATTAGTTTAGTATGTTAGGTTTATTATAAATAGCATACTAGTCTCTCATCATTGCATATTGCAAATCCTAATTTAGGGTGAGAGGGTTATTTGTTATTCTTGTATACTTGTAATCTTGTTTTAAGATAAAGGAAAGAATAGCAGTTAATAATCAATCCCTGTGTTCATCGTGTTCTTCATTCCTTTTCACTACCTTGAGCAACAAGCTTATATATATTTGTTTCAAGGCATCCGATTCACAACAAATTGGTGCGGTGAGCATGGAGAAGATGCCTTCGACAAAGTATGAGATTGAAAAGTTCACCGGAGTGAACGATTTCGGTTTGTGGAGCTTGAAGATGAAAGCCCTATTGGTTCAGCAGGGTTGTTTGGAAGCTGAAGGAGAGTCACCATGAACGGCGTTAAGGCACCGAAGAAGGCAATGATAGAGAGGCCCACAACGCAATATTGTTGAGCCTTGGTGATAAGGCTCTTCGGTGTATCAAAGGAGACGACGGTGTAGGGTTATGGGTGAAACTTGAAAGTTTGTACATGACTAAATCGGTGAATCGACTTCACAAGCAAGCTTTGTATTCATTCAAGATGATCAAGACAAAGTGTTAATGAAAGCATTGGATATGTTCAACAAGTCGATTCTTGATCTTGAAAATATTGATGTGAAGATCGATGATGAAGATCAAGCATTGTTGTCATTGCGCTGCTGCCCGTAACACATGCCCACTTCAAAGAAACTCCCTTGTATGGAAGGGAGTCCTCGACTGAAGAGGTTCAATCATTTGTATTCAAGGACTTGAATGAACGAAAGGAGCATAAACCTTGACGGTGGTGAAGGTTTGGCTTAAGGAAAATTCTGTGAAAGGATAATAAGTTCGACAAGAAGAAAGGTAAAAGTCGCAGGTTTTATAGGGTGAAGCATCTAGTATTCGATGCTATCATAAGAAGGAGGGTCACACAAGAAAATTGTGCCTCGAACGCCGAAAATCATGGAGGAAAGGATAATTGCAATGCAGCTATTGTTCAAGATGATTTCGACTCATCCGATGTTCTTGTGGTTTCGAGCAAAGAACTCGTTGAAGGAATGGATTATGGATTCGGTGCACTTGCACATGACTCCAAACAAAGACTTGTTCGAGAAATTATGTGATCAAGATGGTGGATCCGTATTGCCGAAACAACAAAGCTTGCAAGATCGCAGTGTGGATCCGTGAGTTTCAACTCCATGATGAGTCAATAAGGTTATTGATCAAGTCGTATGTACTGAAGAAGAGAAATTTGATTTCTCTGGTGAATTCGACAAGAAAGGATATGTTTTTCAAGGAGAGAAAAGTATCCTAAGATTTATGAAGGGGTCGAAGGAAGTCTTGAGATGCGTGAAGAAACAAGGCTCAGATACCCTGTGGGTGAATTTGTAAGTGGTTCGACAAATGTTGCATCCACGAAATCTTTGTCGAAGATGTAACCGCACATGAGATTAGCCATGTCGCTGAAAGGGGTTGGGTCAATTAAAACAAAATTTGCTTGGTGGAGACAAAGTCGAAAGTCAAGTTTTGTGAACCCTATGTACTTCAAAATCTTGCAGAGTGAAGTTCAACAAAGGCAAACAAAGAACACATGGATCCCTTGATTACATCCATGCCGATCTTGGGGCCTGCAAGGTGTCCATCACATTCGTGAGCAAGGTATTTTCTATCCATAGTAGATGACTACTCCAAAGTTATGGGTATTCATTCGTAAGACTAAGGATGAAACTTTGAGAATTTCAAAGGTTGGAAGACTGTCGAAACCAAACCGCAAAAGGTCAAGAGGTTGAGAATGTATAATGGTCTTGAATTTTGCAATGAGGCATTCGACAACTTTTGTGCTACCGTATTGCAAGGCAAAGAACTACTGCAGGCACTCCACAACAAAATGGTTTGACTGAAAGGTTTAATCGAACCATCTTGGAGAGAGTTAGGTGCATGTTGACTAGTGCTAGCTTAAAGAAGGTGTTTTGGGCTGAGGCTGTTTCGACAGCAACATATTTGATAAATAGATGTCCTTCGACTGCGTTAGATATGAAGACACCTGAAGAAGTTTGGTCAGGACATCCACCAAATCTCGACAAACCGAGAGTATTTCATCGTAGCCTATGCTCACATTAGGCAAGACAAGGTCGAACCTAGAGCTCTTAAATGCATGTTCATGGGATATCCTAAAGGAGTCAAAGCTTATAGGCTATGGTGCCTAGAGTCTGGTCACAAAAGAATTATCACTAGTCGAGATGTTGTTTTCAATGAAGCTGAAATGGCTTTCAAGAAAACGGATGATGTTGGTCGAAATGCAGAAGTATCTGACGAAGAGCTGGAACAGGTAGAGATTCCTGTTGAGGTGGAGCATGTTGATGCTGAATTGCATATCCCAGATAAAGTCGAAGAAGCAAATGATGCTGATGAAGTTGAGGAAATTGTTGATGACTATCTATTGGCAAGAGATAGGACACGAAGAGTCATCAAACCACCTCAAAGGTTTGGGTATGCAGATCTTATAGCTTATGCCTTAATCTATGCAAGTGAGGTTCTGGACAAAGAACAAGAGACCATAAGGAAGTTATGAGGAGTCGAAATAAGACTGAATGGCTAAAGGCCATGGATGATGAGATGAAGTCTCTTCATGATAACAACACTTGGGAATTGATCAAGAAACTCGAGCCAAAGTTAGTCACCAGAATGGATTTTCAAAGTTAAGGAAGGAATCGAAGGAGGGCCCGAAAAGATACAAGGCAAGGTTGGTTGCAAGGGGTTTCACCTCGAAAGAAGGTATAGATTTCAATGATGTGTTTTCCCCTAGAAGCATAGGTCCATTCGAATGGTTTTATGGTGGCACATCTTGAATCGAATGTATGGATGTGAAGACTACGCTCTTGTATGGTGATCTAGATGAAACAATCTCATGAGGCAACTCAAGGGTATATCGAAGGGAAAGGAAGATTATGTGCAAGTTGAATAGATTTTATATGGCTGAAACAATCTCCTCGATAGTGAATAGGAGATTCGACAAATTCATGACACGCATAAGTTTCTAAGTCGTTTGACCAATCGTGTTTACTTCAGATTTCCTGTAATTCATTTGTTATTTTGTTACTTTATGTTGATGATATTCTCATAGCAAGTAACAATGTCGAAGAGGTAATGAGGGTGAAGGCAGGACTCAATAAGGAGTTCAAAATGAAGGATCTAGGAGCAGCTTCCAAGATTCTTGGAATTGACATTTGAAGAGATAGAAAGCAGTCAAAATTATGCTTGTCTCAAGAGGCATATTTATGAAGGATTCTCGAAAAGTTTGGTATGGTGAATCTTGGAAAGGCTCACTGGCAAGCATTGAAGTGGATTCTAAGGTACATAAATGGGTCTCTGAACAGAGTCTTAATTTATGGTGGAGCCTTTGGTGAAGAGTAAAGCAAAGAATCAAGGATATCTCGACTGATTATGCAGGTTATGGATTCCGTAAAATCTATTTGGATATGTTTTCACTATGTTTGGTATAGCTATTAGTTGGAAAGAAACATCAAGGTTGTTGCATTATCAACCATCGAAGCGGAATATATTGCTTTAATCAAGCCGTGAAAGAAGCATTGGTCAAGGTTTTGCTAGGAGCCGAAAATTCAAGGGAAGTTATCAATTAAAATGATAGTCAGTGCAATACACCGTCAAGAATTCAGCCTATCATGAGCGAACCAAGCACATTGATGTGAGGTTGCATTTCGTCCGAGGGGTAATCGAGCGTGGAGAAGTCCAAGTGCTGAAGGTTTCGACAGATCATAATGCTGCTGATATGATCACCAAGACATTGCATATTGCAAGTTTTTCCATTGTATGCAATTGATAAAGTTGCATGAAGAAAACTAATTCATTAGTTGATAATAGAGTTTGTTCCAAGGTGGAGATTTGTGAGATATTGGGTCGAACTCTATTGTGTCGAAGGATGCTAGAATTGTTAGCATCGAATTGGGCCTGTTTCTTATGTCCAATTGGTTAAGTTAGCTTGTACCCTAAGTTAGCCTGTAATGGATATTTGTGATAAAAGCCCATTAGTTTAGTATGTTAGGTTTATTATAAATAGCATACTAGTGTCTCATCATTGCATACTGCAAATCCTAATTTAGGGTGAGAGGGTTATTTGTTATTCTTGTATACTTGTAATCTTGTTTTAAGATAAAGGAAAGAATAGCAGTTAATAACCAATCCTTGTGTTCATCGTGTTCTTCATTCTTTTTCACTACCTTGAGCAACAAGCTTATATATATTTGTTTCAAGGCATCTGATTCACAACAAATTAATTATCATGCTGCCAATTTTCATTAAATTCTAAACAATTAATTTTACCGCTTATTTCGGCTAGTTCGGCGAAATCGGTACTATTTTCTATACTGCTATTGCTACTAATTACTTATATTGTTTCTATCAATTTTCATTATACTACTAGATTAATTCTAAACATGTTACTAACAATTATGTACCTACTCTGGATTTTGTTGCTGAATCTACTTCCAAAGTACACTACTACAAGTACACTACTTTGTGATTTAACTAGAACCAATTATTAAACTTGCTACTGCTAATGTACTAATTTAATTAAATATAACTAAACCATTATATACTACTTAGATTAAATAGGACTAACTATACTGTATGTACCGGTTATATATACTACCCTTAATTAATTAATTGATTCAAACATATTTATTTCTAAATCCCAAAACTATTAATTAATACATACTAGTTTCTCTTCCACCATAGGGACATATAACGTGACTATTTATATCGGCTTAGGAACCAATTTTACATATGAATGCATATACCACTACTTACAGTATATATATCTAAATATAAACTATGTGACTATATATATATATATATATATATATATATATATATATATATATATATATATATATATATATATATATATATATATATATATATATATATATATATATATATATATATATATATATATATATATATATATATATATATATATATATATATATATATAAGCTAAAACCATTTACTATTTATATATATGTATATGTAGTAACTTGCATGAAAACAATGAACTCGAGGCCCCCGCCCACTCTTCGAGGCCCCCGCCCACTCTCCGAGGCCCCGCCCAAACTCCTGCACTGCCTCCCCCGTGATTGTTTTCTCCTCCGATCCAACCATTCTTACCCTCCGATTCACACCAGCAATATTATTATGTACAATTTAATCATTTAATTCACATACGGTCTACACAAACATAGATAATTTTGTATAAATTCATCCCCACATACGATTTATCATAATCCCGTTTAGAAAGTTAGAACCCCACCCCTTACCTTAAATTTGACGGTGGTTAAAACTCCGATCGAATTCCTATTTTCTGGTTCCGATTGTGCACTTCCGGTATCCTCTCCTAGCCTTTGTGCCTCCACTTTCTCCTTGAATTTTCCTTTTCTCCAATTGGTTTTCTTTTTCTCACGTAAACCCTATTTTTTTGTTATTACTTCCTTTATATCATACTCTATTATTAATTAAATTAATTATTCTACTCCTTTAATAATTCAAATATTATTCTATCATATATTTTATTGGCCAATTAAATAATACTTCTCATTCTATTTCTCACATTATAATAAAATTCACTAAATACTTTAATTAATTAATTCCTACTAACAATAATAATTCTCCGACTAAATGATTATTCACTTAATCTTCTTAAACCGACTTATAAATCCGTTAACGTCTCTTATAATTATTCCGGTAATTTCTTCCTCGACTAAATTCCAACAATTAATTCTTAATACTTCATTTAAATAATTAAATTATTTTCCGGGTGTTACAGCATACGCCTTGATGCCTCAAAATTACTGCCAATGGAATTATGTTGGGAGTTTCACTCTGTTGGTACCGCATGCATGTGCATTAGTCGAGTCGCATGTCATAATACTTTATGATACCGTTGTTTAGATAATTTTATTATGTTGTTGGGTATGATTGCTAGTTGTTGTGGATAGTTGTATGTTGTGACGAGTAGATGCGAGTTACCGTTGATTACTAGTATGATTACAAATGGTGATGCTATATGATTTTGAACTATAGATTATTTATCATAACTCCAATTATATGGTTTGATATCTCACCCTTTGCTTGTTTTCTCCGTTACCTTTATATTGGTAACGTGCAGGTGATCAGGAGGAGTAGTCTTTGCTGATGTAGTCTCGGTTTAGTGTCGTCTGCTCTGATACGTAGCACTCGGGGGGAAACGCGCGTTGTTTCTATTATTTCGTTGTTTTGTGTTGAAACTGATCTTGTTGAATAACAATGAGATGTTTTGTTTTACATTGTAGAACCATTTGAATTCCGCTGCATGTTTAATGAACTGATTACGTTGTTAACCGTTGAGTAGTGTTATGTATCTGTTGAGGAGATAATGATATGTTTATGTTGATTTGTGGCATTCCGATTATGTGGATTTTTAATAAACAATGATTTTTGAAAACTCTTATATTTTATTAAATAAATACGTAGAATCGGGTACACCACGATTCCCTGCAATGGGAAAGTCAAAGGCCGAGTTCTACCACATGTTGATCGGAAAAATAACAAGTGTACAATTTGTACCGATGTAGTAATAATGGTTTTTACCCCAAGGATATCGATCTCGAGGATTGCGTAGGAAATATGAAGTATGATGACTTACCAATTGAACAAAAACAATAGTTTGATGTTGGTCGGATAAAATCCTTGCAGAAATATAAATTCGACAAAATGTAAAATAATTGACTTCTTGTTTGATTTAATCATGCTAGGGTGATTCTATAATTTTCCATGTAAAACCCTTCTTTTTGGTCTATTCAACAAGTTCATATGCCTCAATTACCGATTCTCAATATTATCTTTTCCCAATTCCTTAGTGAAAAAATCTTTAACCTTCTTTCCTAATGTCAATGTCCATTAATTAGCAAAGAGGTTAAGCATTTGGTTATCAAGAATTATTCTGGTTATTGTAGGATTAGCTTAGTCCTAGGTGAAATCCTTAACAATATTGCTTTTTAGAAAATCTTAACACGACCGTCCGACTCTATTGTGTTAAAATAGTGAAACCCTATGTTCCCATAGGGAAAACTACGAATTATTCTAAATCACAAAATTGATGCATAAAGAACTCTATTATTGATTAAAACAAAGAAATCAGTATTCTTAACATAGCAAACTAGGGACACCCCCTAGAATTGGGGGTTTAGCCTCTCATAACATTCGAACAAATTACAATAGGAATAAAGATAAACATTACAATAGAGTTGGATTGGTTGATTCCTCAATCGCTTCCGCTCATGAAAGAGTCTTCTTCTCCAATTCTCCTTGAATGCTCTAGCTTCTCTTCTCGTGTAATCTCTCGATATCAAAAAGTCAAAAAGTTCTTTCTCAATCCTAAAAACTAAATTAAAAGTCTCCATATAAATCCCACCAAGGTATCGTCCGGTGCGTCTCCAAAGTCTGGGGATTCACTAAAACCTAAAATATAAAACCTGTTCATGGCCACCAAC